>CAJQUN010000263.1:0-600000 GCA_907163345.1 Haberlea rhodopensis | reverse complement strand
ACGAAATCTTGTAAGTAGGGGAGTAATGTGATGCCCCGAAATTAATTAATTGCAAGTAAGGCATTAATTATGTTTATATGATGTATCATGTGTTGATGGATTTATGTGTTGGGTATTAAGATGTTAACATGATTTAATTGTGTTAATTATTAAATATGAGGAGGATGTGATTTTAGATGAAGTTTGGAGCATTCTTGTAAAATGCCTTTAAAATACTATGTTGGAGCATTTTATACATCATGTTAAGTTTGGGGTACAATTTTAATTAAGTTAAAGCAACCCCTTTTAAATCCTCTACCCATCACTTTAACCCCTTTACCTTTCACTTTATTAAAAATCCCCAAATCACTTCCCAAACCCCAAACCCTACCCATTTTCGAGTTCCACCAAAAGAGGAGAAGAAAAGTCCCACAAAAACTTTGTTTGTGTGATCTTTGCTAGGATTTGGAGCCTACAAGAGGTATGGAACCATTCCTATAAGTTTTATGATGTTTGGTGTTGAAATGGGTTAAGTTTTTGATGTTTTATGTGGGTTTGTTTGGGTATGTGTTGTTTATGGTTGGGGTATGTTTTTTGAAGTGTTTTATGTTGGTTTTAGTGGGTTATGATGTTATTGAAGTTGTTAAGAAGTTTGGTTTTGGGTGGCATGAGGAAGAGCTTGAAAAATGAGCATTAATGGCGAAATTTCGAAGCACAGCACTCGGCGATCGATCGCCCGTTCTTGGCGATCGATCGCGAGCCTCCAGTGCCCGCCAGTAGCATTTGGCGATCGATCGCCACTCTTGGGCGATCGATCGGCGAGGCTGGCGATCGATCGCGCCAAAAGTGGCGATCGATCGCCAAGAAGAGAAATTTTTGCCCTCGTCCAGTGCGATCTCGCGATCAATCGCGCCTGGGCAGCGATCGATCGCGAGCTGTCAAAAAAATGGATTTTTGATATTTATGTGGGATTTTTGGATATTGGACTATAATTAGCTTCTAATATCAATTTGTATGGTTATGTAGAACCGTCCCAGGTAACCACGACTTCAAGGAGATAAAGTCTACGATTTCTCCTTCTTTTGGAATTAAGGTACGTAAGAGACGTACGAGCATCGGACGGTAAACCATACCCTTACATATTATGATGATGTTTAAGATGATGTTATGATGATGATGTCTATGATGATATTTATGATGATGATGTCTATGATGATATTTATGATGATGATGCTTATGATGATGTTACGACGATGATGCTTATGATGATGTTACGATGATGATGTTTACGATGATGTTACGATGATGATGCTTACGATGATGTTACGATGATGATGCTTATGATGATGTTTATGATAATGATGTTTATGAGGACGTCTATAATGACGAAGTTTATGATAAGGTCATACGACGTGTATGATTGGGTAAGACGCCCACGTGGTAAGATGCCACCCAAAGTATATGATTGGGTAAGATGCCCACGTGGTAAGATGACACGCAATGTTTATGATATGGTAAGACGCCATATGATTGGGTAAGATGCCCACGTGGTAAGATGCCACACGATGATTATGATATGGTAAGATGCCACACAATGGGGTAAGACGCCCTAATATATGAATAAGAGTCAGGGATAACGAAGGAAGTCGAAGGACGACCAATAACCTTTACTTAACTAAGCTGTTATGCATTATTGTATGCTTTTATATAATGTTAAGTAAATATGCGTATGCTCACGATGTGTTATCCCTGTAGGTACACTTTTGGACCAAGGGCCTAGGGTCGGGTTGAGGAAGTGAGCTAAAGGGAGCATGATGAACGTAGGATGCAGGATTTTGATAGTCTCTACTCTAGGAGTAGTGTAAATCTATAGCTTTAACATTCTTTATTGGGAATGTAATTAAATAGCTTTTGGAAACTTTATTTTGGCCTGTAATCTCCTTAGCTCAAGCTACAACCGGAACCCTTAAGAGGTTATAAATGCATGTTCTGTCCAATTTATGTGTACTAAATGATATTAAGGTAGGAAGACCCTACAGGTTTAGCATACATCCAGGAGGAAGAAAGATGTACAAGGACTTATGCGACCAGTTTTGGTGGAGACGGATGAAAAGAGACGTCATCACCTTTGTCAAGAAGTGCTTGATTTGTCAGCAAGTAAAAGCGGAGAGGCAGAGGCCTGGTGGCGAGCTGAAGAGCTTAGAGGTAACTGAATGGAAGTGGGAGCACATATCTATGGACTTCGTGACCCACTTGCCAAGGACGGCCTCTGGATTTGATGCGATCTGGGTGATCGTGGATAGGCAGACGAAGGTAGCTCATTTCATCCCTTACTGTATGACTTTCACATATCTAAAGATGGCCCAATTATATGTACGGGATGTGGTGAGGTTGCATGGTGTTCCAGTCTCGATTGTGTCTAACAGAGACCCAAGGTTTACTTCACATTTCTGGGAGGGTCTCCATACAGCTTTGGGCACAGAGGTGAGACTGAGTACAGCGTATCACCCTCAGACAGACAGCCAGATGGAGCGTACTATACAGACGCTCGAAGATATGCTGAGGGCATGTGTATTGGAGTTTGATACTCCGTGGCAAGATTCATTACCACCAGTAGAGTTCTCGTATAATAACAGCTATCAGGCGAGCATTTGAATGGCCCTTTTTGAAGCTCTTTACAGACGACGTTGTAGGTCACCGCTGTATTGGGAGGACTTGACTAGTAAAGCGGTCGGAGGACCGGATATGATAAAGGATATGGAAGAAAAGATTAAGTTGATACGCCAAAAGATGAAAGCGGCCCAGGATAGGCAAGCAGCCTATGCCAATAAGCGACGACGACCGCTAGAATTCCAAGTAGGAGATAAGGTCTTTTTAAAGATCTCACCCTTCAGGGGTGTGATTCGTTTTGGTATGCGGGGGAAGTTATCTCCGAGGTATGTTGGGCCATATGAAGTATTGCAGCGTATCGGTACATTGGCCTACCGTTTGGCTCTACCGCCGTCTTTATCCGGTATTCATGATGTCTTTCACGTTTCTATGTTACGGAAGTATGAGCCAGACCCGTCTCATGTATTACAGCCTACTGAAGTGCAGTTGGACTCAGATGTATCCTACGTAGAACGACCGGTCAGAATTCTGGATCGTGAGGATCGAAGATTACGAAGCAAGGTTATAACGATGGTCAAAGTTCAGTGGGATCGTCGGGGTGTCGAGGAGGCTACGTGGGAGACGGAACGGCATATGGTGCAGCATTACCCGGAACTATTTTCTGGTATGATTTATGTTTAGTTTCATTTTGGGTAAGTGCATGCGATTTCGAGGACGAAATCTTATAAGTAAGGTAGGATTGTGATGCCCCGAAATTAATTATATGCAATTCAGGCATTAATGATGTTTATGTGATTAATTATGGTAATTGATTTATGTGTTGTAAATTAATTATCGTGTCGAAATGCTTAGTCACTTGATAGGCGTGACTTGGGGGTTGCATTTCAGGGTGCATGTTATGCATGTTAGAAAAATGGGGTGTTAACATGATTTATTTGTATTGATTGTTAATTATGTGGAAAGAATGGTTTAGTTGAAGTTTGATGCATTTTGTAAAATGCTTTTAAAATACCATTTTGGGGTATTTTATACATCTTGTTAATTGTTGGGGTACAATTTTATTAGCCTTTAAAACCCATACCCCACTATACCCCCCACTTTATTCACATTACCCCCCACTCTTTTAAATCCCCAAATTCATCCCCAACCCTAACCCATTTGCTATTTTCGATTTTGGCATAAAGTGGAAGGAGAAATCTTCACAAAACCTTTGTTTGTGAGATTTATTGTAGGATTTGGAGTCCTTAAGAGGTATGGAACCCTTCCTAAAGTTTTTATGATGTTTGGTTTGATTTTGAAATGGGTTTTGATTGTTTGAAATGTGTTTATTTTGGGTTGGTGTGATTTTTGGATGGGTGTAGGATTTTTAGTTGTTTAATGATGTAAAATGAAGGTTTGAAGTGGTTTTATGTTATTGGTTTGTTGGTGTAAGTGTTGGTGAAGATGGGGAAGAAAATGTAGTGCAAAAATGGTGTTTTTCCACGCACAGGCAGCGGCGATCGATCCCCCATTTTTGGCGATCGATCGCGCGCAACCAGTATGCGCCAGTAACATTTGGCGATCGATCGTCGATCGGCGAGGCTGGCGATCGATCGCGCCAAAAGTGGCGATCGATCGCCAAGGGCGGAAATTTTCAATATCGTCCAGTATGATCTCGCGATCGATCGGGCCTGGGCGGCGATCGATCGCGGATGTAAAAATGTGTGTTTTTGATTATTTTGTGGGATTTTTGGATATTGGACTATAATTAGCTTCTAATATCGATTTGTATGGTTGTGTAGAACCATCCCAGGTACCCACAACTTCAAGGAGATAAAGTTCTCCAACTTCTCCACTTTTGGAATTAAGGTACGTAAGAAACGTACGGGCATCGGACGGTAAAACACATTCCTATACTATGACTACGCAATGATTGCATAAGTATTTACGATGTTTATGATGATGATTATGATAAGTAAGTTTATGATGATGATGTTTATGATGAGTAAAGATGATATATGATGTTTATGAGGACGTTTATGATAAGATGATGATGTTTATAAGATGATGATGTTTACAAGATGATGATGTTTATAAGATGATGATGTTTATGATATGATGATGATGATGTATGTCTAACTATGTTATTGAGAATGGTTGAGTGTTCTGGTAGTTGTTATGGGAAAGCGAGGAAGGTACTTACCGCTGACATAGCTAGCGAGGAGATACATCCGCTATCAAGGTGTAGCGAGGGGTATCACAGTACCGCTATATGTCGAAGCGAGGGGGCCAATTGTTCCACGGACATAACAAGGCCAGAAACATCCCCATTTCTAAATAACATTGTTGATTATGAGCATATATGTGAAGTATGATTTTAATCATTTATGTCAAGAACTAATGATTATATGCATGACTATGAAACAGAGACAACCAAAGTGGGTTAATGCGATTAACCAGGAAGTATATGTTACGATTATTTTCATGCATTTATTTATATGTCATTACCTTATGATGTTAAGTAATGATGTACATGCTCATGATGGGTTGTTCCTGTAGGTACACTTTTGGACTGAAGGGCTAAGGGTCGGGTTGAGGCAGTGAGCAAAAAGGAGCATGAATGAATATAGGATACAGGATTTTGATAGTCTCTACTCTAGGAGTAGTGTAAATCTATGGCTTTAACATTCATTATCGAGAATGTAATTATTAAGTTTTGAAATTTTATTTTTGGCATGTAATCTTATTAGCTCAAAGCTACAACCAGAACCCTAAGATGTTATTAATGCATGCTTAGTCCATAATATGTGATTATTATGATGTTAAGGTAGGAAGACCCTACAATATCGGGCTGATCTGTTTTGTCATGGCTCAATCGGTCTGATCTGTTTTGTCATGGCTCGATCGGTCTGATCTGTTTTGTCATCTTTAAAATCCGGAACTAAAAAATTCCCCCTTTTTGATGATGACAAAACCTAGCTTCTATGTCCTCTTATAAAGTCTTTTAAATCTTTGAAGGGTATTCTTTCAGATCGATTAAATCTTCTTATTCAAAATAAATGAACACTGGAAGTTGTAGTTCAGAACGATTAAGTCGTTTTGTTCAAAATAAATGAACTATTCAAAATAAATGAATAAGACTCAGATATGCGATTGAAAGACTTTGATTTTATTGATAAGTCTGATGAATACATTTACATGTCAGACTCATATAGACAGGTATCTACTTCTTCACTGAGGACTGCTGAGCTGGCTTGAAATCCTTCTTCTTTTCCCCCTTTTTGTCAGCAGCAATCTCCTGAAGGAAATCTACGATCTGCGTTAGCTGAGCGCAAATAGCATACATGCGAGTGTCTTGAGAAAGGAGGGATTTGGCAACTGTAGTTTTAACTTCAGTAGCCAGCTCGATCTGTTCTTTTCTCGGGATGTTCTTGTATGAAGCTTGCTGAGAGAACAAATCATTCAGTCCACGCTGAATACCGTTGATGCTTGTTGTCATCTTGTCTCTGAAAGATTCAAAGTCCAAATGTGTGGTCCTTTGGCTTTGATGAACTTCTCTTACTCGTTGAGAGAGAAAGAGACAGTTTTCAGAGAGTTCTTGAAGGGACTTGGCGAGAGATTAAGCTTCATCAGTGGGATGGTCTGGGGAGTGATCAGTAGGTGACGCAGTCAGATCAATTGCTACCTCAACCAGTACGATTGTAGAATCAGCAGATTGGCGTATATCGGATCTGATCAATTTGACTAAATCCATAGAAAATTCTTGCACAAAAGCCAAATCTGCAGCAAACTGATCTGGAGGAGTGATAGGTCTAGTAGGCTCCTCAACCTCTATAGCTGTAACTATTGTTGACACAACTAGATCCAGAGGTGCGTCCAGTGTGCTGGTCTGAATATTTCAGATTGAAGATGCCAAAGGAATGGAAGTCGTTGGAGATTCCAGCAAGACATCCATTGCCTCAGTCAGCAGACGGAGCATTGGTCAGTGGTTGCTCCGCTGTCTCAGAATTAGGTGGCTCATAGATTGGCTCTGCCACAGTTTTGCTTGCAGTTGGGTGATCTGGACTGGGAACTGGAGTTGATATGTTGAGCCTCTGACGTTGAAAGCAAACAGCCATGTGGAGAGTGAGAATGTCCATCTCCAGCTGAGCAATGACCGCACCATCATCCTTTGCAGTCGGGCCGGTGGCATCAAAATTCGCCTTTTTGGCTGTGATAAGCAAGTTTGCCAGCCTTAGTCTGTGATTAGCCCTGAACAACTCCTTACGATGTACCGCAATCCACACGTCAATGGTTTTTGTCCCTTTCAGGACTTCTTGTTCCATTTTATGGAGCCGCTTGAGCTTGCCGAAGAACAGACCAAAGTGGTTGATTGTTCTGTATTCGACCCATTCATCGAATACTACTGTAATCTCCTGCACTTTGTCTTCTATATCTTCCATGGCAATGTCAATTGCGGTTTGAGCGGCGGACTTAGGCTTGGAAGAGACAGGTTCAGTTAAGACAGCTTTCCCTTTTCCAATAGCAGACGATGGCTTAATCCATGATTGAGTGTAGTCACCCAGTTCTTTAATAACAATTCCCTTGACCACAGGGATAGTGAAGGGGACTCGGATAGTGACCTTGGGTGTAGTGGTTGGAGCTTCGGACGGTTGAGTTTTGGATTGTTGAGGTGGAGCTTGAGTTTTTGGTGCTGAAGCTTGGGATACAGTAGTTGGAGCTTTTGTTGAAGGTAAGATGGATATGGGTTTGGGATTTAAGGTTGACAGTGGCTTGGTGATCTGGGTTCGTGGCTTCTTTGGAGGAGGTTTGGCTGGGGATGAAGTAGTAGAGGCAGACTGAGTTTCATCTGAGTCAGTCTGGACTGTCAGTTTGTGCTTAACTCTAGTCTTTCTCTCAGCAGCCTGTTGTGATGTCCCCGAAATGATTAATTGCAATTAAGGCATTGATTATGTTCATATGATTAATTATGTGGATAATTGATTTATGTGTTGGAATTAATTATCATGTGGAAATACTTAATCACATGTGGGCTTGACCCGGTATAGCATTTCAGGGTGCATGTTAAGCATGTTGGGTAATTGGGCGTTTTAATGGCTTATATGTGTTGGTAATCAATTATTTAGTGAAACATGCATTTAATTGGGATTTTGGCGCATTGTGGTGTAATGCTTTTAAAATACCATGTTGGGGTATATAATACATCATGCTAATTGTGGGAGTACAAGTTTAATTAAAAGGTTTTAACCATTTACCCCACCACCTTTACGTCACTTTATCTCTTTACACTCTAAATCCCCAAATCATTTCCCAAACCCTCATTTTCCCTTCAATCTCGATTTTGGCTTCAAAGTGGACAAGAAGTTCTTGTAAAAGCTTTATTTTTGTGATTCTTGGTAAGATTTAAGACCTATGATGTATATATATCATTCCTTGTTGTTCTTGTAGTGTTTGGTTTGAGTTTTGGAATGGTTTTGAAGGGTTTGAATTGGGTTTGTTTGGGTTGGTATGATTTTTGGTAAGATGTTAGATTTTTGGTGGTTTAATGATGTTTGGTGAAGGTTTAAAGTGTTTTTATGTTTTTGAGTTGTTGGTGTAAATGTTGTTGAGGTTGGTGAAGGTTTTAATGTACAAAAATGGTGAAAATCGTAACATCTGGTTGTGGCGATCGATCACTACAAATGCAGCGATCGATCGCCGAGAGACAGTGGGCAAAACGAGTGTAGGCGATTGATCGCCTCAAATGGCGCGATCGATCACCGAAGGCCAGTAGCCATTTCGCGTAGCAGGCGATCGATCACCTCAAATAAAGCGATCGATCGCCGCAAGGTAAAAAGTGAGGCGATCGATCGCCTCAAGTAGCGATCAATCGCCACTGTTTAAAAAGGTGGAAATGATGATTTTTGTTGAATTTTTGGTATTTGGCTATTGTTTAGCTTCTAATATCAATTTGTATGGTTATGTAGAACCATCCCAGGTACCCCACAACTTCACGGAGATAAAGTTCTGCAACTTCTCCATTTTTGGAATGAAAGTACGTAAGAAGCGTACGGGCATCGGACGGTAACACACTCCTAAACTACTACTATGCATTGATTGCATAAGTATTTATGATGTCTATGATGATGATTATGATAAGTAAGTTTATGATGATGATGTTATGATAAATGAAGATGATATGACGTTTACGATGACGATTGATGATATCTATATGACGATGATGCTTATAAGATGATGATGTTTACAAGATGATGATGTTTATGAGATGACGATGTTTATGATATGATGATGATGATGTATGTTTAACTATGTTATTAAGAATGGTTGAATGTCCGGTGGTTATTATGGGCAAGCGAGGAAGGTACTTGCCGCTCACATAACTAGCGAGGGGATACATCCGCTATCAAGGCGTAGCGAGGGGTATCACAATTCCGCTTTATGTCGAGCGAGGGGGCCAATTGTGCCGCAGTCATAATAGAACCAGGATAGTCCCATTTCTAATTAACATTGTTGATTAAGAGCATATAAGTGAAGTACGATTTTAATCATTTATGTCAAGAACTAATGATTACATGCATTATGAAACAGGGACGACCAAAGAGGGTTAATACGATTAACCAGGAAGTATATGTTACCGATTACTTTCATGCATTTATTTATATGCCATTACCTTATGCTGTTAAGTAACAATGTATATGCTCATGATGGGTTATTCCTGTAGGTACACTTTTGGACTAAAGGACTAAGGGTCGGGTTGAGGCAGTGAGCTATGAAGAGCATGAAAGAAGTTAGGATACAGGATTTTTGGATAGTCTCTGCTCTAGGAGTAGTATAATTCTATCGCCTTAACATTCATTTTTGAGAATGTAATTAATTAAGTTTGAAATTTCATTTTTGGCCTGTAATCTTATTAGCTCAAAGCTACAACCGGTGACCTAAGAGGTTATAAATGCATGTTTAGTCCCTAATATGTTATTAATATGATGTTAAGGTAGGAAGACCCTACATTAGTGGTATCAGAGCAGTGGTTAGATAACCCGGGAAATGATTGAAGGGTAGCCTTAGCAATAAGTTAGCTAGGTGCTCACTTTTAAACATGTTTTGTGTATAAGTTGCATATGAAGTATATGATGTTACACTTACATGTTTTGTTTCTCTAACGATGTATTATATGAACTGCTTTTAGGTATTGTTGGTAACCCTTGTCTTGCAGTATGGCAGCAAATGTAGAAGTGGGCGATGCTGTGAGTGTTAATGCAAGTGCTGGACGTATGAATCCCCTACCTCCGCCAGCTTTCGGCGAAGAACCGTCTGAACAACAGTTGTTGCCTGGGGAACTGAGCTTGACTCAATTTCTTGCATACCGACCTCCGACATTTGAAGGAACTGAGACAGGGGAACGGGCAGAGGAGTGGTTGGAAAGAATAGAGCAAATATTTGTGGCAGCTCCTTGTGCTAAGACAGCCTGGATCAGACTAGCGGAGTTCCAATTGGCCAAGAAGGCGCTGATGTGATGGAAGACCACAGTAGTAGAGCAAGAGGCTCAAGGTCATGAAATTAATTGGAAGCTGTTCAGAACTCGGTTTCTGACCCGCTATTTCTCAGCTGCTGCACGACAGGCCAAGGAAGATGAATTCACTAACCTCAAGCAAGGTAATATGCCTGTATCAGATTATGCTCTCCAGTACTGTTCCTTGCTCAGATATGTACCTCACATTGCTGCAAGCACTCAAGCGAAGATGAGGAACTTCATGAAGGGCTTGAGGCCTGAGCTGTATGACAGGGTGATCACTTATGGCCCTGCTTGCTTTGACGACGCACTTTCTAGGGCTGAGCTAGCCGAACTGGGAGTTGGTGCATACCCTGATGCTGTGCCACCTCCAGTACCCCATCAGAAATCCACTTCTGATAATTTGAGGCCGAGGGGTGATCAGTTCAAGCCAAGGGGGAATACTTCGGCTTCGAGATTCAGTGGTAAGAGGCCCGAGAATCGTTGGAAAGGAAACCGTAAGAATGACACCCCATCAGGAAGAGGACATTCTCAGGGAGGCAGGTTTGGGATGGTCCAGTGCTCTCTTTGCGGGCAACCACATACGACAAAAGATTGGGTAGGATGTTATGTTTGTGGCAAAAAAGGTCACTTTGATTGGCAGTGTCCCAACAGGGGAAGGCAACCGAACTCTACAGGGAGGCCTGCGGACAGTGCAGCACATCACAAGCCATCTTTTGCACCGAGGCAGTATGGAGGTCAGCCCATGGGGCCACCTCAAGGGCAAGTCTATGCATTGACGAGGGAGCAGGCTACAGCAGCTCCGGAGGAGGTTATAACGGGTACGTGTCTTTGAAAGCTCAACTGTTGTAGGGGTTCATCGCTCCAACTAAGTACCTAGAAAGAGAAGAACGCAAATAAAATAGTCGACACGAGAGATAAACAAACTAAATGCAAAAAACAGAAAATAAACAAAACTAAATAGCAAAAGGATACGCTTGGGTTGCCTCACAAGAAGCGCTGATTTCTAGTCGTCGGCTTGACCATCAGAAGCAACCATCAAAGAGCGGCTGCCGCCCATAGTAAGTATCGTATGATACCACGAATGGGTCTTCACTCAGTATGCCCTCAAGATTGGCATGAATATAACAGTGTAGGCTCGTTGCTCCAACAACTTTCTTCATGAAATGGTTGGCATGGGAGAATGATTCTTGACTTGGCTTCATATCTTGGAGGATATATTGTGGTGATGTTGGCATCCATGGGAAATACGGATCCACATATGGCATAGAACATGTCTCCATCGATGGGCTTAAGTCAGAATCTTCGAAGGTCTCTTCCTTTTCCAACATCACTCTCGACTCATCTTCACATGGGAACTCCTCAGATAATGTCTCTTGAGTAGGCTCACTCTCTTGAAGAGGCTCAAGTTCCCTTAAATCTTCCACAGTAGTAGGATCACTCCCCCATACTTGGTTGTTTGAGTGATCATCGTCATGAAACCCAACTTGATTCGTCTCCTCTTCTCTAGTAGGTATCGTCTCATTCTCTTGGCAGCTTGCTGATAAGGTTTCCATGAGGATCACCATTTGATGCTCCAGATGACACATTGAGCTGGTCTGACTTTCAATCTTTGTCTCACATGATGCCATAAACCTGAGTAACGTATCCTCTAAATGAGCACTGACTTCCGCAGAACTGTCACTCGTCTCTCCCTGATGTTCAAGTGGTGGGTCTGTAAAATGAGGGTGGTGCGGCTTTGGTGGGTATTGGTGGCTCCAACCCTGGAGTGAAGGATTCCAATGCCAGGTAGTCAAAGTTCGCCATCTCATTAAACAAGTGCAAAACACTGTCTTCATGTCTATCAACCAAAGGACTACCAGTTGCCAAAGCTCCGTTGAATATCCATCCTCGTGTGTCCGCATGCAAACCACTGAAGAAATATTGAAGACGAGTGTAGTTTGGAAAGTCATTATACCGATACGTGCTTGCCAAATCGTTGAATCTCTCCCACGCTGCGTAGAACGGCTCGGAAGGTTGTTGGACAAATCTTGTGGATGCTTGTTGATGTAGCATTTCCAAGTACCTCACAAGACAAACAAAACAAAAAAAAAAAAAAAAAAAAAAACAAATGATAAACTACAGTCAACTAATCTCGTTTGATATTATTAAAACTAGTCCCCGGCAACGGCGCCAAAAACTTGATCGCTTTTATTTTAAACAATTATTTCTCACTGTAGCGATTCTACCGCAAGTGCACGGTGTCAAGTTTTAGTATAATGATAATATAAGTATGAGTGTCGAACCCACGAGAACTAGGAAATAAGTACCAAACTCCACTAGTTTAACTGTATTTAGCATACGAAAATTGGTTATAACTAATTAACTCAATAATAAATCAAAACAAATGATAGAGAATGAGAATAAAATCAATAGAGACAATTATCAAGACTTTCGGTTCACCTATGTAATCCCCCACAATTCGCCGATTAGTTAAGAATTAATTCAAACAATCTAAGGTGACGAGTTTTCCTAATTCACTTGCTATACCTTGGTCCGGCTATAACAAATCTAATACTAACGTAACAATAAGCCACTCTCGTACCCTTATTGAACAATTAATATTGTAAATCGATCTATGAAAACTACTAGCCTTCGATTACTAGATATCTATAGCTATCACACGTGTATTTGACTTCATCTCTCGATCTCAGTCTGAAATCCACGGCATAAATCACTATATCGAATTCCAATTTTATCTCTCGATCTCAATTGTAATTTAATATCATTCAAGGATGGCCAAACCCTTAAAAATATGAAGAGCAATGATCTATGCACTTAGATAAATAAGAATCAATCAAAACATTAAAATTAAATCATGGGTTCATAACATAGGATCCCCTAAGTCTTGATAACAAACTTAGTCTAGCAACATATTCAATACCAAATGCAATATCATGTATCAAAAGCATAAGAAAATTAAATAGAATCAAACAAAGTTTAGAAATACGTATAAACTAGCGATGTTGAATCGCGTCGTCGATCCGTAAATCCGTCTCTTCCTTTGTTGCTGTCTGTACGTGACTTCTTCAGCACTTTCTCGTTGCTTTCTACGTCAATCTGTTCACGTCCTTCTCTTCTCGTCTCAGAATTTTTGTCCCTCAAATATTTACGTGAGTCTCCCTTTCTTCTGTCTGTTCCCTGTAAACTCTCACTTCGTGTATATTTCTGTTCTCTTATCGCTGTTGTGCGTCTCGCTCTCTCTTCCTGGCTGACGTTTATCCTCGCTTCTCCTCAGTCTGATCTTACTCACGTCTCCTAACTATCTCTCCTAACTCTTTACTGAAGTCACATAACTTCTCTGCTCCACTCTCCTCACGTCCGCTATCTTCCTCTCCTGCTCTTCACGTAAATCTCCTCACCCTCACGTAACTCCTCCTGCTCTTCTGTCTATATCCCGTCTCTCTCGTTCTGTCGCTCCGCTTCTTCCCTGATATTTGATGTTCCCGTCTTTCTTCTCCTCTCTTCTCCTTCCGCTCACGGCTCACGTTCGCTTCTTCCCTCACGTTTATCCTCCTTTCTGTTCGTCCAGAATTATGTTGCTGCTCTTGTTCTCTGTTCACGTCTGCTCTTCTTTCTACGTCTCGGACTCACCTTTCTTTTTCTACGTAAATCCCCCTCTGTTCACGCACGTCTTCTTCTGGTTCCTCCGCTTCTTCCCTGATATCGTTTTCTGTTCTGTTTTTCTTCACGTAACTCGCCTCTCCCCTCGTCTCTCTCTCTGAAGAATTGTCTGATATCCTCTCTAATATATCTCCTCACTTCACGTAACTCTTGCCTGCCAAAGTCACCTCCGTAACTCTCGTAACTCCTCTACTCTTATCTTGTTCTCCTGTCAGATATCCTCACGTAACTCTTCTTTCAAATTCTGAAAACTCTCCTCATATCACGTCTCTTGCTGCTCTCGTTAATATCTGTTCACGTTGTGAAGCTTCCAATCTGCTCTTATCTTTATTCACGTGAATGATGCATGTATTCTCCCAGCCAATGAAAAACTCTTCTCATTTTTAATAAATCTGATCTCATGTATTATAATATCATATCATATATTATAATTTAATATTTCATCCATGTTCGATAATATCTGGTTGTGCTCGGTTTGGTCCTTTTTATCATTAATTAAACTTAATTCTTCCACTTTTATGCATTTGAACCTGGATTCCTGAAATATACAAATATATACCAGAAAGCGTAATATTTTCCAGGAATCACTATAAAAACGCCCATAATTATATATCAAATTAAGTGTAAAAATCACACTTATCAACTCCCCCAAACTTAAACTTGATCGTCTCGAGCAAGAAATAAGATCACAAAGTAGAGTTCAATATTTAAGACTCAAATAAACCAATTCGTAGTCAATCATGTAGCTCAGACATCTCACTTATAGACGAACAAGAATAAATCAGAAAGTTTAACAAGTTGTGTTTTCTCCTAGATCAAGCAACATGTCTCCGAATCAGAACGTGCGTGTGTGCTATTGTCACTTTCGAGTTCCATGCAATTTTCATAGATCAATCATGCTAGTCAATGAAAAGTAAGATTATCCTTGAGCACCTCATAGTCCTATTTTCAAACAACTTCTCCACTAATGTAGTCATTCTCTCGACTTGGATCACTAGGTCTTTTTAAGCTTGTAACGTTAGGCCTAGGTATTTGGCTTCAAAGAAAGGATATGATAACACAAAGAAGAGAGTATAAGCATGTAGTGTTCATATTTTTAGCACAAAATTGAGCTTCTCTTCTTTTTCTTTTAGCCTTGGCCACTTCGGGTCTTAATTAGATATAATTTTTTTTCAAGGCTTTATCTATCTTTTTCTGTTCTCATTCATCATTTTTTCAATAATAAGCTCATCAAAATATAGCAATTTAGGTGCATCTAATGAGAATCATTATACTCCCTTAGAGTAAGGATAATTTTTTTCATTTTAAGCTAAAAAAGGTGGGTATAATGAGTTGCCAAAGAAATTTGTTGAATGTGGGCTAATTGTATGTTAATATACTCCATTCTTTTTCAGTTAGGCTCAAATTGAGATACTAGAGATTGATATACATGGTAAGCTTGAAAGGCTCAAACGGTCCAAAGATCGCCTAAATCATTTCCAAGTCAAGTTCATAACTATAAAATTTCACCTCAAAGTGTCATCATCAAATAGTTTCTAAGGTACTCTAAGATGCTCAAAAACAATTCATTAAGTTCACAATAAATTTCACTACTACAAGTGCAATTCACAAGATTATGACTCAAATGTGCTCAAAACATTCCTCATCTTTGACATGCTATTCAAAACAAGATATTCACAACCAAGTTTTACAATCATCAAAACTCAAGTTGACATGCAAAGTGAGACTAGCATCATCATTGAATAGAGACCACTACTATGATTTATTCTTATCTTACTAATTGAACTCATAAAAAAAAATTTAGCTCATAATAATCGGACGATTCAAGTGTCAATTAAGCACACAACATGTGGATAAAACAAGTAAACATGCAAGCCACTCCCCCAAACTTAAATGAAACATTGTCCTCAATGTTTAAAAGAATCAAAAGGGAAAAAGTAAACTCCCCTGATCAAGACGCTTGCATGAGGGTTGAGGAAGATTCGCTTTTGAAAGCTCAACTGTTGTAGGGGTTCATCGCTCCAACTAAGTACCTAGCAAGAGAAGAACGCAAATAAAATAGTAGACACGAGAGATAAACAAACTAAATGCAAAAACAGAAAATAAACAAAACTAAATAGCAAAAGGATACGCTTGGGTTGCCTCCCAAGAAGCGCTGATTTCTAGTCGTTCGGCTTGACCATCAGAAGCAACCATCAAAGAGCGGCTGCCACCCATAGTAAGTATCGTATGATACCACGAATGGGTCTTCACTCAGTATGCCCTCATATATTGGCATGAATATAACAGTGTAGGCTCGTCGCTCCAACAACTTTCTTCATGAAATGGTTGGCATGGGAATATGATTATTGACTTGGCTTCATATCTTGGAGGATATATTGGGGTGATGTTGGCATCCATGGGAAATACGGATCCACATATGGCATAGAACATGTCTCCATCGATGGGCTTAAGTCAGAATCTTCGAAGGTCTCTTCCTTTTCCAACATCACTCTCGACTCATCTTCACATGGGAACTCCTCAGATAATGTCTCTTGAGCAGGCTCACTCTCTTGAAGAGGCTCAAGTTCCCTTAAATCTTCCACAGTAGTAGGATCACTCCCCCAAACTTGGTTGTTTGAGTGATCATCGTCAGGAAACCCAACTTGATTCGTCTCCTCTTCTCTAGTAGGTATCGTCTCATTCTCTTGGCAGCTTGCTGATAAGGTTTCCATGAGGATCACCATTTGATGCTCCAGATGACACATTGAGCTGGTCTGACTTTCAATCTTTGTCTCACATGATGCCATAAACCTGAGTAACGTATCCTCTAAATGAGCCACTGACTTCCGCAGAACTGTCACTCGTCTCTCCCTGATGTTCAAGTGGTGGGTCTGTAAAATGAGGGTGGTGCGGCTTTGGTGGGTATTGGTGGCTCCAACCCTGGAGTGAAGGATTCCAATGCCACTGGTAGTCAAAGTTCGCCATCTCATTAAACAAGTGCAAAACACTGTCTTCATCTCTATCAACCAAAGGACTACCAGTTGCCAAAGCTCCGTTGAATATCCATCCTCGTGTGTCCGCATGCAAACCACTGAAGAAATATTGAAGACGAGTGTAGTTTGGAAAGTCATTATACCGATACGTGCTTGCCAAATCGTTGAATCTCTCCCACGCTGCGTAGAACGGCTCGGAAGGTTGTTGGGCAAATCTTGTGGATGCTTGTTGATGTAGCATTTCCAAGTACCTCACAAGACAAACAAAACAAAAAAAAAAAAAAAAAAAAACAAATGATAAACTACAGTCAACTAATCTCGTTTGATATTATTAAAACTAGTCCCCGGCAACGGCGCCAAAAACTTGATCGCTTTTATTTTAAACAATTATTTCTCACTGTAGCGATTCTACCACAAGTGCACGGTGTCAAGTTTTAGTATAATGATAATATAAGTATGAGTGTCGAACCCACGAGGACTAGGAAATAAGTACCAAACTCCACTAGTTTAATTGTATTTAGCATACGAAAATTGGTTATAACTAATTAACTCAATAATAAATCAAAACAAATGATAGAGAATGAGAATAAAATCAATAGAGACAATTATCAAGACTTTCGGTTCACCTATGTAATCCCCCACAATTCGCCGATTAGTTAAGAATTAATTCAAACAATCTAAGGTGACGAGTTTTCCTAATTCACTTGCTATACCTTGGTCCGGCTATAACAAATCTAATACTAACGTAACAATAAGCCACTCTCGTACCCTTATTGAACAATTAATATTGTAAATCGATCTATGAAAACTACTAGCCTTCGATTACTAGATATCTATAGCTATCACACGTGTATTTGACTTCATCTCTCGATCTCAGTCTGAAATCCACGGCATAAATCACTATATCGAATTCCAATTTTATCTCTCGATCTCAATTGTAATTTAATATCATTCAAGGATGGCCAAACCCTTAAAAATATGAAGAGCAATGATCTATGCACTTAGATAAATAAGAATCAATCAAAACATTAAAATTAAATCATGGGTTCATAACATAGGATCCCCTAAGTCTTGATAACAAACTTAGTCTAGCAACATATTCAATACCAAATGCAATATCATGTATCAAAAGCATAAGAAAATTAAATAGAATCAAACAAAGTTTAGAAATACGTATAAACTAGCGATGTTGAATCGCGTCGTCGATCCGTAAATCCGTCTCTTCCTTTGTTGCTGTCTGTACGTGACTTCTTCAGCACTTTCTCGTTGCTTTCTACGTCAATCTGTTCACGTCCTTCTCTTCTCGTCTCAGAATTTTTGTCCCTCAAATATTTACGTGAGTCTCCCTTTCTTCTGTCTGTTCCCTGTAAACTCTCACTTCGTGTATATTTCTGTTCTCTTATCGCTGTTGTGCGTCTCGCTCTCTCTTCCTGGCTGACGTTTATCCTCGCTTCTCCTCAGTCTGATCTTACTCACGTCTCCTAACTATCTCTCCTAACTCTTTACTGAAGTCACATAACTTCTCTGCTCCACTCTCCTCACGTCCGCTATCTTCCTCTCCTGCTCTTCACGTAAATCTCCTCACCCTCACGTAACTCCTCCTGCTCTTCTGTCTATATCCCGTCTCTCTCGTTCTGTCGCTCCGCTTCTTCCCTGATATTTGATGTTCCCGTCTTTCTTCTCCTCTCTTCTCCTTCCGCTCACGGCTCACGTTCGCTTCTTCCCTCACGTTTATCCTCCTTTCTGTTCGTCCAGAATTATGTTGCTGCTCTTGTTCTCTGTTCACGTCTGCTCTTCTTTCTACGTCTCGGACTCACCTTTCTTTTTCTACGTAAATCCCCCTCTGTTCACGCACGTCTTCTTCTGGTTCCTCCGCTTCTTCCCTGATATCGTTTTCTGTTCTGTTTTTCTTCACGTAACT
This sequence comes from Haberlea rhodopensis, assembly GCA_907163345.1. Lineage (NCBI taxonomy): Eukaryota > Viridiplantae > Streptophyta > Magnoliopsida > Lamiales > Gesneriaceae > Haberlea > Haberlea rhodopensis. Next base: position 581,363 of record CAJQUN010000263.1, on the reverse strand, counting down.
CGCCTCTCCCCTCGTCTCTCTCTCTGAAGAATTGTCTGATATCCTCTCTAATATATCTCCTCACTTCACGTAACTCTTGCCTGCCAAAGTCACCTCCGTAACTCTCGTAACTCCTCTACTCTTATCTTGTTCTCCTGTCAGATATCCTCACGTAACTCTTCTTTCAAATTCTGAAAACTCTCCTCATATCACGTCTCTTGCTGCTCTCGTTAATATCTGTTCACGTTGTGAAGCTTCCAATCTGCTCTTATCTTTATTCACGTGAATGATGCATGTATTCTCCCAGCCAATGAAAAACTCTTCTCATTTTTAATAAATCTGATCTCATGTATTATAATATCATATCATATATTATAATTTAATATTTCATCCATGTTCGATAATATCTGGTTGTGCTCGGTTTGGTCCTTTTTATCATTAATTAAACTTAATTCTTCCACTTTTATGCATTTGAACCTGGATTCCTGAAATATACAAATATATACCAGAAAGCGTAATATTTTCCAGGAATCACTATAAAAACGCCCATAATTATATATCAAATTAAGTGTAAAAATCACACTTATCAACTCCCCCAAACTTAAACTTGATCGTCTCGAGCAAGAAATAAGATCACAAAGTAGAGTTCAATATTTAAGACTCAAATAAACCAATTCGTAGTCAATCATGTAGCTCAGACATCTCACTTATAGACGAACAAGAATAAATCAGAAAGTTTAACAAGTTGTGTTTTCTCCTAGATCAAGCAACATGTCTCCGAATCAGAACGTGCGTGTGTGCTATTGTCACTTTCGAGTTCCATGCAATTTTCATAGATCAATCATGCTAGTCAATGAAAAGTAAGATTATCCTTGAGCACCTCATAGTCCTATTTTCAAACAACTTCTCCACTAATGTAGTCATTCTCTAGACTTGGATCACTAGGTCTTTTTAAGCTTGTAACGTTAGGCCTAGGTATTTGGCTTCAAAGAAAGGATATGATAACACAAAGAAGAGAGTATAAGCATGTAGTGTTCATATTTTTAGCACAAAATTGAGCTTCTCTTCTTTTTCTTTTAGCCTTGGCCACTTCGGGTCTTAATTAGATATAATTTTTTTTCAAGGCTTTATCTATCTTTTTCTGTTCTCATTCATCATTTTTTCAATAATAAGCTCATCAAAATATAGCAATTTAGGTGCATCTAATGAGAATCATTATACTCCCTTAGAGTAAGGATAATTTTTTTCATTTTAAGCTAAAAAAGGTGGGTATAATGAGTTGCCAAAGAAATTTGTTGAATGTGGGCTAATTGTATGTTAATATACTCCATTCTTTTTCAGTTAGGCTCAAATTGAGATACTAGAGATTGATATATACATGGTAAGCTTGAAAGGCTCAAACGGTCCAAAGATCGCCTAAATCATTTCCAAGTCAAGTTCATAACTATAAAATTTCACCTCAAAGTGTCATCATCAAATAGTTTCTAAGGTACTCTAAGATGCTCAAAAACAATTCATTAAGTTCACAATAAATTTCACTACTACAAGTGCAATTCACAAGATTATGACTCAAATGTGCTCAAAACATTCCTCATCTTTGACATGCTATTCAAAACAAGATATTCACAACCAAGTTTTACAATCATCAAAACTCAAGTTGACATGCAAAGTGAGACTAGCATCATCATTGAATAGAGACCACTACTATGATTTATTCTTATCTTACTAATTGAACTCATAAAAAAAAATTTAGCTCATAATAATCGGACGATTCAAGTGTCAATTAAGCACACAACATGTGGATAAAACAAGTAAACATGCAAGCCACTCCCCCAAACTTAAATGAAACATTGTCCTCAATGTTTAAAAGAATCAAAAGGGAAAAAGTAAACTCCCCTGATCAAGACGCTTGCATGAGGGTTGAGGAAGATTCGCTTTTGAAAGCTCAACTGTTGTAGGGGTTCATCGCTCCAACTAAGTACCTAGCAAAAGAAGAACGCAAATAAAATAGTAGACACGAGAGATAAACAAACTAAATGCAAAAACAGAAAATAAACAAAACTAAATAGCAAAAGGATACGCTTGGGTTGCCTCCCAAGAAGCGCTGATTTCTAGTCGTCGGCTTGACCATCAGAAGCAACCATCAAAGAGCGGCTGCCACCCATAGTAAGTATCGTATGATACCACGAATGGGTCTTCACTCAGCATGCCCTCAATATTGGCATGAATATAACAGTGTAGGCTCGTAGCTCCAACAAATTTCTTCATGAAATGGTTGGCATGGGAGAATGATTATTGACTTGGCTTCATATCTTGGAGGATATATTGGGGTGATGTTGGCATCCATGGGAAATACGGATCCACATATGGCATAGAACATGTCTCCATCGATGGGCTTAAGTCAGAATCTTCGAAGGTCTCTTCCTTTTCCAACATCACTCTCGACTCATCTTCACATGGGAACTCCTCAGATAATGTCTCTTGAGTAGGCTCACTCTCTTGAAGAGGCTCAAGTTCCCTTAAATCTTCCACAGTAGTAGGATCACTCCCCCAAACTTGGTTGTTTGAGTGATCATCGTCAGGAAACCCAACTTGATTCGTCTCCTCTTCTCTAGTAGGTATCGTCTCATTCTCTTGGCAGCTTGCTGATAAGGTTTCCATGAGGATCACCATTTGATGCTCCAGATGACACATTGAGCTGGTCTGACTTTCAATCTTTGTCTCAGATGATGCCATAAACCTGAGTAACGTATCCTCTAAATGAGCACTGACTTCCGCAGAACTGTCACTCGTCTCTCCCTGATGTTCAAGTGGTGGGTCTGTAAAATGAGGGTGGTGCGGCTTTGGTGGGTATTGGTGGCTCCAACCTGGAGTGAAGGATTCCAATGCCACTGGTAGTCAAAGTTCGCCATCTCATTAAACAAGTGCAAAACACTGTCTTCATCTCTATCAACCAAAGGACTACCAGTTGCCAAAGCTCCGTTGAATATCCATCCTCGTGTGTCCGCATGCAAACCACTGAAGAAATATTGCAGACGAGTGTAGTTTGGAAAGTCATTATACCGATACGTGCTTGTCAAATCGTTGAATCTCTCCCACGCTGCGTAGAACGGCTCGGAAGGTTGTTGGGCAAATCTTGTGGATGCTTGTTGATGTAGCATTTCCAAGTACCTCACAAGACAAACAAAACAAAAACCAAAAATAAAAAAAATAAAAAAACAAATGAATAAACTACAGTCAACTAATCTCGTTTGATATTATTAAAACTAGTCCCCGGCAACGGCGCCAAAAACTTGATCGCTTTTATTTTAAACAATTATTTCTCACTGTAGCGATTCTACCGCAAGTGCACGGTGTCATGTTTTATTATAATGATAATATAAGTATGAGTGTCGAACCCACGAGGACTAGGAAATAAGTACCAAACTCCACTAGTTTAACTGTATTTAGCCTACGAAAATTGGTTATAACTAATTAACTCAATAATAAATCAAAACAAATGATAGAGAATGAGAATAAAATCAATAGAGACAATTATCAAGACTTTCGGTTCACCTATGTAATCCCCCACAATTCGCCGATTAGTTAAGAATTAATTCAAACAATCTAAGGTGACGAGTTTTCCTAATTCACTTGCTATACCTTGGTCCGGCTATAACAAATCTAATACTAACGTAACAATAAGCCACTCTCGTACCCTTATTGAACAATTAATATTGTAAATCGATCTATGAAAACTACTAGCCTTCGATTACTAGATATCTATAGCTATCACACGTGTATTTGACTTCATCTCTCGATCTCAGTCTGAAATCCACGGCATAAATCACTATATCGAATTCCAATTTTATCTCTCGATCTCAATTGTAATTTAATATCATCAAGGATGGCCAAACCCTTAAAAATATGAAGAGCAATGATCTATGCACTTAGATAAATAAGAATCAATCAAAACATTAAAATTAAATCATGGGTTCATAACATAGGATCCCCTAAGTCTTGATAACAAACTTAGTCTAGCAACATATTCAATATCAAATGCAATATCATGTATCAAAAGCATAAGAAAATTAAATAGAATCAAACAAAGTTTAGAAATACGTATAAACTAGCGATGTTGAATCGCGTCATCGATCCGTAAATCCGTCTCTTCCTTTGTTGCTGTCTGTACGTGACTTCTTCAGCACTTTCTCGTTGCTTTCTACGTCAATCTATTCACGTCCTTCTCTTCTCGTCTCAGAATTTTTGTCCCTCAAATATTTACGTGAGTCTCCCTTTCTTCTGTCTGTTCCCTGTAAACTCTCACTTCGTGTATATTTCTGTTCTCTTATCGCTGTTGTGCGTCTCGCTCTCTCTTCCTGGCTGACGTTTATCCTCGCTTCTCCTCAGTCTGATCTTACTCACGTCTCCTAACTATCTCTCCTAACTCTTTACTGAAGTCACATAACTTCTCTGCTCCACTCTCCTCACGTCCGCTATCTTCCTCTCCTGCTCTTCACGTAAATCTCCTCACCCTCACGTAACTCCTCCTGCTCTTCTGTCTATATCCCGTCTCTCTCGTTCTGTCGCTCCGCTTCTTCCCTGATATTTGATGTTCCCGTCTTTCTTCTCCTCTCTTCTCCTTCCGCTCACGGCTCACGTTCGCTTCTTCCCTCACGTTTATCCTCCTTTCTGTTCGTCCAGAATTATGTTGCTGCTCTTGTTCTCTGTTCACGTCTGCTCTTCTTTCTACGTCTCGGACTCACCTTTCTTTTTCTACGTAAATCCCCCTCTGTTCACGCACGTCTTCTTCTGGTTCCTCCGCTTCTTCCCTGATATCGTTTTCTGTTCTGTTTTTCTTCACGTAACTCGCCTCTCCCCTCGTCTCTCTCTCTGAAGAATTGTCTGATATCCTCTCTAATATATCTCCTCACTTCACGTAACTCTTGCCTGCCAAAGTCACCTCCGTAACTCTCGTAACTCCTCTACTCTTATCTTGTTCTCCTGTCAGATATCCTCACGTAACTCTTCTTTCAAATTCTGAAAACTCTCCTCATATCACGTCTCTTGCTGCTCTCGTTAATATCTGTTCACGTTGTGAAGCTTCCAATCTGCTCTTATCTTTATTCACGTGAATGATGCATGTATTCTCCCAGCCAATGAAAAACTCTTCTCCTTTTTAATAAATCTGATCTCATGTATTATAATATCATATCATATATTATAATTTAATATTTCATCCATGTTTGATAATATCCGGTTGTGCTCGGTTTGGTCCGTTTTATCATTAATTAAACTTAATTCTTCCACTTTTATGCATTTGAACCTGGATTCCTGAAATATACAAATATATACCAGAAACCGTAATATTTTCCAGGAATCACTATAAAAACGCCCATAATTATATATCAAATTAAGTGTAAAAATCACACTTATCAAGATGGCACAGTTGTTGGAACGGGGCCATACATGATATCTCATCTATGCTGTTGATGTTACTGAGAAGAGGGAAGAATTAAAAGTTGAGGATGTGCCCGTAGTGGCGGAGTATCCTGATGTCTTTCCGGAAGAGATTCCCGGATTCCCACCGACGAGAGAGGTCGAGTTTGGGATTGAGTTACTACCGGGGACGTCTGCCATTTCTCGTGCCCCATATAAGATGGCCCCAGCGAAGCTAAGGGAGTTAAAGATTCAGTTGCAAGAGCTCCTTGATAAGGGCTATATACGCCCTAGCGTATCGCCTTGGGGTGCGCCAGTTTTGTTTGTTAAGAAGAAAGATGGTTCGATGCGGCTGTGCATCAATTACAGACAACTAAACAAAGCCACAGTGAAGAATAAGTATCCACTTCCGAGGATCGACGATTTGTTTGATCAGTTACAAGGTACGAGGCTCTACAGTAAGATCGATCTGAGGTCGGGGTACCATCAGATTCAAGTAAGAGAAGATGATGTTCAGAAGACCGCCTTCAGGACTAGATATGGGCACTATGAATTCCTAGTCATGCCTTTTGGAGTGACGAATGCCCCAGCTGTTTTTATGAGCCTGATGAACAAGGTGTTCCAACCGTATTTGGATCAGTTCGTCATTGTTTTCATTGACGATATACTCATTTACTCCCGGACCGAAGAAGATCATGTAAGACACTTGAGGACAGTACTTCAGATCCTTACGGATCATTAGTTGTATGCAAAGCTCAGCTAGTGCGAGTTTTGGTTGAGCAGTGTAGTGTTCTTGGGTCATGTTATATCTAGCAGCGGGATATCTGTAGACCCTAGGATGGTTGAAGCTGTGATGGAGTGGGCTGCACCCACTTCTGTACCCGAGATACGGAGCTTCCTTGGCTTAGCAGGTTATTACCGAAGTTTTGTCGAGGGATTTTCTAAGATCGCTAAGCCGCTGACACAACTGACTCAGAAAGGAGTCCCATTCTTTTGGTCCGAAGCTTGTGAGGAAAGCTTCCAAGAATTGAAGCGTCGTTTGACGACAGCGCCAGTGTTGGTGATTCCTTCTGAGAATAAGAGGTTTTCCTTGTACACAAACGCATCATTGCAGGGTTTGGGCTGTGTATTGATCCAAGAGAAGCACGTGGTGGCTTATGCTTCGAGGCAGTTGAAGCCTCATGAGACCAGATACCCAGTTCATGATTTGGAACTTGCGGCTATCATTTTTGCCTTGAAAATTTGGCCGCATTATCTCTATGGTACTTCGTTTACCATCTATACGGACCATAAGAGTTTGAAGTTCTTATTCACTCTAGCGGAACTGAATATGAGGCAAAGAAGATGGATGGATTTACTCAAGGATTATGACTGTGAGATTGAGTACCATCCTGGTAAAGCAAATTTGATAGCAGACGCCTTGAGTCGGAAAGTGAAGAGTACTGCTGAGGATGCTATGTGTTTGTCGGCTTTGATGACTTCTTACTGCCATCTGGGCTATGATTTTGTTGTGGACACGTCGTCGGTGCGAGTGTTAACCTTATTGGCTGAGCCAGGCATATTTGAGGCTATCAGGAGAGCCCAGAGGTCGGATGATGAGGTTCAGAGATGGTCATCAATAGTACTTCAAGGTCAGCCATCAAAGTTTAGAGTGGCTGAGGATGATTCCTTAAGACTCCGCAAGGTCAGCCATCAAAGTTTAGAGTGGCTGAGGATGATTCCTTAAGACTCGGCAACCGCTGGGTAGTTCCAAATACGCCGGAGTTGCGTAAAGGAATCTTGGAGCGAGCTCACAGTAGCCGGTTCAGTATCCACCCAGGAGGAAGAAAGATGTATAAGGACCTAAGTGGTCAATTCTGGTGGAGACGCATGAAACGTGATGTTATGACATTTGTCAAAAGATGTTTGATCTGCCAGCAGGTAAAGGCAGAAAGGCAGAGGCCTAGTGGCGAGCTGAAGAGCTTGGAGGTACCTAAGTGGAAATGGGAGAACATATCTATGGACTTCGTGACCCACTTGCCAAGGACGGCCTCAGGATTTGATGCGATCTGGGTGATCGTGGATATGCTAACGAAGGTAGCTCACTTCATCCCCTACTGTATGACTTTCACATACCTAAAGATGGCCCAATTATATGTACGGGATGTAGTGAGGTTGCATGGGGTTCCAGTCTCGATTGTGTCTGACAGAGACCCAAGGTTTACTTCACATTTCTGGGAGGGTCTCCAGGCAGCTTTGGGCACAGAAGTGAGACTGAGTACAACTTATCACCCTCAGACAGATGGCCAGACAGAGCGTACCATTCAGACGCTCGAAGACATGTTGAGGGCATGTGTTTTGGAGTTTGATACTCCATGGCAGGATGCAGTGCCATTGGTGGAGTTCTCCTATAATAACAGCTATCAGGCGAGCATTCAAATAGCCCCTTTTGAAGCTCTTTACGGACGACGATGTAGGTCACCGCTGTATTGGGAGGACTTGACTAGTGAAGCAGCCGGAGGACCGGATATGATTAAGGATATGTAAGAAAAGATTAAGATGATACGCCAAAAGATGAAAGCGGCCCAGGATAGGCAAGCAGCCTATGCCAATAAGCGACGGTGACCGCTAGAATTCCAAGTAGGAGACAGGGTCTTCTTGAAAATCTCACCCTTCAGAGGTGTAGTTCGTTTTGGTATGCGGGGGACGTTATCCCCGAGGTATGTTGGTCCATATGAAGTATTGCAGCGTATCGGTACGTTGGCCTACCGTTTGGCTCTACCGCCATCTCTATCTGGTATTCATGATGTCTTTCACGTCTCTATGTTGCGGAAGTATGAGCCAGATCCGTCTCATGTATTACAGCCTACTGAAGTGCAGTTGGACTCAGATGTATCCTACGTTGAACGACCGGTCAGAATTCTGGATCGTGAGGATCGCAGATTACGAAGCAAGATTATACCGATGGTCAAAGTTCAGTGGGATCGTCGGGGTGTCGAGGAGGCTACGTGGGAGACGGAACGGCATATGGTGCAGCACTACCCGGAACTATTCTCTGGTATGTGATTTATGTTTAGTTTCTTTTGGGGTAAGTGCATGCGATTTCGAGGTCGAAATCTTATAAGTAAGGGAGTAATTTGATGTCCCCGAAATGATTAATTGCAATTAAGGCATTGATTATGTTCATATGATTAATTATGTGGATAATTGATTTATGTGTTGGAATTAATTATCATATGGAAATACTTAATCACATGTGGGCTTGACCCGGTATAGCATTTCAGGGTGCATGTTAAGCATGTTGGGTAATTGGGCGTTTTAATGGCATATATGTGTTGGTAATCAATTATTTAGTGAAACATGCATTTAATTGGGATTTTGGCGCATTGTGGTGTAATGCTTTTAAAATACCATGTTGGGGTATATAATACATCATGCTAATTGTAGGAGTACAAGTTTTATTAAAAGGTTTTAACCATTTACCCCACCACCTTTACTTCACTTTATCTCTTCACACTCTAAATCCCCAAATCATTTCCCAAACCCTCATTTTCCCCTTCAATCTCGATTTTGGCTTCAAAGTGGACAAGAAGTTCTTGTAAAAGCTTTATTTTTGTGATTCTTGGTAAGATTTAAGACCTAGGATGTATATATATCATTCCTTGTTGTTCTTGTAGTGTTTGGTTTGAGTTTTGGAATGGTTTTGAAGGGTTTTGAATTGGGTTTGTTTGGGTTGGTATGATTTTTGGTAAGATGTTAGATTTTTGGTGGTTTAAGGATGTTTGGTGAAGGTTTAAAGTGTTTTTATGTTTTTGAGTTGTTGGTGTAAATGTTGTTGAGGTTGGTGAAGGTTTTAATGTACAAAAATGGTGAAAATCGCGACATCTGGTTGTGGCGATCGATCGCTACAAATGCAGCGATCGATCGCCGAGAGACAGTGGGCAAATCGAGTGTAGGCGATCGATCACCTCAAATGGCGCGATCGATCGCCGAAGGCAAGTAGCCATTTCGCGTAGCAGGCGATCGATCGCCTCAAATAAAGCGATCGATCGCCGCAAGGCAAAAAGTGAGGCGATCGATCGCCTCAAGTAGCGATCGATCGCCACTGTTTAAAAAGGTGGAAATGATGATTTTTGTTGAATTTTTGGTATTTGGCTATTGTTTAGCTTCTAATATCAATTTGTATGGTTATGTAGAACCGTCCCAGGTACCCCACAACTTCATGGAGATAAAGTTCTGCAACTTCTCCATTTTTGGAATTAAGGTACGTAAGAAGCGTACGGGCATCGGATGGTAACACACTCCTAAACTACGACTATGCATTGATTGCATAAGTATTTATGATGTCTATGATGATGATTATGATAAGTAAGTTTATGATGATGATGTTATGATAAATGAAGATGATATGACGTTTACGATGACGATTGATGATGTCTATATGACGATGATGCTTATAAGATGATGATGTTTACAAGATGATGATGTTTATGAGATGACGATGTTTATGATATGATGATGATGATGTATGTTTAACTATGTTATTAAGAATGGTTGAATGTCCGGTGGTTATTATGGGCAAGCGAGGAACGTACTTGCCGCTCACATAACTAGCGAGGGGATACATCCGCTATCAAGGCGTAGCGAGGGGTATCATATTCCGCTAAGCGAGGAGATACATCCGCTATCAAGGCGTAGCGAGGGGTATCACAATTCCACTTTATGTCGAGCGAGGAGGCCAATTGTGCCGCTGTCATAATAGAACCAGGATAGTCTCATTTCTAATTAACATTGTTGATTAAGAGCATATAAGTGAAGTACGATTTTAATCATTTATGTCAAGAACTAATGATTACATGCATGATTATGAAACATGGACGACCAAAGAGGGTTAATACGATTAACCAGGAAGTATATGTTACCGATTACTTTCATGCATTTATTTATATGCCATTACCTTATGATGTTAAGTAACGATGTATATGCTCATGATGGGTTGTTCCTGTAGGTACACTTTTGGACTAAAGGACTAAGGGCCGGGTTGAGGCAGTGAGCTATGAGGAGCATGAAAGAAGTTAGGATACAGGATTTTTGGATAGTCTCTACTCTAGGAGTAGTATATTTCTATCGCCTTAACATTCATTTTTGAGAATGTAATTAATTAAGTTCGAAATTTCATTTTTGGCCTGTAATCTTATTAGCTCAAAGCTACAACCGGTGCCTTAAGAGGTTATAAATGCATGTTTAGTCCCTAATATGTTATTAAGATGATGTTAAGGAAGGAAGACCCTACACTGTTCCTGTCCAATTTCGATCTTTACAGCCAACAGATCAGAAGGAGTGGGTGGAGCACCTTTGGACTTGAGTAATGCCAATCCCTTGGGGTTAAGGATTTTGAAGGGATTGAGTGCTGATGGCTTCTCCAGCTCGATGTCCATCGACTCCAAAAGCTTGCTGAGAGGAACAGCGAAGCAGACAGCCTGTTTTTCTGCAATAACTGTTTCCAGCAGAACTCCAAACAAAATAGCGCACCAGTTCATCTTCAGTCTGGAATGGATAGCAGCCATGCTCTGAATTTCTCAGAGGTTACTGCATCATAGCTTCCAGCCTTGCCCAGCAGTTGCTTGCCAACGATATCACACAAAACCTGAAAATGGAACAACATTTCTTTCTTCTTGAATGATGGCTGTAGATTCTGTCCAAAAATTGATACTCGGCCCTGAAAGTTTTCAAGGGTGGCCTGAGATATGTGACCAAAATCGGACATTCCGGTGGTAGGAAGTCCAAAGGTCTTTGACAGCGTCGTCTGAGAAATGTCGATGGATTTTCCCTTGAAGGAAGTAGAGATGTACGTCTTGTGGGAAATAGCGTTGGCGAACAGCTCTCTAATCTCCAATTCGTAAACCACCGTACCACATTCCAAAAAAATTCCTTAATCCTGAAGATTCCAAGGATTTGAACATTGACACCATCTCTGGATCTTCAGCCCTGTAAATCGCATCAAACTCAACAGACAAAGAGTTGTGAGTGATAGTGTGATGCCCCGAAATTTATTATATGCAATTTGGGCATTAATGATGTTTACATGAAAGGATGTTTATATGTCTATGTATTAACATACATGTTATGATATGCTTTAAGGGTGTGGTGCATTTATATTGGGGATTATGAGTATGTTCATGTTTTATGATAGGGGTGTGGTACTATGTTATGATGATATGATGTGGGAGGCATGTTGAGTGTTTTAAAGGATGTATTAATTAAATAAAGATGATAAATATCGAGTTAGGATATTTTAATACATCGTACTAAATATCGGGACACAATTAAACACCACAAGGCACCCCTACCCACACCACCCCCACCCAATCGGTCACCACCACCCTTCCCCAAGTGCAACCTCTCCCCACTTGGCAACCCATGCCCCAACTTGGTCCAACCCATGCCTCATCATACCATTCCACCCCCCCCCCCCCCCCACATCCCTTCTCTTCCTTCCTCCTCTCCATTCACGTTTCTGGTAAGCAGCTTTAGGGCAAGGAAGAGCTTGGTAAGGTACTCAAAAAAATCCTACCAAAAGAGGAGCAAAAAGGGGTAAGGTTATAAGTACCCTGTTTTCTAAAGATGTTTGGGTGGGTTGGATGTTGGTGGGATGTTTTTATTGGCATACATGCTTAGGTTTTGATAAACCTTCGATCTAAGTACTTTAATGGTGTTGTTATGTAACTACTAGCATGTTAGTTCGAGCATGTTACATGTTTTATGTGATAGATTTCTGGCTATGAAACTATGTGCTCGAAAATCTGGGCAAGGAAGAGCATGCTCTGTTTTCTGTATAAGTTGGTTGAGGTTGAAGATTTTGATGATGTTATGATGCATGTTAGCTTAGGTTTTGTTAAACCTTTGATTTAAGTACTTACATGGAAGTTTTATGAAGTTCCTAGCATGTTTGTTTGAGCAAGTATGTTGTGTTATGAAGTAGATTTGATGATATGAAATGAGGTCCTCAAAAATCTGGAAAAATCCCGATTTTCAGAGTGCTCGATCGATCGAGATTTTTGTACCGATCGATCGAGCGAGGCAGAAGATTTTAAGCATGGTTTGAAATTCAGGCGTCGATCGATCGAGGGATTTTCCGATCGATCGGTGAAGCTCCTCGATCGATCGGTAAAATATTTCGATCGATCGATAGAGCCAGAATGTTTGGGCACTGTTTATGCACGGTTTCTCGATCGATCGAGACCTTGGGGCCGATCGATCGAGAGAGACAGAATGTTGAAAAATAAAATGATGATTTATTTTGTTAAGTTTATGGTATGAGATGATATTGAGGCATCTAATATGGTATTATGTGGTCTTGTAGAACCATCCCAGGTACCAGCACAATCAAGGAGATAAAGTCTGTTGACTCCTCCTCGTTTTGAAAAGGTACGTAAGAGACGTACGGGCATCGGACGGTAAAACACATCTTTACACTACGACTATGCTTTTATTGCATGAGTATACATGATGAAATGATGATATTTATAAGATGTTTATATATATCCATACGATGTTATTATGTGGTAAGATGCCACGGGGTAAGATGCCCATATGGTAAGAGGCCATACGATGTTATTATGTGGTAAGATGCCACGGGGTAAGATGCCCATATGGTAAGAGGCCATACGATGTTATTATGTGGTAAGATGCCACGGGGTAAGATGCCCATATGGTAAGAGGCCATACGATGTTTATGATGTGGTAAGATGCCACAGGGTAAGATGCCCATATGCATGAATATGAATCAGGGACAACAAAAAGAAGTTAATGAATAACCAGCATATTTACTTAACCAAGATTTCATGCATTCATTGTGATGTTTTTATGATGTTAAGTAAAATTGTATATGCTCATGATGTGTTGTTGATAAGTGTCATTTTTACACTTATATTTGCATATATTTCTTGCGATTTTTATAGTGATTCTTGGAAGATTCTATACTTTTGGTTGTGTTTTGTTGTATTTCCAGGAATCCAGTAGAAGTGCAAGAAATACTGGCAAAACCCCGTTTTATGGACTAGAAGGTGGAACTATGACAGTACGAGGCAACCCGTGGGAAAAGATGTCAAAATGACTTAAAAATTGACAAAAGCTTCAGGCGATCGATCGCCTATTTTGAAGAGATCGATCGCCTGAAGGCAGTGAGCTCGTGGAATTTTTCAAGCGAGAGGCGATCGATCGCAACAAATCAGGCGACCGATCGCCTCGGGGCAGAACATATAGGCGATCGATCGCCTATCTTGAAGAGGCCGATCGCCGAGGAGAAAAGCTGAAGGCGATCGATCGCCCAATTCGAAGAAACCGATCGCGTGCAGAGTCCCAGAATAAAAAACTTCCTTAATTAAGTTTTGGGGCTATTTTTGGTACCAGATTATTGGAGCTCGTGAGGAGACATATAAAAAGAGATTTTTAGGTCATTAGAAGGGTTCTTTCACCTCTGGATAGGCAGCCACCCTTTGGAAGAGAAGATTCGTTCAAGACGATTCAAGGAACGCAGCTAGAGACGGGAACAACGGATCGACGCACGATTCAACATCGAGTGTTTACTAGTATTTCTGAACTTTTGTGTAGTTTTATTTTCGAATTCCAATGTTTATAATGTTGTTAGATATTATAAAACGTTGTTTTTCCGTTAATATGCTAGGCTAAGTTTGTTATCGAGACAAGGGGATCTTGTGTATGAACCCACAGTTTTAATTCTAGTTTTTGATTGAGTTTTTGTTATTTTTGAGTTTATGTTATGCTGTTAATGCTTTTGAAGAATTAGCTACTCTTTGAATGTTGTTAGTTTGCAATTGAGATCGAGAGATGATTTTGTGAAACGGAACCAATAACATAAACCGTGGATTTCAGACCGAGATCGAGAGATGACGTCAAATACACGAGTGATAGCTATAGATATCTAGTAATCGAAGGCTAAGGGTTTTCATAGAACGTATGCAACATTGAATTGTTAAATAAGTGAACGAGAGTTACTTACTGCAATTCAGTGTTAGGTTTAATATAGCTCGAGAGAGTATATTGGATATAATCGGAAAACTTGTCACCTTAGATGCATTAATTTTAATTAGAACTAGTAGGTAAATTGTGGGGGATTACTCAAGTGAACCGAAGTCTTGATATTTATCTCTACTGTTTATTATCTTAATTCTCTGTGGTGCGTTGAATATTGGAGTTGATTAAATTAGTTCATCTTTCAACCAGTTTCGTAGGTTAAATATAGAACGCTAGTTAAATTTGGTAATTACTACTAGTCCTCGTGGGTTCGACAATCCTTACTTCTAGATCATTATACTAAAACTTGACACCGTGCACTTGCGGTAGAATCGCTCGAAATAACTGTTTAAAATAAAAGCGATCAAGTTTTTGGCGCCGTTGCCGGGGACTAGTTTAAGTAATATCATAAGAGATTAGTTGACTATAATTTAGCCATTTTTTCTTTTATAATTATTTATATTACGGTTTATACGATTTCATTACTGTTCTTCCTTCGTTGTGTTGAATTTTGCAGGGAGTTGTCTTTGTAGTGCATGCTACGAAGTGACAGACCTATATTAGAGCCACTCGACTTAGAGATTGAACGAACTTGCAGACGACTTCGAAAAGAAACAAGAGAGATGGCTGAGAACAATCGAGGGAATGGTGAACAACATAATGATGAAGTGCCAATTATAAGGTCCATGATGGACTATGCACAACCATCTTTTCAAGGCACCATGTCTAGCATCACAAGACCAAGGATTCAGGCTAATAACTTCGAGATCAAGCCTGCCATAATTCAGATGATTCAACACTCTGTGCAATTCGGAGGATCGCCAGCTGATGATCCTAATGCTCATATCTCCAACTTTTTGGAGATATGCGACACGTTCAAGCACAATGGCGTCACTGACGACGCCATCAGGTTACGTCTCTTTCCCTTTTCTTTGAATGACAAAGCTAAGAGCTGGTTGAATTCATTGCCTGCAGGGTCGATCACTACTTGGGAGGGGATGGCTCAAGCCTTCCTATCAAGATACTTTCCCCCTTCCAAGACAGCTAAGATGCGCAATGATATCACCACATTCATGCAACATGATCCGGAAACTCTATATGAAGCTTGGGAGCGCTTCAAGGATTTACTTCGAAGATGCCCACATCATGGCCTTCCGATTTGGCTTCAGGTACAAACATTTTACAATGGGTTATTTTCTGCTAATAGATCTATGATTGATGCAGCAGCAGGAGGTACGATTATGAGAAAGTCACCTGAGGAAGCTTACACACTCTTGGAAGAGATGGCATCCAACAGTTACCAGTGGCAGTCCGAAAGGAATGTGCCTAAAAGACCGATTGGATGCATCAAGTTGATGAGGTGACATCTATACAAGCTCAGTTGGAGGCATTGCATAAGAAAATGGATAGCTTGAGCATGACAGCGATGCAAGCTCAAGTAGTCATATGTGAACTATGTGGAGGCAACCATCAGAGTACAGAATGCCAAGCAGGTAATCCTTTTGTGCAATCTACTGAAAATGCTAACTTTGTAGGAAACAGGCCACAACAGGGTAACTCTTACTCCAACAATTATAACCAACCGTGGAGGAATCATCCAAACTTCTCTTGGTATAACCAAAAGAATGTTTTGAATCCACAACCTCCACCGGGTTATCAATCAAAACCGAGTATGGAAGAGTTGATGACCAAGTTTATTACATCAACGGAGAATAGAATGTAGAACCAGGATGCATCAATAAAGAACTTGGAGACTCAAGTGGGACAGTTGGCGAATATTTTGTCAGGAAGAATGCAAGGACCTTACCTAGCGATACCGAGAAAAATCCAAAGGAGCAAGTAAAGGCTATATCATTGAGAAGTGGTAAGCAGATTGGATCACCCACTGAGGAGAAAGAGGAAGTTGAGGAAGTACAAATAGAGGAAAGTGAACAAACTGAAGCAGACGTTGAAGCTAAAGGTAAGTCTTCTATCAAGACACCCATCACACCACCAATGCAGGTACAAATCCCACCTCCTTTTCCCGCTGCATTAAAAAGAGCTAAGGTAGATGCAAGTTTTGCAAAATTTCTTGAAATTTTTAAGAAATTACATATCAATATACCATTTGCTGATGCTTTACTTCAAATGCCTAGTTATGCTAAGTTTTTGAAGGAAATTTTATCGAATAAGCGGAAATTAGGAGAGCATGAGACGGTAAGTTTAACAGAGGAGTGTTCAGCAATTGTGCAAAACAAATTGCCTCCTAAGTTAAAAGATCCAGGGAGTTTCTCTATACCCTGCACCATTGGCTCTATTTCATTTACTAAATCTTTGTGTGATTTGGGTGCGAGTATTAATTTAATGCCACTGTCAATTTTCAGGAAGTTGGGATTAGGCGAGCCTAAACCCACTACAGTGTCACTTCAACTGGCGGATAGATCTATCACCTACCCACGAGGACTCATCGAGTATGTACTTGTCAAGGTGGATAAATTCATTTTCCCGGTGGATTTTCTCGTGTTAGATATGGAAGAAGATGCTGAAATGCCCTTGATCTTGGGAAGACCATTCTTGGCCACTGGCAAAGCACTCATAGATGTGCATCAAGGGAAGTTGATCCTCCGTGTAGGGGAGGATCAAGTTACCTTTAATGTTTTTAAAGCTATGAAACACCCTCATGACGAGCATATGTGTTTTAGTATTGACCATGTTGATGTGTTATCTGACATGATATTTCGAACAGAATGCAAGGATGTAGTGGAAGCTTATCTCACTAATGATGAGGACATGCTTGAGAATGAAGGAGAACAAGAGATAGTTGCTCAGATGCGAGCTAACCCTCCTTACATTAGACGTCAAAGCAATAATTTAGGAGAGTTGGGAGAAAGGGACATCAAGCCACAGAAATCTTCAATTGAAGAACCACTCAATCTTGAACTCAAGACACTACCAACTCACCTCAAGTATGTTTATTTGGGTAATAGTAATTCTCTACCAGTAATTGTGTCTTCATCTTTGACAGGTATTGACGAAGAGAAGCTCCTTAGGATTTTGAGGGAGCACAAGCAAGCCTTTGCATGGAAAGTGGCGGACATAAAAGGAATAAGCCCATCGATGTGCATGCATAAAATTCTGATGGAAGACACTTACAAGCCGTTGGTGCAACCACAACGCCGTTTGAATCCAAAGATGCAAGAAGTAGTCAAGGCGGAAGTGATTAAGCTACTCGATGCAGGTATTATCTATCCTATCTCAGATAGTGCATGGGTGAGTCCGGTGCAATGTGTACCAAAGAAGGGAGGTATGACTGTTATTACTAATGAAAAGAATGAATTAATACCTACTAGGACAGTCACTGGTTGGAGAGTCTGTATTGACTATAGAAAACTTAATGAAGCTACACGTAAGGATCACTTCCCCCTCCCCTTCATTGATCAAATGATAGAGAGACTAGCTGGGTATGATTATTATTGCTTCCTAGATGGGTATTCGGGATATAATCAGATAGCAATTGCACCTGAGGACCAAGAGAAGACCACCTTCACTTGTCCTTATGGTACATTTGCATTTAGGAGAATGCCTTTTGGGTTATGTAATGCACCGGCTACGTTTCAAAGATGCATGATGTCGATATTCCATGACATGGTAGGAATGTTTTTAGAAGTATTCATGGATGATTTTTCTGTGTTTGGAAATTCATTTGATGCATGTCTGCATAATCTTGATCTCGTATTGACAAGGTGTGAGGAGAACAGCTTAGTACTAAACTAGGAGAAGTGTCACTTCATGGTAAAAGAAGGAATAGTCTTGGGCCATAAAATACCCCAAAAGGGTATTGAAGTGGATCGAGCAAAGGTACAAGTGATACAGGAACTACCTCCACCAGTATCAGTGAAGGGAATTCGCAGTTTCTTAGGCCATGCTGGGTTCTATAGACGATTTATAAAGGATTTTTCTCAAATTTCAAACCTTTATCTCACTTGTTGACTAAAGAAGCACCATTTGATTTTAATGCTGATTGCTTGCAGGCATTTGAGACACTAAAGGAGAGATTGGTCACAGCACCTATTTTGATAGCACCTGACTGGGATATACCATTTGAGTTGATGTGTGATGCAAGTGACACAGCTGTCGGAGCAGTATTGGGACAAAGAAGGAATAAGGTATTTCACACTATTTACTATGCTAGTAGAACGTTAAATGAGGCACAACAGAACTATGCCACCACTGAGAAAGAACTTCTAGCAGTAGTATTTGCCTTCGATAAATTTCACTCTTATCTTTGTCTATCAAAAGTCATTGTGTACACTGATCACTCGGCACTCAAGTATCTTCTTGCTAAAAAAGACGCTAAACCACGTTTAATCCGATGGATTCTTTTATTGCAAGAATTTGACTTAGAAATTAAGGATAAGAGGGGTGTAGAGAACGTAGTGGCGGATCATTTATCTAGGATTGATTTTGAGATTGAGAAACATGATAATGATGTGGAAGAGATCAATGAAAAATTCCCCGATGAACAGCTCTTTCAAGTTCTTGCCCTACCCTGGTATGCCGATTTTGCAAACTATTTGGTTAGTGGTATCCTCCCACAAATGACATTTTATCAAAAGAAGAAATTTTTATCTGACGTTAAACACTACATGTGGGAGGAACCATTGTTGTTCAAAGTTTGTGCAGATAACATGATCAGGAGGTGTGTTCCAGAGGAGGAGATGTCATCTATATTGAGCCATTGTCATGATCGCGAGGTAGGGGGACACATGGGTCCAACCAAAACTGCTGCCAAGGTACTGGAATCTGGATTTTATTGGCCTACATTATTTAAAGATGCATACAGGTATGTTTCAGCTTGTGATAGATGTCAACGAACTGGTAACATTTCTAGGAGACAGGAGATGCCCTTGAACAACATTCTTGAATGTGAATTGTTCGATGTTTGGGGCATCGATTTTATGGGACCATTTCCAGTTTCTTGTTCACACTACTATATTCTAGTTGCGGTCGATTATGTGTCAAAGTGGGTTGAGGCTGCAGCTTCTCGCACTAATGATGCTAGAGTGGTGGTGCAATTTTTGAAAAAACATATTTTTACTCGATTTGGCACGCCTCGGGCAATCATTAGTGACGGTGGGTCACATTTTTGCAACAAACTTTTTGACAAACTCTTAAGCAAATATGGAGTCACCCACAAAGTTGCAAGACCTTATCATCCACAAACTTGTGGGCAAGTAGAAGTGTCGAATAGGGAAGTAAAACGCATTTTAGAAAAAACTGTCAATACTTCTCGAAAAGACTGGTCCTTACGGTTAGATGACGCTTTATGGGCTTATAGAACTGCATATAAAACACCTATTGGCACCACACCATATCGGTTAGTTTTTGGAAAAGCATGTCATCTTCCGGTTGAACTGGAACATAGAGCATTTTGGGCAATAAAGAATCTAAACTTTGATTTAACTGCTGCAGGTGATCACCGTCTCCTCCAAGTGAACGAAATGGAAGAGTTTCGGAACCAATCATACGAGAATTCCAAGATCTATAAAGAAAAGACAAAAAAATGGCATGACGCAAGGATCAGTCAACGTGATTTCAAGGAAGAAGATATGGTGTTATTATTTAACTCCAAATTAAGGCTGTTTCCAGGCAAGCTTAAATCTCGTTGGTCCGGACCATTCCGTATTTCCAAGGTGTTTCCATCAGGTGCAATCGAACTCTATGATCCAACCAAGGGAACGTTCACAGTGAATGCAGTTGTCCCTGTAGGTACACTTTTGGACTAAAGGGGCTAAGGGTCGGGTTGAAGATGTGAGCTACAAGGATACAAGATGCATAGGATTCTATTTATGTTTAGTATCTACTCTAGGAGTAGTATAAATCTAAAACGTTAACATTCTTGTATAGGAATGTATGTATTAAGTTTACGAAGTTTTTATTTTGGCCTGTAATCCTATTAGCTCACGTAACAACCGGAACCCTAAAACGTTATAATATGCATGTTTAGTTCAATTTTTGTTATCCTAACACTGTTAAGGTGGGAAGACCCTACATTAGTGGTATCAGAGCAGTGGTTAGATAACCCGGGAATAAGTGAAGGTTAGCCTTAGCAATAAGATTGGCTAGGTGCTTACTTTTAAACATGTTTTATATGTATGCTGCATATGAAGTGGAAGATGTTATGCTAACATGTTTAATTATCTAACGATGTACTTTATGAACTGCTTTTGGGTATTGTTGTTAACCTTTGTGTTGCAGCATGGCAGCGAATATAGAAGTGGGTGACGCTATTAGTGTAAATGCAAGTGCTGGGCGTACGAACCCCTTACCACCGCCAGCAACAGTTACTACCTGGGGAGCTAAGTTGGCTCAGTTTCTGGCATACCGACCCCCGATGTTGAAGGAGCTGAGACAGGGGAACTAGCCGAGGAGTGAATAGAGAGGATGGAACAGATGTTTGTTGCAGTTCCATGTGTGAAGTCAGCTTGAATAAGGTTAGCGGAGGTTCAACTGGCCAAGAAGGCATTGATGTGGTGGAAGACCACAGTAGTAGAGCAAGAGGCTCAGGGACAGAAAACTAATTGGAAGCTGTTCAGAACTTGGTTTCTAACCCGCTACTTTTCAGCTGCTGCACGGCGGGCTAAAGAAGATAAGTTTACTAACCTTAAGCGAAGATGAGGAACTTCATGAAAGGATCAAGGCGGTATGGAGGTTAGCCTATGGGGCCACCTCAGGGTCAGTTTTATGCACTGACCAGGGAGCAGATTACAGCGGCTCCGGAGGAGGTAATAGCGGTCTCAACACCGCTGGAAGAAGTTGATTTCTGATCAGATTGTCTATGAAGGTCTCATTTATTTTGAGGGCAATGAGCCAAGATCAGACTTGATTGTTCTGGGAATGTCGGACTTCGATTGCATTGTGGGCATCGATGTGCTGAACAAGTATCAGGCAGTTGTGGACTGCAGACAGAGGACTGTCCGGTTCAGATCTGATTTGGAATCCAGTGGACATTTTATGGGGGATGGTTCTCGTTCATAGATCCCGTTGATATCTGCTGTCAAGGTGGCACAGTTATTGGAACGAGGCCACACGGGATACTTCATTTATGCTATTGATGTCATGAAAAAGAAAGAAAACTTAAGGGTCAAAGAGGTGCCCGAGTGGTGGAATTTACTGATTTCTTTCCGGAGGAGATTCCCGGATTTCCCACCGACGAGAGAGGTCGAGTTTGGGATTGAGTTACTACCAGGGACGTCTGCCTTTTCTCGTGCCCCATATAGGATGGCACCAGCGGAGCTAAGGAAGTTAAAGATTCAGTTGCAAGAGCTCCTTGACAAGGGCTAATTACGCTCTAGCGTATCGCCCTGGGGTGCACCAGTTTTATTTGTCAAAAAGAAGGATGGTCCGATGCGTCTATGCATCGATTGCAGACAACTGAACAAAGCCACAGTAAAGGACAAGTATTCGCTTCCAAGGAATTATGATTTGTTTGACCAGCTGCAGGGTACGAGCCTCTACAGTAAGATCGATCTGAGGTCGAGGTACCATCAGATTCGAGTAAGAGAAGATGATGTCTAGAAGACAGCTTTCAGGATATTACCGACGTTTCGTCGAGGGTTGCTCAAAGATTGCCAGACCCCTGACACAGCTGACTCAGATAGGAGTGCAGTTCTATTGGTCTGAAGCTTGTGAGGAAAGCTTCCAAGAACTGAAGCGTCGTTTGTCTACGGCACCACTATTGGTGATTCCTTCTGAGAATAAGAGGTTTTCCTTGTACACGGATGCGTCACTACAGGGTTTGGGCTGTGTGTTGATGCAAGATAAGCATGTGATAGCTTATACATCAAGGCAGTTGAAGCGGCATGGGGCTAGGTATCCAGTCCATGATTTGGAGCTGGCAGCCATTGTATTTGCCTTGAAGATTTGGAGGCATTACTAGTATGGTACTTGACCGCTTTATTTTTAAACAAAAGATATTTCAAAGTGTAGTGTGAAGCGATTCTACCGCAAGTGCACGGTTGTCAAGTTTTAGTATAGTGAAAATTAAGTACGGGTTGTCGAATCCACAGGGACTAACGTATAAGTACCAAATAAGATTAATAAGATTATATTTAGCCTACGATTAACAAATGTGATTATCTAAAGCAAACGTAAACTAAGAAATGAAACTCAAACAAGAAACAATAAAATGAATGGTTCCGGATATGCGAAGGTAAGTTGCTCAAGAAATTTATCAAGCTCTTCGTTCAACTGTGTTATCTTTAATGATTCATTTGAATAAGCAAATTATCAACCAATTGATTCTAAAGGTGAAAGGTTTTCGCTATTATTCAATACACTCTCTCGAGCTGTAAAGAAACTAACAATAAATTAGAATAAGTCACTCTCGTGCACCTATTTACTAATTCAAAGTTGCATAAATTTTCAAAATCTTATAACTCTAAATCTCTCGATTCCAAGTTCTCACGTATGCGACATCATCTCTCGATCTCAATCATAACATACTTCATGAATTAAAAGAGCGTGTTACAACGTTATCTCTCGATCTCGGTTATAACTCTCAGAATCAATCAAAGTTAGCTAGGCTTTGATCTTAACAATCGATTAAATCATGAACAATAGACATCAATACACTCAAACACAATTGAATCAATATATCAAACACAATGATACTAAATCTCAATAAAATAAACTAGAATTGTTTCAAATCAAATACAGAAGAAGTTTAATCGTCTCTCGACCTCAAAAACATCAATTGAAAATTAATATGAAATAGATTAAAGTCTAGAAATACGATAAACGGCGGAATGAATCCGTGCGTAGCACCGCAATCTCTTCTCTTGCTCCTTCCTTGCACTCCGGAATTGATTGGCTTTGGCTCGGACGAAGAACAGGAAGAACGGATCTCCTTGGCGGCGGCTAGGGTTCTTCTTTGTTCAGAAATCTCGTCTGGTATCGTGCTCTCTTTGGAATGAATCAAAATTCCCGCTTAAAACCCCCACAATCACGATAAAAAAGGAAAATAAAATCTTCAGGATTTCGCGTCTCGATCGATCGGAAGGTTTTCTCGATCGATCGGTGCACTGTTCATGCCATCTTTTGAAACTCACTGTCTCGCTCGATCGATCGAGATTTTCCACCGATCGATCGAGACTTTAATAAAATTTGCTCTGGAGTCACTGCCTCGCTCGATCGATCGAAAATTTGTACCGATCGATCGAGACTTGAAATTCTTTGATGCTCAACTCTCTGCCTGGCTCGATCGATCGAGAGTAAATCTTGATCGATCGAGATTCCAAAAATTTCATTTCCTAAATTTCAGTTCTTTCTCGCCTCGATTTCGCCCGTTATCTTCATATTGGCTCATTTCTTCCACTTCCGATCTATTTTCCTGAAACAAACGAATAAACACCAAAAAGCATAATATCATCCAGGAAAAAGAACAGAAAGTAGGAAGAATTTACAGTTAAAAACACTCAAAATCTAAGCCTATCAGGTACGTCGTTTACCATCTATACGGACCATAAGAGCCTGAAGTTTCTATTCGCTTAGGCTGAATGGAATATACAGCTAGAAGATGGATGGATTTACTTAAGGATTATGATTGTGAAATTGAGTACCATACAGGTAAAGCAAACTTGATAGCAGACGCCTTAAGTCGTAAGTTGAAGAGTACTACTGAGAATGCCATGAGTCTATCAGCTATGATGATTTCTTATTGCCATCTGGGTTATGATTTTGATGTAGACACGTAGCATGTGCGAGTGTCGACCTTATTGGCGGAGCCAGATATAATTCAGGCAATCAGGAAGGCCCAGAGGTTCAGAGATGGACGTCATTGGTACTTAGAGGTCAACCATCCAAGTTTAGAATGGCTGAGGATGATTCCTTGAGACTGGGCAACCGTTGGGTAGTCCCAGATACGCCGGAGTTGCGTAAAGGAATATTGGAGCGAGCTCCCAGTAGTCGGTTCAGTATCCACCCAGGGGGAAGGAAGATGTACAAGGACCTATGCGGTCAATTATGGTGGAGACGCATGAAGCGTGAGGTGATCGCTTTTGTTAAAAGATGTTTGATCTGCCAACAGGTGAAGGTAGAGAGACGGAGGCCTGGTGGCGAGCTGAAGAGCTTAGAGGTATCTCCATGGACTTTGTTACCCACTTGCCAAGGACGGCCTCGGGATTTGATGCGATCTGGGTGATCGTAGATAGGCTGACAAAGATGGCTCATTTCATCCCTTACAGTATGTCATATACATACTTGAAGATGGCCCAGATGTATATACGGGATGTGGTGAGATTGCATGGTATTCCAGTCTCGATAGTGTCTGACAGAGACCCGAGGTTCACTTCACATTTCTGGGAGGGTCTCCAGACAGCTTTGGGCACAGAGGTGAGACTGAGTACTGTTAGTAATCCTTAGAGCATACAACGCAGCGGAATAAAATTTATGGATTACTAGAACAATGGATCTATACATAGGATTTCATATCGGATAAAGGTTTACAAAAGTCTCACCCTTGTAGCGTGTTGGAGCAGATTCCACGGTGCAATACGTCCAACGATCCCGAGTCACGAGCAACACCTCCAAGGTCTTGCCTCAATGGTATCCACACGATCAAATCGAAAAAGGATGTTCAATAACAAGTTGCTAGACTTATTCTTGAACCAAAACTGAACTCCCGGTTCAAAACCGATCGACGACGGCCAACCAAAACCCTAACTACAACCGACGGCGGCCGTGAGGGGTGAAGGAAGAGGCGGCCGAGTGGAGCTCTTGTGTGGCTAGGTTTTGATATCAAGCTATGATATAAAAGTATGATTAACAATTAATCAAAACCATGTATTTATATTATAAGGCTTTTAATTAAGGTTCAAGACTTTCTTAAAGTCTTATGGGCCCAAACCCATGATTTAATTAAAACCTTTTAATCACTTAATTAAGACTCTTCTTAATTAATTAATTCATCCAATGAATTTAATTTCCCTTATCGATTTAATCTTTTGTGCGACCCGATAGGATCTTGTAATGTTGGCAGTGACATAAAATCTCATTTTATGTCGCAAGCAAGCTGCGGTGTCTAGCAACACATCGAGGCTACCCAAATTACAAGAATGTCAATGACTCGACATAACCTTTAGAACTTGTGATAATATTAACCATGTAGCTTAATCCTTTTGTCCTTTGTGTTTAGATTGAACACGAGTCATGGAATAGTCATACTCGTATATTCAATCTCTATTTCTTGATCCCCAAGTAGAACTAGAATAAACGAATAAGCTCGATATCTCATATCGACTCATTCGAGCATGGCCATGCATTTTAGTTCTCACTTGATCAAGGGCCACACACATCTCCTGTTATATAGGAGGGACAAATCCTATCTCGATCAGTCAACATCCCTCTACATAATTCGTAGTGTATCCAATAGTCGCCTTTATAGATTACCCTGTTACGGGTAACGTTTGACGATATCAAGATACATAACTCCTTATGTTGGGATCTCTGATGATCACAAGTCGTAAGGATTACATACATTATTATCACTATGAGAATTGCATATGACGATCATATAACTATCCATGTTGCATTCTCATGGTGGGTCTGTCCAGTACATCGTTCTCTAACATGTACCCATGTGTTGATTTGATATCTCATATCAATGAACAATTCATCAATCAACACATACTAGTCTCTACGAATTATCATTATCCCTATTCATGATAATACTTGACTAGGGACATCTTTAAGAATAATACAATATTATTCTAAGGACATTAACATATATATTAATTCACATTGCACAGTTAAAAGAATAATATATAATAATGAATTGCCATTCATAAAATCATATTACATTGTATGTCATAAACAATCATCTAATGATATGTCTTAGGGCATATCCCAACAAATCTCCCACTTGCACTAAGACCACTCAGACATATACCTAATGCATAGAGATCTAGTATGACGATCATGCTTCTGCTGTGACAGTGGCTTCGTCAATGGGTCAGATACATTATCATCTGTTGGTACTTTGCATATTTTAACATCTCCCCTTTCAACGATTTCTCGAATGAAATGGAAACGCCTAAGTACGTGCTTGGATCTTTGGTGAGATCTTGGTTCCTTAGCCAATGCGATCGCTCCATTGTTGTCACAATAGAGTTCTATCGGATCTTTAATGCTAGGCACCACTCCAAGTTCAGAAATGAACTTCCTCATCCAAACATCTTCCTTTGCTGCATCCGAGGCAGCAATATACTCAGCTTCCGTTGTAGAATCGGCTACTGTTTCTTGCTTTGAACTCTTCCAGCTCACAGCACCTCCATTTAGGCAATACACATATCCGGATTGCGATCGAAAATCATCTTTGTCAGTTTGGAAGCTCGCATCAGTGTAACCCATTACATTGAGCTCTTCCTCACCTCCATAAATCAAGAATGTATCCTTAGTCCTTCTCAAGTACTTTAGGATGTTCTTGACAGCAATCCAGTGACCTTCACCTGGATCAACTTGATATCTGCTCGTCATGCTCAAAGCATACGATACATCGGGACGAGTACATATCATGGCATACATGATAGATCCAATGGCTGATGCATATGGAATCTTACTCATGCGTTGTCTCTCATCTGGTGTTGAAGGACACTGTTCCTTCGAGAGATAAATGCCATGCGTCATAGGCACGAATCCTTTCTTTGATTCTTGCATGCTAAACCTTTTAAGCATCTTGTCTATGTATGTACTTTGACTTAGACCAAGAAGCCTTCTCGATCTATCTCTATAGATCTTGATTCCTAATACATAGGTGGCTTCTCCTAAGTCTTTCATCGAAAAGCAGTTCCCTAGCCAAATCTTTACAGATTTCAAGGCAGGGATATCATTTCCAATAAGAAGTATGTCATCTACATACAACACTAGGAAAATGATTACGCTCCCACTGACCTTCTTGTAGACACAAGGTTCATCTTCGTTTTTGATAAAACCAAACTCTTTGATTGCATCATCAAAACGGAGATTCCAACTCCGAGAAGCTTGCTTCAATCCATAAATGGATCGTTGTAGCTTGCATATCTTTCCAGTATCCTTTGGATCGACAAAACCCTCGGGCTGTGTCATGTACACATCCCCGAGCAGATTTCCATTAAGGAAAGCTGTTTTGACATCCATCTGCCAGATTTCATAATCATGAAATGCAGCTATTGCAAGTAAGATCCTTATGGATTTAACCATGGCCACTGGTGAAAAGGTTTCATCATAGTCAATACCATGAATTTGTTTGAATCCTTTTGCAACCAGCCGACCTTTATAGGTTTGTACGTTACCATCCATATCGGTCTTTTTCTTGAAAATCCATTTGCACCCTATGGGTCGTACCCCTTCAGGTGGATCAACCAAAGTCCATACTTGGTTTGTATACATGGATTCCATCTCAGATTTCATGGCCTCTTGCCATTTCTCAGAATCATTGCCCATTATAGCTTGTTGATAAGATGACGGCTCATCCTCATCAATAAGTAGTAAGTCACCTTGTTGAGTCACAAGAAATCCATATCTCTGTGGCTCCCGGTGTTCTATTACAGACCTACGCTGGGCTTGTGTCTCTTGAGCAGGTGCTTCTTCCACAACAGCTTGCGGTGCCTGCTCTGGTTCAGTGTTTTCTTGTGGTTGAACTTCACTAAGTTCTATTTTTCTCCCACTGGTTTTTCTAGAAATAAATTCTTTTTCAAGAAATACACCAGTCCGAGCAACAACTACTTTGTTCTCGGTGGGATAATAGAAATAGTATCCTTTCGTTTCCTTAGGATACCCCACAAATAAACACGTATCAGATTTGGGTCCAAGTTTGTTAGTGGCATGACGTCTAACGAAAGCCTCACAACCCCAAAGCTTCATAAAAGATATACTAGGACGCTTCCCAGTCCATATCTCATATGGTGTCTTTTCCACTGATTTAGATGGAACACGGTTCAGTAAGAAAATCGCTGTTTCTAGAGCGTGTCCCCAAAACGATATCGGAAGATCTGCATGACTCATCATTTATCTAACCATGTCCAACAAGGTTCGATTTCTCCTCTCGGATACACCATTCCATTGTGGAGTATACGGAGGAGTGAGTTGTGGGACTATCCCACACTCCTTTAGATAGTCATGAAACTCTTGGCTTAAGTATTCACCTCCTCGATCTGATCAAAGGATTTTGATACTTTTGCCAAGTTGGTTTTGTACTTCATTCTTGAAATCTTTGAACTTTTCAAAGGTTTCATGCTTATGCTTCATTAGGTACACATACCCATAACTACTGAGGTCATCAGTAAATGTAACGAAGTATTGAAAACCACCTCTAGCTTGTGTACTTATTGGTCCACATACATCACTATGTATTAGTCCCAATAAAACATTTGCCCTTTCAACATGTCCCTTGAAAGGGGCTTTAGTCATCTTGCCCATTAAACAAGATTCGCATGTTTCATATGATTCAAATCAAATGAATCTAATACTCCATCCTTATGAAGGTTAGATATGCGGTTCTCGTTTATGTGGCCCAAGCGACAGTGCCAGAGATAAGTCGGATTACAATCATTATTTTTAATCCTTTTAGTATTTATGTTATAGATAGGCATATCAAGATTTAATACATAAAGACCATTCACCATTTGTGCACTAGCATAAAACATATCATTTAAATAAATAGAACAACAGTTGTCCTTTATTATAAATGAAAAACCATACTTGTCTAAACAAGAAATAGAAATTATGTTTTTAGTAATAGATGGCACAAAATAACAGTCTTTTAAAATCAATGATAAACCAGAAGGTAAAGCTAAACTATAATCTCCTATAGCTAATGCAGCAACTCTTGCTCCATTTCCAACTCGGAGATCAACTTCGCCTTTCGCCAATAATCTACTCTTTTTGAGGTCCTGCACATTTACACAAATGTGAGATCCACATCCAGTATCTAATACCCATGATGAAGAAGTAGATAAATTGACTTCTATAACAAAAATACCTGAAGCGGAAGTCACACTTCCTTTCTTTAGATCCTCCAGATATACTTTGCAGTTTCGTTTCCAATGGCCGGTCTCACCGCAATGGAAACAGTTCCCTTCCTTCGCTATCCCTCCCTTTGGTTTCAGTGCATAAGACTTTGGCTTTGATTTAACAAAGACCTTCTTTGCTTTCTTATTGCCTTTAGCTTTGGCCTTTCCTTTGCCCTTATTCACAATAAGAACATTTGTGGCCTTAGTCTTCTTTGTATTTGCTTCATATGTTCGCAACATACCAAGCAATTGTGGTAGAGTCTTTTCCATGTCAGTCATATTGTAATTTACTACAAATTGACTGAAGCTCTCAGGCAACGATTGTAAGATCACATCGGTGGCCAACTCTTGGTCCAATGGAAAACCCAGCTTGTCCAGATTCTCAATGTACCCAATCATCTTGAGCACATGAGTTCCAACTAGGCTTCCTTCTACCATCCTGCACTGGAACAACGCTTTAGAGACGTCATACCTCTCTTGTCTAGCTTGCTGTTGGTACAATTGCTTTAAGTGTTCGATCATATCGAACGCCTCCATTTCCTCATGTTGCTTCTGAAGCTCAGAGTTCATGGTGGCAAGCATAAGGCACCCAACATCAAGTGCGTCACTCTGATGCTTCTTGTAAGCATCTTTTTCGGCTCTTGTAGCCGTTAGGGGAGGTTCCTGGGCAGGCAAGGGTTCCTCTAGGACATATTGTTTCTTTTCTTGTTTGAGGACTATCCTCAAGTTCCTATGCCAGTCTAGGAAATTCGTCCCATTTAATTTGTCCTTCTCAAGGACCGATCGCAGTGATAATGTGCTAGTAACGTTGTTAGTTGCCATGGATATCTACAATATAAATATGCAAAATAAGTTTATGATTTAAATCATTTAACATGGTCTTATATTAAATGATACTCCCACTATTTTGTTTAAAAAATATCAACCCTCGAAACCTTTAGTGGGCCAAGATCCATATTTCGCCTAATCTTGAGTTAGCTTTGGCTATCGCCCAAGATTCGGTTATTTAGGTAGACAACACTTTGTCAATTACATCACATGTAATTCTTGGATAGTTGGACGAACAACACTTTGTTCAATTCATCAAATGAATTATAATCCAACCCATGCCTCTAAGTTCCCAATCCTATTGAGATAACCTAGTTAAGTCGTACCCAATTTAAAGTATAACGGATATCACTTTTATCCTTTCGCGCCTTACTAAGATTGCCACGGTGCTTTGCTTTGGCAAACCCACACATGTACAATCGAAGTTATTGACGAGTACTTTTAATTTTGGAAGGCATCTAAAAACTTAATATTTTAGAGGAATTTATTGATCTCATGATTAGTTTGATAATTTAAAATATGTCCACTACATATAGTTGTATACATATCTACATATATGTTTACTATTATCAAACTAAAACATAAGATAAATCATGCATCAACATACATAATTAAACGTGACATGGTTATAGCCCCTACTAACGATTCTCTCAAGCCAATGAAAATCCTAAGAGTCAATCTAAGGTAACTTCACAAGCACCTTCCTTTGGCTCCAATTTGTGAATGGCCTCCTCATCCCGGCACGATGCTCCATCTTCATTGATCACCATCAATAAAATAAACTACACTACTTACAAGATATAGAATTCCTCGATTCACATTCGAGGGGAACATAGGGGAGGGATTACATTTAGAATGAAATAGAGAAGGTACGACTCGCAGGTCGTATTATAAATTACAAACATCCACAAATCCTATCTAATAGGTCAAAGGGCTATAACCACGCACCATGCTCAAACAACACATAAAGCATGCATTAACATTTAATTAATTAAATTCTAAACATTTTAAATTTAATTCTAATTAAAACTGTAAAATAGAATTTTGAAAAATTATCGTACGCTCGGGACATCACATGCCACGAAATTAATGCGACTAATCCACGAACCATCATGGTTCGAACCACAAAAGCGCACGGCTGGACCAATTATGGGCCTAGGGTTCGAAACCCTAGCCCATGGCCGAACCATGGCTCGAGCGGCGGCGGCGCTAGGGTTCCAAACCCTAGCAGCCTCGCACCATCTTTATTTTTCATCGAGCCAACTTGCTCGAAACACCGAAATTCATGAGCCACAAGCCACGGTCCAACCATGGACGGTTCATGACGGTGACAGCTTAACCATCTTGAGCCAAGGGTTCGAAAAACCCTAGCCCTCATGTGGTGTAGCCGTCGACCCTCATAATTCTGTGGACCATGATCGAACCAACTTGCACCTTCTCAATACTTTATCGAGCCAATAGATTTTAAAAACCTTAGATAGTGCAACGGCTCGACCCATGCTCGAGCCAAGGGTTCGAAACCTAGCTCCTAAGCGGCGGCCGAGTGTTGTGGTGACTAGGGTTCTAAACCCTAGCTTTTGGAGGCGGCGGCCGAGCCATGGTGACTAGGGTTCAAAACCCTAGCCCTTTGGTGGCGGCGGCCGTGAGCCATGCATGAGCCAATGTTCCGGTTTTGATCACGAATTATCATATATTTCGATCCGTCAATTATATCATATATAATATTATACGATGATTTTCACAAACTCGATTTATTCCATATCATATATGAAAATAAACAGTTTTAAATAGCATGCAATATTAATTCTAATATGATTAAACTATTTAACCACATAAATCCGATATGAGCCTTGTACACAGCTCTGATACCACTGTTAATAATCATTAGAGCATACAACGCAGCGGAATAAAATTTATGGATTACTAGAACAATGGATCTATACATAGGATTTCATATCGGATAAAGGTTTACAAAAGTCTCACCCTTGTAGCGTGTTTGAGCAGATTCCACGGTGCAATACGTCCAACGATCCCGAGTCATGAGCAACACCTCCAAGGTCTTGCCTCAATGGTATCCACACGATCAAATCGAAAAAGGATGTTCAAGAACAAGTTGCTAGACTTATTCTTGAACCAAAACTGAACTCCCGGTTCAAAACCGATCGACGACGGCCAACCAAAACCCTAACTACAACCGACGGCGACCGTGAGGGGTGAAGGAAGAGGCGGCCGAGTGGAGCTCTTGTGTGGCTAGGTTTTGATATCAAGCTATGATATAAAAGTATGATTAACAATTAATCAAAACCATGTATTTATATTATAAGGCTTTTAATTAAGGTTCAAGACTTTCTTAAAGTCTTATGGGCCCAAACCCATGATTTAATTAAAACCTTTTAATCACTTAATTAAGACTCTTCTTAATTAATTAATTCATCCAATGAATTTAATTTCCCTTATCGATTTAATCTTTTGTGCGACCCGATAGGATCTTGTAATGTTGGCAGTGACATAAAATCTCATTTTATGTCGCAAGCAAGCTGCGGTGTCTAGCAACACATCGAGGCTACCCAAATTACAAGAATGTCAATGACTCGACATAACCTTTAGAACTTGTGATAATATTAACCATGTAGCTTAATCCTTTTGTCCTTTGTGTTTAGATTGAACACGAGTCATGGAATAGTCATACTCGTATATTCAATCTCTATTTCTTGATCCCCAAGTAGAACTAGAATAAACGAATAAGCTCGATATCTCATATCGACTCATTCGAGCATGGCCATGCATTTTAGTTCTCACTTGATCAAGGGCCACACACATCTCCTGTTATGTAGGAGGGACAAATCCTATCTCGATCAGTCAACATCCCTCTACATAATTCGTAGTGTATCCAATAGTCGCCTTTATAGATTACCCTGTTACGGGTAACGTTTGACGATATCAAGATACATAACTCCTTATGTTGGGATCTCTGATGATCACAAGTCGTAAGGATTACATACATTATTATCACTATGAGAATTGCATATGACGATCATATAACTATCCATGTTGCATTCTCATGGTGGGTCTGTCCAGTACATCGTTCTCTAACATGTACCCATGTGTTGATTTGATATCTCATATTAATGAACAATTCATCAATCAACACATACTAGTCTCTACGAATTATCATTATCCCTATTCATGATAATACTTGACTAGGGACATCTTTAAGAATAATACAATATTATTCTAAGGACATTAACATATATATTAATTCACATTGCACAGTTAAAAGAATAATATATAATAATGAATTGCCATTCATAAAATCATATTACATTGTATGTCATAAACAATCATCTAATGATATGTCTTAGGGCATATCCCAACAAGTACGGCCTATCACCCTCAGACAGACGGTCAGACAGAGAGTACCATTCAGACGCTCGAGGACATGTTGAGAGCATGTATTTTGGAGTTTGATACTCCGTGGCAGGATTCAGTACCGCTGGTGGAGTTCTCCTATAATAACAGTTATCAGACGAGCATTCAAATGGCTCCTTTTGAAGCTCTGTATGTACGACGATGTAGATCACCACTGTATTGGGAGGACTTGACTAGGAAAGCGGTCGGAGGACCGGATATGATCAAAGATATGGAAGGTAAGATAAAGTTGATACGCCAGAAGATGAAAGCGGCCCAGGATAGGCAAGCAGCCTATGCCAATAAGCGGCGACGACCGCTGGAATTCCAGTTAGGAGACAGGGTCTTCTTAAAGATCTCTCCCTTCAGGGGTGTGGTTCGTTTTGGGATGCGGGGAAAATTATCTCCGAGGTATGTCGGGCCATATGAAGTATTGCAGCGTATCGGTACATTGGCATATAGTTTGGCTCTACTGCCATCCTTGTCTGGCATACACGATGTTTTTCACGTTGCTATGTTACGGAAGTATGAGTCAGACCCGTCTCATGTCTTACAGCCTACTGAAGTTTAGTTAGACTCAGATGTGTCCTACGTAGAACGACCAATCAGAATTCTGGATTGAGAGGATCGCAGACTACGGAGCAAAGTTATACCGATGGTCAAAGTTCAGTGGGATCGTCGGGGTGTCGAGGAGGGTACGTGGGAGACGGAACGGCATATGGTGCAGCACTATCCGGAACTATTTTCTGGTATGTTATTTATGTTTAGTTTCTTTGTGGGTAAGTGCATGCGATTTCGAGGACGAAATCTTATAAGTAGGGGAGTATTGTGATGCCCCGAAATTTATTACATGCAATTTGGGCATTAATGATGTTTACATGAAATGATGTTTATATGTCTATGTATTAACATACATGTTATGATATGCTTTAAGGGTGTGGTGCATTTATATTGGGGATTATGAGTATGTTCATGTTTTATGATAGGGGTGTGGTACTATGTTATGATGATATGATGTGGGATGCATGTTGAGTGTTTTAAAGGATGTATTAATTAAATAAAGATGAAAAATATCGAGTTAGGATATTTTAATACATCGTACTAAATACCGGGACACAATTAAACATCACAAGGCACCCCTACCCACACCACCCCCACCCAATCGATCACCACCACCCTTCCCCAAGTGCAACCTCTCCCCACTTGGCAACCCATGCCCCAACTTGGTCCAACCCATGCCTCATCATACCATTCCACCCCCCCCCCACCCCCCCACATCCCTTCTCTTCCTTCCTCCTCTCCATTCACGTTTCTGGTAAGCAGCTTTAGGGCAAGGAAGAGCTTGGTAAGGTACTCAAAAAAATCCTACCAAAAGAGGAGCAAAAAGGGGTAAGGTTATAAGTACCCTGTTTTCTTAAGATGTTTGGGTGGGTTGGATGTTGGTGGGATGTTTTTATTGGCATACATGCTTAGGTTTTGATAAACCTTCGATCTAGGTACTTTAATGGTGTTGTTATGTAACTACTAGCATGTTAGTTCGAGCATGTTACATGTTTTATGTGATAGATTTCTGGCTATGAAACTATGTGCTCGAAAATCTGGGCAAGGAAGAGCATGCTCTGTTTTCTGTATAAGTTGGTTGAGGTTGAAGATTTTGATGATGTTATGATGCATGTTAGCTTAGGTTTTGTTAAACATTTGATTTAAGTACTTACATGGAAGTTTTATGAAGTTCCTAGCATGTTTGTTTGAGCAAGTATGTTGTGTTATGAAGTAGATTTGATGATATGAAATGAGGTCCTCGAAAATCTGGAAAAATCCCGATTTTCAGAGTGCTCGATCGATCGAGATTTTTGTACCGATCGATCGAGCGAGGCAGAAGCTTTTAAGCATGGTTTGAAATTCAGGCGTCGATCGATCGAGGGATTTTCCGATCGATCGGTGAAGCTCCTCGATCGATCGGTAAAATATTTCGATCGATCGATCGAGCCAGAATGTTTGGGCACTGTTTATGCACAGTTTCTCGATCGATCGAGACCTTGGGGCCGATCGATCGAGAGAGACAGAATGTTGAAAAATAAAATGATGATTTATTTTGTTATGTTTATGGTATGAGATGATATTAAGGCATCTAATATGGTATTATGTGGTCTTGTAGAACCATCCCAGGTACCAGCACAATCAAGGAGATAATGTCTGTTGACTCCTCCTCCTTTTGAAAGGTACGTAAGAGACGTACGGGCATCGGACGGTAAAACACATCTTTACACTACGACTATGCTTTTATTGCATGAGTATACATGATGAAATGATGATATTTATAAGATGTTTATATATATCCATACGATGTTATTATGTGGTAAGATGCCACGGGGTAAGATGCCCATATGGTAAGAGGCCATACGATGTTATTATGTGGTAAGATACCACGGGGTAAGATGCCCATATGGTAAGAGGCCATACGATGTTATTATGTGGTAAGATGCCACGGGGTAAGATGCCCATATGGTAAGAGGCCATACGATGTTATTATGTGGTAAGATGCCACAGGGTAAGATGCCCATATGCATGAATATGAATCAGGGACAACAAAAAGAAGTTAATGAATAACCAGCATATTTACTTAACCAAGATTTCATGCATTCATTGTGATGTTTTTATGATGTTAAGTAAAATTGTATATGCTCATGATGTGTTGTCCCTGTAGGTACACTTTTGGACTAAAGGGGCTAAGGTCAGGTTGAAGATGTGAGCTACAAGGATACAAGATGCATATGATTCTATTTATGTTTAGTATCTACTCTAGGAGTAGTATAAATCTAAAACGTTAGCATTCTTGTATAGGAATGTATGTATTACGTTTACGAAGTTTTTATTTTGGCCTGTAATCCTATTAGCTCACGTAACAACCGGAACCCTAAAACGTTATAATATGCATGTTTAGTTCAATTTTTGTTATCCTAACACTGTTAAGGTGGGAGGACCCTACAGATAGTTGCCATTTGAGTAAGTGTTATGAAAGTAGGGAAGATGGAAGAATTTGAAGATATAAACAGACAGCAGTAATTTGTAAAGAGTGAAGTCTAAATTAGATGTACAACCTACTAAATATGAGATATTAGACACGTGTCTGTATCTCGATGACTGATATTTAAAATTTAAATTTTAACGGACAAGATGAGAGAAAAGTAAGGCGGTTAAATTTCGATCAGTCCGGGCTGTTAATGTTAGTTCCGAACCTTATCGATGAGATTTTAAAGATGACAAAACATATCTGACCGGATCGAGGGAAATCAGACTGACCAGATCGATCGCCCAAAACAGATCAAGCTGATATGATGAACAAAGCATATCAGACCGGATCGAGGGAAATCAGACTGACCAGATCGATAGCTCAAACAGAACAAGCTGATAAGGCATATCACATATCAGACCAGATCGATGGATATCAGACTGACTAGATCGAAGCTTCAGTTCGATCTCAATCTTTATCAGATCAGAGCAGTCAAGGATGCATAAAGAATGGCTCTTCAGTCCGAATCATTAACTGCTATTTATTGTAGCATTTAATGTCGTAATTAATGCTACAAATGATCAAAGACTGAAAATTGCCATAAAAGGTAAGAAGACAAAGAAGAGCTTACCTGACAGTCGCCGAAAGCATGAACCAGAACGGCAAGTATCCTGAAGAAGAAGACTGTAGCTTACTCAGAGATTAAGCAGAGTCAAGAGTTGCACATTAAATGAAATAATGTCGTTGGTACATGCAACTATAAAAGGATGCAACAGAAGAGCTCAAGACACAGTCTGAAAAATTGAAAAACGCACAAGAAAGCAAAACAGCACAAGCTTACAAGCTCAGAAGCTCTCGAGCTGAAATTATTCTTAAGCACGATTACTTTGTAATATTTGATCATTTAGGATCACTGTGCGCATCTTGTGTATTCTGTACTGAAAAACAAAAGTGAGAAACAAATTGTAACTGTCAGACAGAAAGTGTCTGAACAGATTGAGTGACTAGGAGTTTCAGACTGGTAGTGAGGTAAATCCAGCCTGAATTGGGTTTGTACAACAGGATTGTATAAATCAAAGTCTTCTAGTATAAACCTTCCTTAATTGGAAGAAGGGGAGACGTAGAAGGATTACACCACCTTCGAACTTCCAAAAACATATTCTGTGTTCTTATCTTTCTGCACTTGTTCTTTCATTCAAGCCATCGAGCCGCTCTTACAAATATAAACAGACCGTTCCGCACTTATACATTCAGTGGTCTGTTCTATAAAGGAGTTGATTAAGAAACAGATCACTACTCCGAAAGAAATCACAAGGGATTAAATTTTAGAAGGAGTGTTCATTCACCCCCCCCTCTAAACACTCCGAACCGATCCTAACAAGTGGTATCAGAGCAGGTCATCTTAATCAGCACAAAGACACTTGAGCTGATGGCATCATTCAACAAAATTCCTATGTTCTCAAAAGAAGACTATGATGACTGGAGAATTAGAATGCAAGCTCATCTGGCAGCTCAGGATGACGATATGTGGTTCGTCATCACTGATGGACCAATGAAGATTTTGAAAATCAAGACAACAGTCGCCATTACTGTTGGAGAACCACAAATGGTAGAGAAGGACAGATCCCTCTGGACGAATGAGGAAAGAAAGAAAGCAAATCTTGACAACGTTGCCAAAGACATCTTGTTCAAGACATTGGACAAGAACATGTTCAGCAAAATCAAAATGTGCTCTACTGCCAAAGAAATTTGGGAGAAGATAGCACAGCTATGTGAAGGCAACGACCAGACCAAAGAAAACAAGCTGACTGTTGCTCTTCAAAGATTTGAGAGCATAAAGATGAAGAATGGAGAAACTCTAAACGAGTTTGATGAAAGAGTCACTAGCATCATTAATGAACTGAATGCTCTGGGCAAGGAATACTCAAACAGAGAGATCGCTCTGAAAGTTATGAGAGCCCTGCCAAAAGAATGGGATGTAAAGACCATTGCTATGAGGGAGTCCAAAGATCTGAACAAGGTTGAACTTCATGATCTATTCGCAGATCTTAAAGCATATGAGTTCGAACTGATAAGCCGAGGTGAAGCAGAGCCATTCATCTCTCAACCAAACAAAGCACTGGCAGCTATTCTAGACCAGATCGCCTCCACATCAGATCGATCTATCGAACAGATAAGTAATGATGCTATGTCATTATTTATCAAGAAATTTGGTAAATTCATGTCTAAAAATAAGAGGAACTTTAAACCCTCTCATCATTATAAGCCAAGAAAGGACGATGCTGTTAATGATCAGGCTTGCTACAATTGTGGTAAGACCGGACATTTCATTGCAGATTGCACCAGACCGAAGAAAGAAGAACGGAAGGAGAAGCATCGCGATGACAGGAAAAAGAAGCACTACAAAGATCGCAAAAATCATGGAAAGTCCCAAAAGGTCCTAGTAGCTGAAGAAGGAAACAGCAAGTGGGCTCAGACTGACTCCGATTCAGACAGCTCCGAATATTCTTCCAGCGAAAGCGAAGAAGATATTCAATGTCTAATGGCAGACGAAGAGATGAGTCAGACAGACGAGGTATTTGATTTTGACTCAAATGAATTTAC
Organism: Haberlea rhodopensis; assembly: GCA_907163345.1. Classification (NCBI taxonomy): domain Eukaryota; kingdom Viridiplantae; phylum Streptophyta; class Magnoliopsida; order Lamiales; family Gesneriaceae; genus Haberlea; species Haberlea rhodopensis. Next base: position 542,072 of record CAJQUN010000263.1, on the reverse strand, counting down.
ACGTGAAGAGCTCATGTCCGCACTGCAAGACATGGCTAATGATTATAGGATCTTAGCTGAATCATTTGAGAAAAATAAAGCTAAATTCAATGATCAAATGGATGAGCACAACAAACCAAGCTGCTCTGAGCAGGGTGAGTGCAACAATCTCCAGATCGAGCTGAATAAGCTGAAAATCTCCTATGATAAGCTCCATGAAGAAAATAAGAGAATTAGCACACAAAATGCTAAGCTTTCTCATATATTCAAAACATGGACAAAGTCCAGAACATCTTTGGAAGAATTACAAGAGGTACAAAGAAACGTTGCGGCATAGGCTTTGACACCAAAGAATCCACCAAAGATGAATCTGAACTGTTGCTGGTAAAGAACAAAATCAAACAAATGACATTTGTTAAATCCAGCACAGTATATGAGACTGAAGCACCTACGATTCAAACGGGAGTCTCTTTCGTGAATCAAGGTTTGAGAAAAGGAATTGGATATGTCAACCAAGCCAAAGAAAAGGCACCAGCAAGCTTTGCGTCTTTCAGACCAAATCTAAGGGTGCAAGATCGAAAGCAAGGAAGACAATACAATTACTATAATTCAAAACCAGTTCAACGAAGATATAGACTACCCCATGAGAATCAAAGGGTTCCATATCGCACACATTATCACACACAACATCGAAACAGACCAGCTCACAGCACACCATACACACACAAGCCATTAAAGCTGATACAGGTGTGGGTTCCCAAAGGGCTAATCCGTTCTGGACCCAAATAAGATTGGGTACCAACAATAAATATGGTTGATGACAGGTACCGAAGAAACTTGCATCAGACTGGTACTTGGACATCGGGTGTTCTCGTCACATGACTGGAAACATCGAGCTGCTATCTGAAGTTACAGAATGTACTGGACCCAAGATCATTTTCGAGGATAACTCAAAGGGTAAGACCGTGGGCAAGGGTAAGATTGTCCATGGTAACATTATTATCAATGATGTGCTGTTAGTTGAAAATCTGTGCTATAATCTGATTAGTATAAGTCAACTTTGTGATAATGGTTATGCTGTAGAATTTCACAAACACACTTGCACTGTTAAATCATCAGACGGTATAACCATGCTTGTAGGAATCAGGAATGGAAATACATATAAGATTAACTGAAATCATGCTCAACCTGATAATCCTACTTGCTTCATCGCTAACAATGATAATAAACACTGGCTATGGCATAAACGCTTGAATCATATCAATTTTAAGACTATTTCTAGCCTGTGTAAACACGATTTAGTTATCGGTCTGCCCAAGATCGATTTTGCTAAGGATAAGATCTGCGAAGCTTGCCAAATGGGCATACAGATCAGATCATCCTTCAAAAACAAGAATGTCAAATCCTCCTCTCGTTGTTTAAAACTATTGCATATGGACTTGTTTGGTCCCATACCAATAACAAGTTTAGGGGAAATGCGGTATACTCTCGTTGTTATTGATGATTACTCACGCTTTACATGGACTATATTTTTGAGCAGTAAAGATCAGACCGGTCCGAAGTTGATCAAGCTGCTGAAACGCACTCAGAACGAGAAATCATCCAGCATAGACAGGATTCGAAGTGACAAAGGCACTGAGTTTTCAAATCAGAATCTTGAATCCTTTCTAGAAGATCATGGAATCAAGCATGAATTTTCAGCCGCTCGAACTCCTCAACAGAATGGAGTTGCAGAACGAAGAAACAGAACGCTCAAAGAAGCAGCAAGAACAATGCTTGCTGATTCTGGAATTTCACAAAAGTTCTGGGCAGAAGCTGTGAATACTACATGCTACACTCAAAATCGGTCTATGATTAACAAGAAGCTGAATCTCACTCCATATGAAATATGGACTGGTAACAGACCGTCTATTTCTCACCTTCATGTATTTGGCTGTAAATGCTTCGTTCACAACAATGGTAAGAATCATCTTACAACATTTGAAGCTAAGTCAGATAATGGAATATTCTTAGGATATTCATCAACTAGCAAAGCTTATCGAGTTTTTAATAATCGAACCTTAACTGTAGAAGAATCAGTTCATGTAATTTTTGATGAATCTTTGTGTGTTGAGGGTAACAAAGAATCAATTCAAAATCAGATGGAAAACATCCATCTCGAAGCTAACATTGATGATGAGATTGTAGCTAACAGGTCAAGAGACAATCCACCAGAACTTGAAGTACCAGCCAGATCGGATCAAGGCAATGAAGCTTCTCCAGATCGAGCCGATCCGGATGATCCAAACTCTCATATCAAAGCAGATGCTGATCATACCTCTACTACTACTACTCATCTGGCTGGACCAGACAATCCAGAGTCAAGCTATCGATGGACTAAGAGGCATCCACCTAATCTAGTGATTGGAAGTCCCTCTGCACCGATTAGAACCAGAGGACAGATGATGGATGAGTTCACTCATGCTGCCTTCATCTCAACTCTGGAACCTAAGAAGATCGATGAAGCTCTGACTGATTTCAACTAGATTAAGGCCATGCAAGAAGAACTTAATCAATTCGAACAAAATCAAGTTTGGAATCTAACCCCCAGACCAAGCTATCTGCCTGTTATTGGAACCAGATGGGTTTTCAGAAACAAGCTGGACGCAGATGGAAATGTGGTTAGAAACAAGGCCAGACTGGTGGCACAAGGATTCCGACAAGAAGAAGGAATTGACTTCGATGAATCTTTTGCACCAGTCGCCAGACTTGAAGCAATCAGAATCGAGCAACTTACTGGATTTCAGAACCACTCATTCCCTAATCATGTATACCTACTGAATAAAACAGTATATGGTCTGAAACAAGCACCAAGGGCCTGGTATGACACTCTATCTCAATTTCTGCTGAACCACGATTTTCAGATCGGCTCAGTAGATAAAACTCTCTTTAAATTTATTAAGGGGGAACATACCCTGTTAGTTCAGATTTATGTTGATGATATAATATTTGGGTCAACTAACCCCAAATTATGCGAGAAATTTTCAAAGTTGATGCAGGGACAGTTTGAGATGAGCATGATGGGAGAACTCTCATTCTTTTTGGGTCTCCAAGTCAAACAGCTCAGCAATGGAATTTTCATCAACCAAACCAAGTATACCAAAGAGATGCTTAAGAGATTCGGAATGGAAACATGCTCAACTGCATCCACTCCAGTGAGTCCTACAATCAAGTTAGACAAAGACGAAGGGGGAACGACAGTCGAAGTGACTATGTATAGAGGACTAATCGGATCGCTCTTATATCTTACAGCGAGCCGGCCTGATATTATGTTCTCAGTCTGTATGTGTGTAGGGTCTTCCTACCTTAACATCATATTATACACGTATTATGGACTAAGCATGCATTCATAGCCTCTTAAGGGTTCCGGTTGTAACTTTGAGCTAATAAGGTTACGGCCAAAAATGAAATTTCAACCTCAATTAATTACATTCTCAATACGAATGTTAAAGCGATAGAATTTTGCTACTACTAGAGTAGAGACTATCCAGAAATCCTGAATCCTAACATCTTTCATGCTCCTCATAGCTCACTGCCTCAACCCGGCCCTTAGTCCTTTAGTCCACAAGTGTACCTACAGGAACAACCCATCGTGAGCATGTATATCGTTACTTAACATCATAGGGCAATGGCATATAAATAAATGCATGAAAGTAATTGGTAACGTATACTTCCTGGTTAATTACATTAACCCCTTTTTGGTTGTCCCTGTTTCATAGCCATACATATAATCATTAATTCTTGACATGAATGATTAAAATCGTCGTCTTATAAACATCGTCGTCTTACAGCATCGTCATCATATAAGCATTATCATCTTATACATATCATCATTTATAACATCATCATCATATAAGCATTATCTTATACATATCATCATTTATAACATCATCATCATATAAGCATCATCATCTTATATCATCATCTTATAGCATCATCATCTTATAAGCATCATCATCTTATAACTTCATCATCTTATAACGTCATCATCTTATAACATCATCATCATTTAAGCGTCATAACAAGATACAACAGTAAATGTACGAAGTCTTGGTTAAGTAATTTACTGGTTATTCGTTAACTTCTTCTTGTTAACCCTGATTTACCTTCATGCATATGGGCATCTTACCCCGTGGTATCTTACCACACAATAACATCGTATGGCCTCTTACCATATGGGCATCTTACCCCGTGGCGTCTTACCGCATAATAACATCGTATGTCCTCTTACCATATGGGCATCTTACCCCGTGGCATCTTACCACATATTAACATCGTATGGCCTCTTACCATATGGGCATCTTACCCCGTGGCATCTTACCACATATTAACATCGTATGGCCTCTTACCATATGGGCATCTTACCCCGTGGCATCTTACCACATAATAACATCGTGTGGTCTCTTACCATATGGGCATCTTACCCCGTGGCATCTTACCACATATTAACATCGTATGGCCTCTTACCATATGGGCATCTTACCCCGTGGCATCTTACCACATAATAACATCGTGTGGTCTCTTACCATATGGGCATCTTACCCCGTGGCATCTTACCACATAATAACATCGTATGACATCTTACTTTATGGGCATCTTACCCCGTGGCGTCTTACCACATTATAACATTGTATGGCATCTTACCATATGGGCATCTTACCCTTTTATAAACATCGTATAACATTATAAACTTACTTATCCCAATCATCATCATAAACATCATCATTATATACATCATCATCATAAACTTACTTATCATAATCATCATCGTAAACATCATCATCATAAACTTACTTATCATAATCATCATCGTAAGCATCATCATCATAAACTTACTTATCATAATCATCATCGTAAACATCATCATCATAAACTTACTTATCATAATCATCATCGTAAGCATCATCATCATAAACTTATGCAATCAATACATAGTCATAGTTGGGAGGGTGTTACCGTCCGATGCCCGTACGCTTCTTACGTACCTTAATTCCAAAAGTGGAGAAATTGAAGAACTCTATCTTCTCGATGTTGTTGGCACCTGGGATGGTTCTACACAACCATACAAATCGATATTAGAAGCTAAACAATAGCCAAATACCAAAAATTCAACAAAATCATCATTTTCCAACTTTTACACAGTGGCGATCGATCGCTACTTGAGGCGATCGATCGCCTCAAATTTTCCTTCGCGGCGATCGATCGCTTCAAACATGGCGATCGATCGCCTAACACTTAGATTGGCTACTGCCTCTCGGCGATCGGTCGCCTCATTTTAGGCGATCGATCGCCTCTCCTGCGAAAATGGTACTGCTCTATGGCGATCGGTCGCCTCTTTTCAGGCGATCGATCGCCTCGCACAGAGTCGCGAATTTCACCATTTTTGCACCAAAAATTCCTTCCAATCCATACCAACACTTAAACCAAACTTCCTTACAACATCAACAACATCATAACTCACAAAACCCACTTAAAACACTTCAAAAATCATACCCCAACAACATACAACATACCCCAAACAAACCCACATAAAACACTTCAAAATCATCCCATTTCAAATCCAAACTTCATAAAAACTTTAGGAAGGGTTCCATACCTCTTGAAGACTCCAAATCTTAACAAAGATCACACAAACACTAGTTTTGTGGAGTTTCCTCCTTCCTCCTTTGAGGGATTTCGAAAATGGGGTGAGGTTAGGGCTTTGGGAGAGAATTGGGGGTTTTTGAGTGGTGGGGAAGAAGTTAAGGGAAAATGGGATAAAAGGGGAATATAGTGGGGTTATTAAAATTGTACCCCAAATTAACATGATGTATAAAATACCCCAACATGGTATTTTAAAAGCATTTACAAAAATGCATTAAACTTCCACTAAATCATGCTTTCCTCATAATTAACCATCAACATAGTTAAATCATGTTAACACCTTACTTTCTAACATGCACCCTGAAATGCAACCCCCCCACGGGTTACGCCTATCATGTGACTAAGCATTTCAACTTGATAATTAATTTCAACACATAAATCAATTATCAACATTAACATCATTAGTGCTCAAATTGCATATAATTAATTTCGGGGCATCACAATGTGCGCCAGATTCCAGTCAGAACCAAAGCAATCACATTTTATTGCTGCTAAACGTATTCTGAAATACTTGAAAGGATCTCAGAACGTTGGTCTTTGGTACTCCAAAGATTTTAACTTCAGCCTGATCGGATATTCAGACGCAGATTACGCTGGCTGTAAGATTGATCGTAAAAGCACCAGTGGAACGTGTCAATTTCTAGGTGAAAGATTGATCTCTTGGTTCAGTAAGAAGCAAACATCAATTGCCACATCTACAGCTGAAGCAGAATATCTTGCCGCTGGAAGCTGTTGCGCTCAAATGCTCTGGATTCAACACCAGCTCAAAGACTATGGCATCCAAGCTGTTGACTCTCTGATATTTTGCGACAACACAAGTGCAATCGCTATAACATATTGTGAGGGCCCGATCCTAATGTGGTGTTTAATTAACACATACTGATTAATTTGCGTAAACAGCGGAAGATTAATTTCAAAGGTCTTATCAAAGGGCCCTAAATTTTTTTCGTTTTTAGGTGATACATATATACTGATACTTAAAATATGTAATTCCGGTTTCCAATTCAACATGTTGATCATAACATAAATTATCAAGTATAACATCAACCAGTAGTAGAATAATTAAAATACAGATACTCGGGGCATACCCCGGTAATTTAAAACATTACTGGGATGCAAAACATAAAATATAAACCTGAGCTCACTCTCAAGGAGCTCTGGTATCTCTCGATGCGTCGCTATAAGCATCGTCACTATGTCCTCCTGTAAAGCCTGTCATGTCCGAACAACAAAAGACATGACAGCCCCCACAAAGGGGGTCAGTACCCCAGTACGAGAAATAAATAAATCATGTCAAGTGACAAAGATCATGCAATGCATACCATGTATGAATGCGATGTATGAATGGCTACAAGGAATCGAATATCAAGATACCAAAATCGGAGTCCAAAGGAAGGTTTCATCAAATCATCAAAGCTCGAGCAGAGGGTGACAGTATACATACATTGCGCTAGGAAAACTCATCCTATGTACGTTACTGCATCCAGCCCTCGTGTCTAGGTCTGGTCGCACCTGCACGTGACTACAGTTACTACCTATACTGCCTGTCATCGCCATGCTCGTCGTACCCGACACTCAGAGTAAGTCAACTCAGTCAAATCATGGATATCAAAGGAATGATAGATCAATATGATATGCCCATGAATCATTTATGCATCAAATGACATATGCAACTCAATATACATGCAATCTCATGTGAAAGTATATACAAATCATGTAATTTCACATATCATGTAATCCAAGACATTCATCATGTCATATAGTCACATAAGAATCATATAGTGACAAATAAGTCATATAAATCAAATAATGACATATAAGGCCATACATTAGCATCATTACACGTCTTTGCCAGACGTCATGATAAAACTCATTTCAACTTACCTCAAACCGTTAGCTAATTACCAAGTGATCCTCGACTCAATCTTAGGATTAATAAACCTGGCCATAACAGTTCCAAATACAACATAATGTCACATACTAGCCTTAAACATATCAAAATAAAACTCAAACTTAGACCCAAAACCAATTCTCTAAATTTCAGCCTGCGCAACCGTATAGATCGGCTCATAACTTGTCCGATACTTAATAAAATCACATGCGTCCAATTTATTTTCAAATATAACTCAAAAATGAACATTTCATCAGTTCAACTCATCTTCAAATTCGTTCATTTAGCCTAGGTAAAATGGCCAAGAACAATCTGCTAGAAAAACAGGACAATTCACCAAATTCCAGCCTGACCCAGTTTTGTATAAAAATCATAATAAATTCATATGACGTCCAAATGACTTGAGGCTAGTTTTAAAATCACGAAAACCCAAAGTACTACAGTTAATATGTGAAGTCCAGAAGCTAGTTCGCTCATCTAGAGGTACATGAAAAACAAATTATGGCAGTTTTAGAAATACCTATACACTCTGTTTTGGCAGAGTGAGCAGTTTTAGGAAAAAGTGCATATCTTGCACAAATAAACTCCAAATCATGTGAGGCCAGTTTCTAATGCAATATAACTCAAAGTTGTACAATTTTATGCAGACACCAAGGTCAAAATCTTAGCACAATTTGCCCAGATTTACCATGAACACACTGCATGTGCAACCCGCCTACATGCATGTCCCAGATTGTGCACCTTGTGGTAAAAACATCATAACTCATTCATTTTAAGTCCAAATCGTCTCATATTTTAACCACAGGACGAAAACACATATATCAACTTTATTTGAATACCAACATCAAATTCGGAAACCAATTTACCCAGAAACTCGAAGAACAGAACATAAATGAACTCGCATGCACTAAATTTCCAGATTTCACACATATTGGTAAAATGACCATAACGTTTTCATCAAAACTCCAAATTAGTCGAATGTACTGTCAAATCGAAGGTATTCCAACAAGCTACAACTTGTATATGAACCCCAACCTCAAATTCGAAACTTAACTAAACCCAAATTTCGAAATGACAGATATATGCATGCTGAAATCTGTTGCACACTTTTTGACAGCAAGTTATCTCTACATTTCTCATGCCAAGACTCCTAAATTTCGATCCTTAAACAACACCAAGGTATATAAAACTCAATAAAAGTGTTATACCTTCACTCCTCTTGAAGATTTGATGCACAAACCATCAACCTAGCTCAAACCAAGCTTTCACTTCTCCAATTTGCTCCAAATTAGAAAATTCTTGATGGGTTCCTCTTCCCTAGCCTTGTAGCTTCTAAATCCTTAATTGCATGTAACATGCACTAAAGATTTCACAAGAATTTGGTAGGAAAAAGAGGCTGGAAATTCGAAATGCCTAGAGAGAAGGAGGAGAATTTCTTTGATGGGAATGAAGAGAGAGAAATGGGTGGAAAATTTGAGACAAAATCTGAAAAGCATGGGTTTAGGCGTGAGCTTCTTATCACATTTGGCAATATTTTTAATTCATTTGATGTATTGTGGAATCCATGTGTCAATATATCACTATCTTACAAGATTAAAGCTCCAAAATCATGTATTAAACATGAGTTAAATTAAATAATGGCATGCGTTTTCCAAGTGCCATGTGATCATGCACATGCTCGTGCACTAAAACATGTTCCACTAATTGGTTGACTCAATGTAGTCCAAAATTCCTTATTTCAAAGTCTATACTTTTAATTATCCGGGTTCACTTAATCATCGTTAATCCGGATTAATTAGCATCGGGGCCTTACACTTCTTCCCCTCTTAAAAAGATTTCGTCCTCGAAATCGCAAAATTGAGCATCCCTCAATAAATTAAATCATATGAGATGTCTCAATCTCATTCATAGATACATAAGAATCATCATGTATCAATAACAACTGATGTGGTAGTGTCAACGACATACCACTGAATCAAACTTCTCTATTATTCCACAAAGTTCAAAATATCGAGGGCAACATCAAACCTCACTTAACGAATCATATTGATCATCGCAAATGTAATATTTTCATATTTACCTGATTCTCAACTCGAAGTCTAACGATATATTTCTCTTTGGCGTAGCAATTCTGCTCACCTCAAGCCAAATTTTAATCGTTTTCGCAGAAATTTTATCGTTCCTGGCATTTTTCTCAAAACTCTTAATTTATACCAAAATTCCTTATCAATTTTCTATCATCATATCAGCGATCGGTAATTCTGGCTCTACAAAACCTGGACCGATGCCATCCCAAAAGTTTTCTGAAACTTAAATTATAGGAACATTCTACTGGTGAATAGTGATTTCTGTCAATTCCCACTAAATTCACCACTATTAATCGAGACATAACTTCAAAGGTCTGGATATTTTCTCAGTGGATCCATCTGTATGGGTATGCTTAAGCAATACTCATTGCTAACTTAGTATCCATTACATTCTGAAAATAGTTTCGAATTCTGATATTATCCTTGGATCTCGATCAGATACATCTATTACAGAAACTCACTGTAACTAAACCATATTATCCATATCTTAAACATGTCGTCCTCTCATAGACATATAGACTATCACATGAAATCAATATCTTGTATTGAATAGTCAATAAATTTCGATTCAACTTGTTTCACAATCTCTGTTTGTAAATATTTGAGCTATAAAACTCAAAACTAGAAATTTCCCAAATTCATTGTGGTACTTACAAATCCTGTACTATCCCATTAGGTCTCGTATTTTTATCTTGACCTGCTGGCATGTCAAACAATTTGCCACAAAATTCAAAAATTTCTTTCTTTATACAATCTCATCATAAAATAGGATCTCGAGAATGATACATCTCATCATTCTCAGAATAACACTATGTTCTCTATAGTGTGCTTTCTGTTGTAATACGTCTTTCAAATCAGTAAAATTCGATGCTATATACTGATATTTCATTCGCAACTGATGTGACTAGAAATAGACACATCTATTGCACTTAATTGTCTACGATTTGGTATATTTTGATGGATAAATTGATACATATGCTACCTAATCGTATATTTGTGTAAATGTAGGGAAAGGTGAAGAAATCAAGCTAAAATGATGAAAGAAGCAATAAAGTTGAAGAAAAGAGGAAAAAACCGGAATCAAAGACACATGTTGCTCCTTTCTCCTCAAATTTCTATGTATTCCAGCCAAGTTTTGGGAATGTGGTCCATATAAAAGTTGTAGAACTTTGAGTTATCTTCGCGTGGACAGCTGACTCGTCGAATTCGGAGTTTGTATGTGAAAGTTATGGCCAAAATACAAAACTTGCCAGAAAAATGATGGACAGGCGTAATTACGCCATTCACAGGCGTAATTACGCCAACGCTACGGCATGTCTAGGCGTAGCTACGCCATTATACGCGTAATTACGCCTGAAGACTTTTGGAAAATTAAAAAACTTGATTTCTTTCCTTCCCACATGGATTCTAACCTACTCCATCAGCCTCCCAATACATATATACTCGAAATTCAGACCTTTTAACCATCTAGATAGTTAGGGTAGAATAATTTTAGAATTGTTTTATATTTTTTCTTTCAATTTTGTTGAAGACGGCTACGAAGATCGAAGCGAAGGCGGGATTGACACCTCGACGAGCGGAGATCGGATTAGTATTCTTTCCCTTGCTTTTATTTATTGTTTTTATTAGATTATGTCTAGCTAGTTTTTAATTCTTGGTTGAGGAAGACAAATCCTTGGAATTATTTATCTTGGGGAGATTCATACGCTTTAATTATCAATTTTATTGAGTATCAAGAGTTTTTCTGATTTTATTGATATGATTGTTGTGTTTGTTTATTGGATTGACAACCTAGTAACTTTCATGAAATCTAACGCTAAATTAGATATCAAATACGGAATCGTTTGATCCCTCTAATTTACGAAGCAACTAAGATTGATGAATTTCCGCTTGTGAGTTTGTTAAATTCTTAGGGAAAACACTTGACTAGATTAAACATAGACGCTTGGATTATGTTGTTTAGCTTCATCGATCTCACTAGTTCATATGCTATCATCGATTTAAATCTTAATCGCTTGTATTTTGATTGATTGTTTGATAAGGGTTAAACTAGAACGCTTGGGCTACTTAACTAAACATAAGGTGAGATAGGACTTTAATTATTGGATTAAACGTCCAACGATGAATATTCATATGAAAAATTGAGTCTTTTGTGAATCGATGAAATAGATGATAATTCCAAGGAAGAGTCGACCGATACCAAGAATCGCTTTCATTAGTTTAATCTTTAATTTTAATTTAAGTAGTATAATTCAATCACTCACAACCCCATCTTTAATTTATTGTTTTGTTTTGATTTTCATTAACACAAGAATTCACACCTCCTCGTGGGATCGATCCCTACTCACACTACTACATTATTGTTATCAATCTTGAGGATTGAGTGGGGTTAATTTGGGCGTACACGATAAACGCACACCAAAATTTTGGCGCCGTTGGTGTGCGTTTATCGTGTACGCCCAAATTAACCCCACTCAATCCTCAAGATTGATAACAATAATGTAGTAGTGTGAGTAGGGATCGATCCCACGAGGAGGTGTGAATTCTTGTGTTAATGAAAATCAAAACAAAACAATAAATTAAAGATGGGGTTGTGAGTGATTGAATTATACTACTTAAATTAAAATTAAAGATTAAACTAATGAAAGCGATTCTTGGTATCGGTCGACTCTTCCTTGGAATTATCATCTATTTCATCGATTCACAAAAGACTCAATTTTTCATATGAATATTCATCGTTGGACGTTTAATCCAATAATTAAAGTCCTATCTCACCTTATGTTTAGTTAAGTAGCCCAAGCGTTCTAGTTTAACCCTTATCAAACAATCAATCAAAATACAAGCGATTAAGATTTAAATCGATGATAGCATATGAACTAGTGAGATCGATGAAGCTAAACAACATAATCCAAGCGTCTATGTTTAATCTAGTCAAGTGTTTTCCCTAAGAATTTAACAAACTCACAAGCGGAAATTCATCAATCTTAGTTGCTTCGTAAATTAGAGGGATCAAACGATTCCGTATTTGATATCTAATTTAGCGTTAGATTTCATGAAAGTTACTAGGTTGTCAATCCAATAAACAAACACAACAATCATATCAATAAAATCAGAAAAACTCTTGATACTCAATAAAATTGATAATTAAAGCGTATGAATCTCCCCAAGATAAATAATTCCAAGGATTTGTCTTCCTCAACCAAGAATTAAAAACTAGCTAGACATAATCTAATAAAAACAATAAATAAAAGCAAGGGAAAGAATACTAATCCGATCTCCGCTCGTCGAGGTGTCAATCCCGCCTTCGCTTCGATCTTCGTAGCCGTCTTCAACAAAATTGAAAGAAAAAATATAAAACAATTCTAAAATTATTCTACCCTAACTATCTAGATGGTTAAAAGGTCTGAATTTCGAGTATATATGTATTGGGAGGCTGATGGAGTAGGTTAGAATCCATGTGGGAAGGAAAGAAATCAAGTTTTTTAATTTTCCAAAAGTCTTCAGGCGTAATTACGCGTATAATGGCGTAGCTACGCCTAGACATGCCGTAGCGTTGGCGTAATTACGCCTGTGAATGGCGTAATTACGCCTGTCCATCATTTTTCTGGCAAGTTTTGTATTTTGGCCATAACTTTCACATACGAACTCCGAATTCGACGAGTCAGCTGTCCACGCGAAGATAACTCAAAGTTCTACAACTTTTATATGGACCACATTCCCAAAACTTGGCTGGAATACATAGAAATTTGAGGAGAAAGGAGCAACATGTGTCTTTGATTCCGGTTTTTTCCTCTTTTCTTCAACTTTATTGCTTCTTTCATCATTTTAGCTTGATTTCTTCACCTTTCCCTACATTTACACAAATATACGATTAGGTAGCATATGTATCAATTTATCCATCAAAATATACCAAATCGTAGACAATTAAGTGCAATAGATGTGTCTATTTCTAGTCACATCAAACACCCCCATACTTACTCTTTACTCGACCTCGAGTAAATCAGACAAAACTAAAATCTTTTTGCTTGGCTCATAGCATCAAAACAAACTAACTTGTCCTCACTTTTATGCCTCAACAATTATAAACATGCATAGTAATGAAAGGCGGTGAAAAATTAACAGTGGAACAATTTCAATCCCTATACATTTCATACTCAACAAAATAGTGAACGTGTGTGTGTGGTCATAAACAAGTGTTGTGTACAAATTATAGTTCCAAAATATGTAAATCCACAATAGTTCAAGTCATACACTAACACAAGTATAAGCTCACTTGCACACTCTTCTCCACTATCTTAGCTACTTTGCAAACATAAATCAAGTAGGTCTTTATTAGCTTGTAGCTTGGCCTAGGTATTGGCTTATGAAAGAAAGGGTAAGGATATTCAAACAAGAGAGTATGATGAAATGCACACTAAAAGCTTCTCTTCTTGTATGAATTTTTCAAACCTTGTTCATTTTTTTCGAGGTTTATTTCAACATTTTTCTTCTTTAGTGCCTTGGCTCCCCTTGGAGTCATATTTTTATCTATTTTCTCAAGGCATTCCTTTTTATTTCATGCATTCCATTCTTTTGACAATTAAGCTCACAAATATACTTCAATGATTCCCAAGTGCATTTGAATGAAATACATCATACTCCCTTAAAAGGTATGGATTGAAATCATATTTAGGCTAAAAGGGTAGGATGATAAGCTAGTCAAGAAATGTTGAATGGGGGTCTTTAGTATGCTTAGCATACTACCATTCTTCTGCATTAAAGCTCAAAAAAAGGGTACTAGAGATTGATTTTATTTACATGGTAGGCTTGAAAGGCTCAAACGCATCAAAGATTGCCTATATCACTTTCATGTTTGCAAGTAGTCTAGACATATGCTTCAAAGAGCATGTAATTAAGTTCTAGCATGTATTAGAGACTTCTTAAGACTATTACAAAGTTCACACAATCTTCACTAAACTATGCACACTTCACAAGCCATGACAATAATGTGCTCAAAATATTCAACTACTAAGTTAAAGTAAACTTTGCATTAGAGTTCAAAGTGTTCCAAGGTTAACAATTCACCTATGTTCAAAAGCATGCATGATATCAATTAGGTTTCATCATGGGCTAGTGATTCTAAGCATGTGTTCATTACTTATGAGCTCAAAATTTTAAATTTTTCGATTTTTTTGTATTTTTGAAATAAGAAAAACAATAACACACTACTAATCCCTCCCCCATACTTAAATCTTACATTGTCCCCAATGTAAGGCAAAAATACAAGAAACGAGAAAAGTCTAACTAATAAAGCAATAAAAAATAAAAAGAAAGGGAAACTAACTCCCCTTGGGTTGCCTCCCAAGCAGCGCCTCTGTTTAACGTCGGTGGCCCGACTCCAATGCTCGTGCTCATGGTGGGTCATGTTTGGTGTCCAATGCCACCTTTTCCCACCTCAGTATCCTTCTGACAGCTCGAAGGCGATGCCTATTCGCCTTATACTTCTTGGAGGTCCTCAACCCTTTTCGCATCCCCTCGTTTTCTATTGATGTATCGTGAGGTTCAGGAGGAAGTTTCAGCTCAACATCAGGTACCTGCAATTCAAAATTGAGATTTTTAAAAGGAGAATTTGGTAAAGCAGTAGTAATACATGAAGTATCAGTCAAAATTTCTCCCATACCTCCTTCGTCAACAGGTCGATCAGTAGTTACCCCATGTTCATGCTCAGTGACAGTATGTGATTTTTCTAGTGATACGTGATGTGTGATGCCAATAGTATAATCAGTAGTAGGATGAACGGGATCATGAGTATTGAACTTAGCTACCTCACCATTAAACTCCATAGTAAAAGCACCACCACTTACATCTATTATGCACTTGGAAGTTTTCAAAAATGGTCTCCCTAACAGAATAGGGCTGCTTTTATTATCATTTTCCATGTCAAGTACGTAGAAGTCAGCAGGAAAGACCAATTTATCGACTTTCACTAGAACGTCCTCAAGTATTCCCCTAGGATGCACAGTAGACCTATTTGCTAATTGAATATCAATTTCAGATTTTTTAAGAGGTCCTAGGTCTAAAGAGGTGTAGATTGAATAAGGCATAACATTTATTGCTGCTCCTAAGTCTAGCATGGCCTTATCAATTCGATTATTTCCAATCATGCATGGGACAGTGAACATACCAGGATCCGTGCATTTTGTAGGAGTTTCCTTCTCCTCATCGTCAGAGAAAAAATCATCAAACATGTCCATTTCATCACAGTATTCGACCTTCGGTTCCTTTTTCTCTTCAAAGGGTTCATGATCATATTCAACATAGGGGGTTGTTGGAGACATACCTTGTGGAGATGCATGATGTGCAAGCTCCTCTTCTTCTAGTGGCACATGTGTCTCCTCTTCTAGCTTGGGTGGCATCAGTACCACCTCTTCGTCACTCCTTGAGGCGATTGCAACCATGTTCTCTCGTGGTGCCTCCATCGTCCGGGAGGGTATAAAGTCGGTGGGTTGTGCTGCTATCTGATCGGCTGATTTAATAAGTTGCTCGATTTGGTTACCCAAATTCTGAGTGCTAGCCCTGAATTCCTGTTGAAATTGCAAAGTATTGTCATTAAGTGCTAAAACAAGATTCTCTAAAGACTCACCAGGGGTATGGTATTGAGGTTGTTGCTGCCATGACGAATATTGTGGTATGTATGGCGGTAGATAGGACTGCATGTAAGGTGGAGGTGGGCTCATCCATTGATTGTCATAGTTGAGATTGAGATGATCACTCCAACTTGAGTTGTATGCACTTTGTCCACTCCCTACGCCAAGTTGGTGCACAAGATACTCCAATTCGTCTAGTCGCCTATAGTCCTCCATGATAAGATCCGATTTTGAGAAATCAACCTGTAAGCACTAACAAACAAGAGTAGCGGTGGGGAAAAAGAAAGAGAAAGAAAGAAAACAGAAAATATTAACACAAAAATATACAACGCCTCCCCGGCAACGGCGCCAGCAACCACCACTAAATGGCATACTAAATTTACTTGGTTGATAAGACAGAACCAATTTCTTCAATCAATATCTGTATGGGTCTGTCCTTCGAGTCCTTCCGATCGTCAAAATCAGAGGTTATCAAACTGCAAAGCAAACATCGATGCTACCATTGCACTTGCACTTTTAGGTTCAGTGCATCTGCTACTAGTTTCATTTTCCTTGATTTATATTGACTATCAAAGTCAAATTCTTTAATAAATCCAGTCATCGCTTATATCTCAAGAATATGCAATTATCTTTTCATGATACATTAGAACATATCTTAAAATCTTTGACATACGTCTTTGCACAACTACATATCTCCATGAACCAGTTAAACCAAAACAACATTGGGGTTGTAGTCCATTTCAGCTTCAGTTATGAAAACTGCTTTCTCATTCATCTGACCAAACGAATATCAAATTCCTTCTTGGTCAATTGGTTCATTCTTCCATAAAACCTGTAATGTCTGGCAAAACTCATAACACCTTGTATCTTGAGTACTTTGGTTGGTATTGGCCAAATTAGTACTACCTTTACTTTACTGGGATCAACAAGTATCCGGTGAGCTGATATCACCGATCCCAAAACAATACTCGATTCAACCAAGATTGAAACTTCGATAACTTGGTATACAATTTGAGCTTCACGAAGCGTCTGAAAAATCAATCACATGTGTTCTGTGTGGTTCCTTCCGGATCTCGTATACACTAGTATACCACTGATGAATATGATTACACTTCCGCCAAAAGTTACGGAAATTTTTCTTCATAACTTTACCGGTATAGTTATCAGACCACACGACATTTCCAAAAATTCAAAATGCCTATATCTGGTTTGATCAATTGCCTAGAGAACATTTTCTCTTCTGACTTAAACAGATGGTAACCAGATTTAAAATCATTCTTCTTATACATCTGATCAAATACTTATAGATCTTAGGCAGTGAGTATTTATTCTTGACAGTAGCCCGATTCAACTGTCTTTGGTCGATACACATCTTCATAATATCATTTTTCTTCTTCAAGAACAATGCTGATGTTTCCTCAACTGACATACTCAAACATATGTACTCGTATCAAGGAGATTCTGCAATTATCTTCTGCGTCTATCAAATCTGTTGATGGCAGTTTGTACAATGCTTTTGATATTTAATCTATTCTTTGACATCAACAAAAAGTTAAATCGAATTCCTTCTTTAGTGGAGATTCTATTATTTCCTCAGGAAAATCTCGGTAAGTTCCTTACCATTAAGATATCAGTCAACCTCGACTCTTCCTGGAGTATCAACTGTTTATTATCAAATATCCTTCATTTTCCAAATACCGCAACAGCAATATTTCCATAGCTGATACTATCAGTATCTTAGCTTACTATTCGTGGCTATCAATATTTCATTTTGGGGTCACAAAACAGTCGAAAATTCATTACACCATAAAATCAACTTCCTCTATCTCAAAATTTATCAGAGTATCCATACACTTGATACAATCAAAACTATATTTCGACAACATCATTTAATTCAAATCCACAACACTATCAACAAATTGTAATCTGTAGTTCACTAATACAAGTGTGGATAGAATAATTAGCACTGCTGATGTATTTTCCAAATCATAATAACTGATGCACATTTGATGCAATGTATAAAAACAAAGCTTTTTGTCTCAATAACACTTGTACCGTGTGATCAAATACATGACATGTATCTGTGATCACTAGTATTGAAGTATCTCTAATCTTATCCTCTATCAAGGTATACTCTCTGGTCTGTTTGGAAACCAAAATAACTATCATGTATTACCTCTGGTCTGCAGGTAATTAACTACTGCTGGAACTGAGTGATCGAAAAGAATAACCACTCTGATATCTACCCCTAGCTCAGGGTATTTGTTGTCATGGCTGCATATGTTCCTGAGCATGTCATGGACATGCTCTGACTGGCCACAATCGATATTAGTTTCTATTATTCTTTCAAATGGATCAGTAGATATTTACATCCATAGTGACCTCAAAAAAATTTGGTATTCTACAATCTCATAGTACCTCTAGAACTACTAGAGCTGGATAAATTTGAGTGATACTTCTGAAACTTCTCCAGGATTACTTGGATTATCGATAGTCACTTCATTAATCTTTAATCCATTTCTAATTACTTCGCACCACATTGGTGTCTTATTCTTCAGTCGATATCTAATCTCTTCACTAGTGAAAGCTATTGAGATTAAGCAGATATTTTCATTTCTCAATTCCACGATAATCAATTATCATTTTCCATATAATCAACATGGCCTTATCGTAAACATCATTTTCCCGTAACAAAAAGTGGGAAAACTCGTCTTTCATCACTACCATTACTCTAGATACTCTCATCTAGAATAGTTCATATTGTAGTATTTATTCATAAGTTGGACATATAAACTGGAACTGAATTACGACAGTCCCCCAATCCAAGTCCTCAGTCAAACAATTCTCGTTGTTTCTCACAACAACTATACTCGATCATTCAATTGAAAAAAATTGCTAGTTTCAATATTCTCAAGTTCTAAATTATCATCTTGGCGTACATGTTTTGAGGTAAACTCATACGTATTACATGGTCTTTCAGACTGAAATTCCCGATGTCAATCGACAAAATGCATTTTAACTAGTTCTAGTGTCATCCCACTAATCACAAGGAATAGTCCCAAAGTGATAAATAAAATTCCCAATAATGGACGCATATCACTAAGTTATAATTCAATTAACAGTTTACAGTGCTTACAGGTACAAAAAATGGCTCTTATAGTCTGTATCGCTACTACCTGTCCAACACTAACTGTTCATCATAAAATCAAAACATCAATCTCAAGTCAGAGATGTTCTCATCACTTATTCTACATCATCATCCGGTCAGCGATGACCTCCTCCGGGGCTGCCTCAGCCTGCTCCCGGGTCAGTGCATACACCTGCTCCTGCGGCGGCCCTACCGCCTGACCTCCTGTGGTCGAGGTGCAAACTGCTGTCTCTGTGGTGCCGTCCTAGCGTCAAAACGTGACCTATTCGGCCCTGAGTCTGCCTGACCTGCCCGATTGGGGCAACCTCGAGCCAAGTGGCCCATCTTGCCACAAACATAGCAACTGATAGGCTTAGATTTTGAGTGTTTTTAACTGTAAATTCTTCCTACTTTCCGTTCTTTTTCCTGGATGATATTATGTTTTTTGGTGTTTATTCGTTTGTTTCAGGAAAATGGATCGTAAGTGGAAGAAATAAGCTTATATGAAGATAACGGGCGAAATCGAGGCGTGAAAGAACAAAAATTGAGGAAATGAAATTTTCGGAATCTCGATCGATCGAGATTTACTCTCGATCGATCGAGCCAGGCAGAGAGTTTAGCATCAAAGATTTTCATGTCTCGATCGATCGGTGGAAATCTCGATCGATAGAGCGAGGCAGTAACTTCGGAGCTGATTTTTTCAAATTCTCGATTGATCGGTGGAAAATCTCGATCGATCGAGCGAGACAGTGAGATTCAAAAGCTGGCATGAACAGTGCGCCGATCGATCGAGAAAACCTTCCGATCGATCGAGACGCAAAATCCTGAAGATTTTATTTTCCTTTCTTATCGTGATTTTGGAGGGCTTTTAAGCGGGAAGATTGATTCATTTCAAGAGACACAACATATCAGACCATAGCAGACGATTTTTAGGTCAAGGAGAGCCGCCGCCCAGCCGCCGCCAAGGAGATCCAATCTCCGTTCTTCGTCCAAGGTCGAGCCAATCTATTCCGGAGTGCAAGGAAGGAACAAGAGAAGAAATCACGGTGCAATGCACGGATTCATCCATCGTTTATCGTATTTCTAAACTTTAGTTTATTTGATTTTCAATTTCATTTGATGTTTTAGAGGTCGAGAGACAATAAAACTCTTATGTATTTGATTTGAATTAAATTTAGTTTATATTATTGAGTTTTAAGTTCGTTGTGTTTGATTTTTGATTCATTGGTATTTGAGTGCATTGATTGTTATTGTTCATAAATTAATTGCATGTGTAGATCAAAGTCTAGCTAGCTTTGATTGAATTTGAGGGTTACAGCCGAGATCGAGAGATAACGTTGTAACACGCTCCATTAATTTATCATGTATGTCACGATTGAGATCGAGAGATGATATCGCATATGTGAGAACTTGGAATCGAGAGATTTAGAGTTATAAGGTTTTGATAATCCATGCAACTTTGAATTAGTAAATAGGTGCACGAGAGTGACTTATTCTAGTTTATCGTTAGTTTCTTTACAGCTCGAGAGAGTGTATTGAATAATAGTGAAAACCTTTCACCTTTAAAATCAATTGGTTGATACACTGAGAATTCCATTGAATCATTAGAGATAACATAATTGAAAGACGAGCTCGGTAATTTTCTCGAGTAACTTACCTTTGCATTTCCGGAACCATTCTTTTCATTATTTCTAGTTTAATCTTTATTCTTTAGTTTAATTTAGATCTAGTTAATCAAACTTCTTTTATCGTAGGCTAAATATAATTTTATTAATCTTATTTGGTACTTATACGTTAGTCCCTGTGGATTCGACAACCTGTACTTAATTTTCACTATACTAAAACTTGACAACCGTGCACTTGCGGTAGAATCGCTTCAAACCATTCTTTGAAATATCTTTTGTTTAAAAATAAAGCGGTCAAGTTTTTGGCGCCGTTGCCGGGGACTAATCTGTATAATATCATACGAGATTAGTTAATTGTAATTTAGCCAATTTTATTATTGCGTTTTTGTTTTCTTTTTCTTTTTGTTTTTTTTGAAAAAAAAAAAAAAATTTATTATTTTATTTAAGTATGTTATTTGTTTTTCTTGCGAGGTACTTGTGATGCTTCATCAACAAGTCTTCACAAGATTTGCCCAACAATTTTCAGAGCCGTTTTATTCGGCGTGGGAGAGATTCAATGAACTGGCAGACACATTCAGGTATCACAACTTTTCGAACTATACTCTTCTGCAACATTTCTTCAAAGGTTTGGATGCACAGACACGAGGATGGGTATTCAGAGGAGCACTGGTGACTGGAAGTCCCCTGGTTGATAGAGATGAGGACAGTGTATTACACCTGTTCAATGATATGGCGGATTTCAATTACCACTGGCATTGTGATCCTTCCTTGCAAGGTTGGAGTCACCAATACCCACCAGAGCCTCACTACCCTAATGATACGCACCAGACCTTTGAGTATCACGGCGCGAAGAAAGATAGTTTTGTAGAAGGAACGGCTCAATCAGAGAATATGTTATTTAGACTCATGGCATCAACTGAGCAACGTTTAGAGAACCAGACCAATTATATACGTCATCTAGAGCAGCAATTTGCAATTCTAGTGGAAACCATCTCAATGAGCTGCCAAGAGGAGGAGACGAGATCTACAAATCAGGCCTGGTTACATGATGATGATCACTCAACCAATCAAGTTTGGGGGAGTGATCCGACTCATGGGGAAGAATCAAGGGAAGTTGAGCCTATGGAAGTGATTGAGCCTACAGTGGAAAAGGCATCTGAGGAGATCCTATGGGACAACGAGCCAAGAGTGAAGTTGGATGATGAGATTTTCGAGAAATTTGATATCCACCCATCGATGAAGGCATGTTATGGGCCATATGTGGATACATATTCCTCATCGATGCCACCAACTTCACCGCACTACGCCATCCATGAGATGAAGCCAATTCAAGAATCATTCTCCCATGCTCACTATGTCATGAAGAAAGTTAATGGAGCAACGAGCTTACACCGTTACACTCTTGCCAAGCTTGAGGGCATACTATATGAAGACCCATTAGTAGTATCATACGATACTTACTATGGGCGGCAACCGCTCTTTGATGGTTGCTTCTGATGGTCAAGCCGACGACTAGAAATCAGCGCTTCTTGGGAGGCAACCCAAGCGTATCCTTTTGCATTTAGCTTTGTTTTATTTTCAATTTTGCATTTAGTTTGTTTTTCTCTCTTGTCGATTTTTTTTCTAGCATCCTTCTTTTGCGAGGTACTCAAGTGGAGCGATGAACCCCTACAGCAGTGGAGCTTTCAAAAGCCAAACTTCCTCAACCCTCATGCAAGCGTCTTGATCAGGGGAGTTTACTTTTTCCCTTTTGATTCTTTTAAACATTGAGGACAATGATTCAGTTAAGTTTGGGGGAGTGGCTTGCGTGTTTAATTTGTTTTATCCACATATTGTGTGCTTAATTGTCACTTGATTCGTCCTTGAGCACTATACAATTTTTTTTTTTTTTAGTGATTGAGTTATTCTTGAGAATTGATGAGTTGGAATTGCAACAGTAATAATGATGAAATTAATCCTCATCTAGATAGGAGTCATGGAAATGCTTAACTTGTTTGTATATATCCTTTGTTAACTACATGTCAAAACTGAGGAATAATTTGAGCACTTATTGAGTCATGATTGAGTGAAGTATGTATTGATTAAATTGAAAACTTGTGTTAACTATGATGAGTCTTGAGTATCTTAGATAACTTTACAGTTTAGTTGAAAGCACTTTGAGGCGAAATTTATAATTAGGAACTAGACTTGGAGATGATTTAGGCGATCTTTGGACCGTTTGAGCCTTTCAAGCCTACCTGTTATATATTATTCCTTAGTGTCCCCTTTTGAGCCTTATTGAAAAAAGAATGGTATATGCATTGCATATGATTAGACCCCCATTCGGCATTCTTGGCAAACTCATTATACCCACCTTGGTTTGAGCCTAAAAGAACAATTTCATCCATCCCTAGGAGAGTATAATGAATCTCATTCATTGCAGTAAATTGTTATATGTTGAGAAGTTCATTGTGAAAGAAATGAAATGAACAAAAGAATGAGCAAAGAAAAAGAAAAGATGTAGAGAAAAAGCCTTGAAAAGAAAAGTTAAGTAAGACCCAAAGTGGCCAAGGCTAGAAAATGTGAAGAGAAGCTCAATGATTATATGAGAAGATTTTGAACTGATTCTGTTATACTCTCTTCTTTGAATTCATTCTACCGTTTCTTTGAAGCCGACACCAAAAGGCCTAACGTTAAAAGCTTTTAAAGTCCTGTTGACCGCTTTATTTTTAAACAAAAGATATTTCAAAGAATGGGTTGAAGCGATTCTACCGCAAGTGCACGGTTGTCAAGTTTTAGTATAGTGAAAATTAAGTACAGGTTGTCGAATCCACAGGGACTAACGTATAAGTACCAAATAAGATTAATAAAATTATATTTAGCCTACGATAAAAGAGGTTTGATTAACTAAAGCTAAATTAAACTAAAAAAAATAAAGATTAAACTAGAAACAAAGAATAGAATGGTTCCGGAAATGCGAAGGTAAGTCACTCGAGAAAATTACCAAGCTCGTCGTTCAATTATATTATCTCTACTGATTCAACGGAATTCTCAAATTATCATTCAATTGATTTTAAAGGTGAAAGGTTTTCACTATTATTCGATACACTCTCTCGAGCTGTAACGAAACTAACAGTAAATTAGAATAAGTCACTCTCGTGCACCTATTTACTAATTCAAAGTTGCTTAAATTATCAAAACCTTATAACTCTAAATCTTTCGATTTCAAGTTCTCACATATGCGATATCATCTCTCGGTCTCAATCGTGACATACATCATAAATTAATGGAGCGTGTTACAACGTTATCTCTCGATCTCGGTTGTAACTCTCAAATTCAATCAAAGCTAGCTAGACTTTGATTTACACATGCAATCAATCTATGAACAATAAATATCAATGCGCTCAAATACCAATGAATCAATATATTAAACACAACAAACTAAAACTTCAATAATATAAACCAAATTCAATTCAAATCAAATACAGATGAGTTTAATTGTCTCTCGACCTCAAAAACATCAAATGAAAATGAAAATCAAATAAATTAAGGTTCAGAAATACGATAAACGATGGATGAATCCGTGCGTTGCACCGTAATTTCTTCTCTTGTTCCTTCCTTGCACTCCGGAAGAGATTGGCTCGACTTTGGACGAAGAACGGAGATTGGATCTCCTTGGCGGCGTTGGGCGGCGGCTCCTTGACCTAGAAATCGTCTGATAAAATTGTCTAATATCGTCCCCCTTGAAATGGATCCAGCCTCCCGCTTAAAAGCCCCAAAATATCGATAAATAAGGAAAATAAAATCTTCAGATTTCGCGTCTCGATCGATCGAGATTTTCACCGATCGATCGGTGCACTGTTCACGTCAGCCTTTTGCACTCACTGCCTCGCTCGATCGATCGAGAATTTCCACCGATCGATCGAGATTTCTCAAAATTTGTTGCTGAGGTTACTGCCTCGCTCGATCGATCAAGATTTCCACCGATCGATCGAGCCTTCAAAAATCTGATTCTCGCTTCTGGCTGGCTCGATCGATCGAGAATAAATCTCGATCGATCGAGATTTGGGAAATCCATCTTCTTTCATTTTCTCTTCTTTTACGCCTCGATTTCGCCCGTTATCTTCATGTAAGCTCATTTCTTCCACTTCCGGTCTAATTTCCTGAAACAAACGAATAAACACCAAAAAGCATAATATCATCCAGGAAAAAGTACGGAAAATGGGAAGAAATTACAGTTAAAATCACTCAAAATCTAAGCCTATCAACTCCCCCAAACTTAGACTTGATCGTCCTCGAGCAAGCAATAAACTCAAAAAGAAAAGTTAAACTCGATACTAAGCATGAATCATCTTTACAACATACGTAACAACTCAGAAATCCTACTTACACATCAATAGAAGTCAATCAACATTTAACAAGAAGCAATTTCTCCTAAGTTAAACAATACATCACAACATCGGAACGTGCGTGTGTGCTATTGTCAAACATGAGTTACAAATATATCTTTAACATCAACATGTGCCATATTAACTCCTAGTCAAGATTACTTTGAATTACTCTACAAGTTTACTATCCAGCACTTCTCCACTAATGTAATTGTTCCCTAGACTTGGATCAAAAGGTCTTGAAAGCTTATAACGTTAGGCCTTTTGGTGTCGGCTTCAAAGAAAAGGTAGGATGAATTCAAAGAAGAGAGTATAACAAAATCAGTTCAACTATTTTTGAGCTTCTCTTCAACTTTTTTCTAGCCTTGGCCACTTTGGGTCTTATTTTGAATTTTCTTTTCAAGGCTTTTCTCTACATCTTTTCTTTTTCTTTGCTCATTCTTTTGTTCCTTTTGAACTCATTTGCATATAACAATTCTGTGCAATGAATGAGATTCATTATACTCTCCTAGGGGTAGGTAAAAATTTTCTTTTAGGCTCAAACCAAGGTGGGTATAATGAGTTGCCAAGAATGTCGAATGGGGGTCTAATCATATGCAATGCATATACCATTCTTTTTTTCAATAAGGCTCAAAAGGGGACACTAAGGAATAATATATAACAGGTAGGCTTGAAAGGCTCAAACGGTCCAAAGATCGCCTAAATCATCTCCAAGTCTAGTTCCTAATTATAAATTTCGCCTCAAAGTGCTTTCAACTAAACTGTAAAGTTATCTAAGATACTCAAGACTCATCATAGTCAAGTTTTCAATTTAATCAATACATACTTCACTCAATCATGACTCAATAAGTGCTCAAAGTATTCCTCAGTTTTGACATGTAGTTAACAAAGGATATATACAAACAAGTTAAGCATTTCCATGACTCCTATCTAGATGAGGATTAATTTCATCATGTATTACCGTTGCAATTCCAACTCATCAATTCTCAAGAATAACTCTATCAATAGAAAAATTTTTTTTGTTGGTAATGCTCAAGGACGAATTAGTCTCAACATCATGCAGTCATGCTAGGAAAAGAAACAAGACAAGTAGCAATATGTGCAAAAGCAAGATATATACAAATAATCAAAAACCCCCCAAACTTAGCATGTGAATTGCCCTCAATGAACAAGAAAATAAATGCAAAGGCAAAGACACATACCATGACGACGATCGTCACTGATCGTCATCCTCATCATGCTCCGGAGGGGGAACTGGGTAGTGTTGCTCCTCGACACACATGGATTCATACTGCAAAACAAAAGTAAACAAAATAACAGAATCAATAAAACTAAACTAAAGAAAAGAAAAAGAAACAAAGGGAATAAAAAAAAAGTTCTTGATTTATAGTCCCAAGCTGGACTGTCACCTCCTCGCCTTCTCAATTTGATGGCTCCTTCAGATTCTTTACAGAATCACTCGGGAGCGTACCTTGCGTCCTCCCAGATATCAACGTGGCCAACTGCCCTATCTGCACTTCCAAATTTTTAATAGATGCATCCTGATTCTGCATCCTCACCTCTGTTGATGAAATCAGCTTTGCCATCAATTCCTCCATACTCGGCTTTTGTGTGAACCCGGCCTGCGGTTGAGGGTTCAACACATTTTCTTGATTCGACCACCTCAAATTCGGGTGGTTCCTCCATGGTTGGTTGTAGTTCGAGTAGGAATTATTGGGTGGCATGTTACCTACAAAATTAACAGCTTCAACAGATTGGTTAAATTGATTACCTGCCTGGCACTCGATGCTAGGATGACCGCCTCCACACAGCTCACAGAAAATAGTTTGGGCCTGCATTGCTGCTGCTCCCATGCTGTCTATCTTCCGGTTCATGGCTTCTAATTGAGCCGAAAGAGCAGTGATCTTGTCCACTTGATGGACTCCCATTGGTTTCTGTGGCGTGCTCCTCTCTGATTGCCACTGATAACTGTTGCACGCCATTTCCTCCAACAAGCTATATGCCTCTTCCGGCGTCTTTCTCATTATGGATCCCCCAGATGCTGCATCAATCATGGAACGGTTAGAAGAAAATAAACCGTTATAGAATGTTTGTACCTGCAGCCATATGGGTAGACCATGGTGTGGGCGTCTCCTCAACAACTCCTTAAACCGATCCCATGCTTCGTATAAAGTTTCGGGGTCAAACTGACCAAAAGTCGTGATATCGTTCCGCATCTTTGCCGTCTTGGAAGGGGGGAAAGTACTTTGACAAAAACGCCTTTGTCATCCCCTCCCATGTTGTTATAGAACCTGCAGGTAGAGAATTCAACCATGCCTTAGCTTTGTCTCGTAATGAAAAGGGGAAAAGTCTTAACCTGATGGCGTCGTCAGAGACGCCATTGTGTTTGAATGTATCACAAATCTCCAAAAAGTTGGAGATGTGATTGTTCGGATCATCAGTAGCTGCTCCCCCGAACATAACCGAGTGCTGAATCATTTGTATGATTGCCGGCTTGATCTCAAAATTGTTTGCTTGAATCGTCGGCCTTGTAATACTCAACAACGATCCATGAAATGCGGGTTGTGCAAAGTCCATCATCGATCTAGGGTGCTGTGCTTCGTTATTGTCAGCCATTTCTCGAGCTTCTCGTAATCTTCTTAGTAACGTTCTCTCTATCTCTGGATCAAACGGCTCGAGAAAGGGTTCCTCTCTTCTATGCATGCACTAAAGAACCGATTCCTGTACAAAATAGACAAAAGGAGACAACAAAATGCACAAAGTAAATATTAACAAAGATCAACAAAAGAAAACAAAGAAAGCAAAAATGCAATAATAAAAGAATTGGCTAAATTACAGTTAACTAATCTCGTATGATATTATACAGATTAGTCCCCGGCAACGGCGCCAAAAACTTGACCGCTTTATTTTTAAACAAAAGATATTTCAAAGAATGGGTTGAAGCGATTCTACCGCAAGTGCACGGTTGTCAAGTTTTAGTATAGTGAAAATTAAGTACAGGTTGTCGAATCCACAGGGACTAACGTATAAGTACCAAATAAGATTAATAAAATTATATTTAGCCTACGATAAAAGAGGTTTGATTAACTAAAGCTAAATTAAACTAAAAAAAATAAAGATTAAACTAGAAACAAAGAATAGAATGGTTCCGGAAATGCGAAGGTAAGTCACTCGAGAAAATTACCAAGCTCGTCGTTCAATTATATTATCTCTACTGATTCAACGGAATTCTCAAATTATCATTCAATTGATTTTAAAGGTGAAAGGTTTTCACTATTATTCGATACACTCTCTCGAGCTGTAACGAAACTAACAGTAAATTGGAATAAGTCACTCTCGTGCACCTATTTACTAATTCAAAGTTGCTTAAATTATCAAAACCTTATAACTCTAAATCTTTCGATTTCAAGTTCTCACATATGCGATATCATCTCTCGATCTCAATCGTGACATACATCATAAATTAATGGAGCGTGTTACAACGTTATCTCTCGATCTCGGTTGTAACTCTCAAATTCAATCAAAGCTAGCTAGACTTTGATTTACACATGCAATCAATCTATGAACAATAAATATCAATGCGCTCAAATACCAATGAATCAATATATTAAACACAACAAACTAAAACTTCAATAATATAAACCAAATTCAATTCAAATCAAATACAGATGAGTTTAATTGTCTCTCGACCTCAAAAACATCAAATGAAAATGAAAATCAAATAAATTAAGGTTCAGAAATACGATAAACGATGGATGAATCCGTGCGTTGCACCGTAATTTCTTCTCTTGTTCCTTCCTTGCACTCCGGAAGAGATTGGCTCGACTTTGGACAAACAACGGAGATTGGATCTCCTTGGCGGCGTTGGGCGGCGGCTCCTTGACCTAGAAATCGTCTGATAAAATTGTCTAATATCGTCCCCCTTGAAATGGATCCAGCCTCCCGCTTAAAAGCCCCAAAATATCGATAAATAAGGAAAATAAAATCTTCAGATTTCGCGTCTCGATCGATCGAGATTTTCACCGATCGATCGGTGCACTGTTCACGTCAGCCTTTTGCACTCACTGCCTCGCTCGATCGATCGAGAATTTCCACCGATCGATCGAGATTTCTCAAAATTTGTTGCTGAGGTTATTGCCTCGCTCGATAAATCGAGATTTCCACCGATCGATCGAGCCTTCAAAAAATCTGATTCTCGCTTCTGGCTGGCTCGATCGATCGAGAATAAATCTCGATCGATCGAGATTTGGGAAATCCATCTTCTTTCATTTTCTCTTCTTTTACGCCTCGATTTCGCCCGTTATCTTCATGTAAGCTCATTTCTTCCACTTCCGGTCTAATTTCCTGAAACAAACGAATAAACACCAAAAAACATAATATCATCCAGGAAAAAGTACGGAAAATGGGAAGAAATTACAGTTAAAATCACTCAAAATCTAAGCCTATCACCTGTTGATCCAAGTCTAGGGAATAATTACATTAGTGGAGAAGTGCTGGATAGTAAATTTGTAGAGTAATTCAAAGTAATCTTGACTAGGAGTTGATATGGCACATGTTGATTTTAAAGATATGTATGTAACTCATGTTTGACAATAGCACACACGCACGTTCCGATGTTACGATGTATTGTTTAACTTAGGAGAAATTGCTTCTTGTTAAGTATTGAAGGACTTCTATTGATGTGTAAGTAGGATTTCTGAGATTTTACGTATGTTGTAAAGATGATTCATGCTTAGTATCGAGTTTAACTTTTCTTTTTGAGCTTATTGCTTGCTCGAGGACGATCAAGTCTAAGTTTGGGGGAGTTGATAGGCTTAGATTTTGAGTGTTTTTAACTGTAAATTCTTCCTACTTTCCGTTCTTTTTCCTGGATGATATTATGCTTTTTGGTGTTTATTCGTTTGTTTCAGGAAAATGGATCGTAAGTGGAAGAAATAAGCTTATATGAAGATAACGGGCAAAATCGAGGCGTGAAAGAACAAAAATTGAGGAAATGAAATTTTCGGAATCTCGATCGATCGAGATTTACTCTCGATCGATCGAGCCAGGCAGAGAGTTTAGCATCAAAGATTTTCAAGTCTCGATCGATCGGTGGAAATCTCGATCGATCGAGCGAGGCAGTAACTTCGGAGCTGATTTTTTCAAATTCTCGATTGATCGGTGGAAAATCTCGATCGATCGAGCGAGACAGTGAGATTCAAAAGCTGGCATGAACAGTGCGCCGATCGATCGAGAAAACCTTCCGATCCATCGAGACGCAAAATCCTGAAGATTTTATTTTCCTTTCTTATCGTGATTTTGGAGGGCTTTTAAGCGGGAAGCTTGATTCATTTCAAGAGACACACCATATCAGACCATAGCAGACGATTGTTAGGTCAAGGAGAGCCGCCACCCAGCCGCCGCCAAGGAGATCCAATCTCCGTTCTTCGTCCAAGGTCGAGCCAATCTATTCCGGAGTGCAAGGAAGGAACAAGAGAAGAAATCACGGTGCAACGCACGGATTCATCCATCGTTTATCGTATTTCTAAACTTTAGTTTATTTGATTTTCAATTTCATTTGATGTTTTAGAGGTCGAGAGACAATAAAACTCTTATGTATTTGATTTGAATTAAATTTAGTTTATATTATTGAGTTTTAGTTTCGTTGTGTTTGATTTTTGATTCATTGGTATTTGAGTGCATTGATTGTTATTGTTCATAAATTAATTGCATGTGTAGATCAAAGTCTAGCTAGCTTTGATTGAATTTGAGGGTTACAGCCGAGATCGAGAGATAACGTTGTAACACGCTCCATTAATTTATGATGTATGTCACGATTGAGATCGAGAGATGATATCGCATATGTGAGAACTTGGAATCGAGAGATTTAGAGTTATAAGGTTTTGATAATCCATGCAACTTTGAATTAGTAAATAGGTGCACGAGAGTGACTTATTCTAGTTTATCGTTAGTTTCTTTACAGCTCGAGAGAGTGTATTGAATAATAGTGAAAACCTTTCACCTTTAAAATCAATTGGTTGATAAACTGAGAATTCCATTGAATCATTAGAGATAACATAATTGAACGACGAGATCGGTAATTTTCTCGAGTAACTTACCTTTGCATTTCCGGAACCATTCTTTTCATTATTTCTAGTTTAATCTTTATTCTTTAGTTTAATTTAGATCTAGTTAATCAAACTTCTTTTATCGTAGGCTAAATATAATTTTATTAATCTTATTTGGTACTTATACGTTAGTCCCTGTGGATTCGACAACCTGTACTTAATTTTCACTATACTAAAACTTGACAACCGTGCACTTGCGGTAGAATCGCTTCAAACCATTCTTTGAAATATCTTTTGTTTAAAAATAAAGCGGTCAAGTTTTTGGCGCCGTTGCCGGGGACTAATCTGTATAATATCATACGAGATTAGTTAATTGTAATTTAGCCAATTTTATTATTGCGTTTTTGTTTACTTTTTCTTTTTGTTTTTTTTGAAAAAAAAAAAAAATTTATTATTTTATTTAAGTATGTTATTTGTTTTTCTTGCGAGGTACTTGTGATGCTTCATCAACAAGTCTTCACAAGATTTGCCCAACAATTTTCAGAGCCGTTTTATTCGGCGTGGGAGAGATCCAATGAACTGGCAGACACATTCAGGTATCACAACTTTTCGAACTATACTCTTCTGCAACATTTCTTCAAAGGTTTGGATGCACAGACACGAGGATGGGTATTCAGAGGAGCACTGGTGACTGGAAGTCCCCTGGTTGATAGAGATGAGGACAGTGTATTACACCTGTTCAATGATATGGCGGATTTCAATTACCACTGGCATTGTGATCCTTCCTTGCAAGGTTGGAGTCACCAATACCCACCAGAGCCTCACTACCCTAATGATACGCACCAAACCTTTGAGTATCACGGCGCGAAGAAAGATAGTTTTGTAGAAGGAACGGCTCAATCAGAGAATATGTTATTTAGACTCATGGCATCAACTGAGCAACGTTTAGAGAACCAGACCAATTATATACTCATCTTCCTTTAATTGTCTGGCAGCTGCAGAAAAGTACCGGTTAAGGAACCGGGTCCTGAATACATTCCAATCAACAGTCATACCCTGAGCTCTCAGCTCCATGACTGTGGTCTTCCACCACATGGAAGACTTCTTCGCTAACTGGAACTCTGCCAACCTCAGCCAGGCAGTCCATGCACAGGGTGCCGATACGAATATCTGTTCCAGTCTCTCAAGCCATTCCTCGGCTGCTTCCCCAGTCTCAGTCCCTTCAAATAGTGGTGGATGATAGCTCAAGAACTGGTCAGACTTATCTCCCCTGGTAGCAGTACCTGTGCAATAGGCTCCAAGCCTACATCAGGTGGCGGTAACGGATTCGTCTGAGCAATACTAGCGTTCATACTGCCCATATCCCCTACCTTGAGGTTCTCCGGGTTAATAGCCGCCATGCTGCAACACAAGAGTTAACAACAATACCAAAAGCAGTTCATAATATAAGCCGTTCGATAACAAGAGTAGCATGTTAGTATAACACTTATACAACAATATGCATCACATGCATAACATGCCCAACAATGAACACCTAGCCAACTTGTCTCTAAAGGCTACCCTTCACTCTTCCCTGGTTATCTAACCACTGCTCTTATACCACTAAATGTAAGACCCCGTTATCAAAACAAGATACTAAGGTGCAATTAAGAGAATTAAACATACTTAATCAGAGTATTAGATCGTGTTGACAAATTGAGCTGAAGTCTACATGTAAGAAAAAAGACATGCCAAAAGAACTTGTTACACTCTTTAACAATTTGGGTAAAGCTATTTCTACTGTACGCCTAGTAGAACTATACAAAATAGGTCTCTATCTTGTTATCTTGTAGCACTCCTTACAGCTCAGCTTATCAACCTGACCCTGATTCTCCTTAGTAAAAGCACCTACAAGAACAACCCCAACACATGAGCACATCATAATTCATATTCAACATAATATGAATGCAAACGTAAATGCATAAATCATAAATACAAACACTTCCTGTATTTCCATTGCATTTACTACGCCCATTGGTTGTCCCTGTACCATAACTCATATATAATCAACATATGAAATTATGGTTCTTAATAATGTCATGACATATCTTTACTTCTTAAATCCTTACTTCAATCCTGAGTCATTTAACATTAGTGTATTTCAATGCTTCTTACTTCTCCACGTAAGCGGAATTCTTCCTCGCTTCTTATGGAAATCCACGTAAGCGGAATTCTTCCTCGCTTCTTATGGAAGTTCGCGTAAGCATTAAAATCCTCACTAGGATAACCTTGACCCGTGAAATACACCTCTTATAGTTTACAACATACATATCCAAAAACG
The DNA here is from genome assembly GCA_907163345.1 of Haberlea rhodopensis. Taxonomy (NCBI): domain Eukaryota; kingdom Viridiplantae; phylum Streptophyta; class Magnoliopsida; order Lamiales; family Gesneriaceae; genus Haberlea; species Haberlea rhodopensis. The sequence goes on along the minus strand of CAJQUN010000263.1, from coordinate 508,321 downwards.
ATGCATATCAACATGTATCATATCATGATGCACTATCTTATGCATATCTTGATTTACCTTGTGTTAAATAAATAAACACATAATACATGTTACCGTTGGGATGCCCGTACGTTGCTTACGTACCTTTCCAAAATGTAGAGGAGTCAACAGACTTTATCTCCTCGACTGTGCTGGTACCTGGGATGGTTCTACATAACCACACAACACAATATTAGGCACCTCATAATGATCCAATATCATAAACTTAATAAAATTCCCATTTTTCGAAAATGGAACACTACTGATTTTTTTCCAGAAATGTTCGAGCACCTCTTTTCATGCTCTTAAAACCGCTTCATAATATGTGTAATGTGTTCGAACAAAAGTGCTAGGGACTCCACAATACTTCAATGCAAGTTCTTAAATCAAAGTTTCAACAAAAACTAAGCCCACCATGCATCGTAATAACCCCTCAATTTCAGCACTCAACCAGAAATTCCAGAAAAACAGGGCATATGAACCTTGCCCAGATTTTCGAGCATGCATATTCACAACAACAAAACTACCACATAACCCGTAACTCGTGCTCAAGGAAACATGCTAGTAACTTCACAAAACTACCATGTATGTGTTCACGTCAAAGGTTTAATCAAAACCTAAGTTAGCATGCTTCATAATGAGCCCACAAATTCAACACTCGTCCAATTTTTCGTGAAAAACAGGGCATATAATCATCGCCCATAATTTTCGAACACTTCATTTCACATGATTAAATCCTTCACATAACACATGAAACATGCTCAAGGAAATATACTGGCATCTTCAAAAAACTACCATTCACGTATTCACATCAAAGGTTTACCCATAACCTAAGCTAGCATGCTTCAAATCCTCATGATTAAACCTCTACTCAAACAAAAACAGGGCAGTTTCCCTGCCCAGATTTTCGAGGACCACTTTTCACAATTCGAAATCTAACATATAAAGCATGTAAGTTAATTAACAAAACATGCTAGGGGCTTCATAAACATCACATGCAAGCACTCATGACAAGATTTCGTCGAACCTTAAACTAGCATGCCAAATCTGCTATAAAGAAAACATATGCTTAAAAACCGAAATCTGGGAAAAACATATGATTCCTCACCACTTTTGCTCGGCATATATAGCAACACGTAATATCCACAATAATGCTAATACAAGTAATATGCCATACCTCATCGCTATCAAGATAGCGGAATACCTGTATCCATCGTCCACCAACGGTACACAAGCAGCACCCATCACTCGTAGGCGACATAATCCAGCGCTACGCACATAGCGGTATAATCCATCGCTATAGAATCAGCGGCATGATCTCTCGTCATAGAGTCAGCGGCATAAGACATCGCTATAGATATCCGGCGGTATGAACCATCGCCATAGGTGTAGCGGAATGACCCATCGCTATGTAATATCCGATGGCACGAATCATCGTCAATAGAATACCCGGCGGCATGAACCATCGCCAATAGAATAGCGGAATGAGACATCGCTATCAATATATCCGGCGGCAAGAACCATCGCCAATCAATATAGCGGAATGAACCGTCGCTATCAATATATCTGGCGGCATGAACCATCGCCAATCAATATAGCGGAATGAACCATCGCTATCAATATATCTGGCGGCATGAACCATCGCCAATCAACATAGCGGAATGAACCATCGCTATCAATATACCTGGCGGCATGAACCATCGCCAATCAATATAGCGGAATGAACCATCGCTATCAATATACCTGGCGGCATGAACCATCGCCAATCAATGTAGCGGAATGAACCATCGCTATCAATATATCCGATCCCTAGTCATTGTCACGATAGTGTATTTTTAATGCCCCTCGCTCAAATAAAACATGCGGTACTCCCACCCCTCGCTTTACATATAGGCGGCATAGAATAACCTCGCTTAAATGGACATGCGGCGCTCCCACCCCTCGCTTCACATTTTAGCGGCAAATATTCTTTCCTCGCCTCATATGATAACCACGCTTCAATGTGACATGCGGCGCTCCCACCCCTCGCTTCACATTTTAGCGGCATAAAACAATATATAGCGGCAAGCATTTAAAATCATCACTCATCCATAACAATGACTCATGGGATATTCACCAAGTATTTCATCCATACCTGCATCACAAAGCATAATCCATATTCCAACATACATCATCATGAGTATATTTTAATGCACCTCGCTCAAATGCGACATGCGGCACTCCCACCCCTCGCTTCAACATTTGGCGGCAAAGCATTAAAATCATCACTACATGTACACATGCAACCACAATGCATAATTCCATGATGTATATAAAATGCAGGTTACCGTTTCGTGTCTTTCAACCATGGCCTTAGCCTTTCGCGTCATAGTGTCCCTACAGGAACAATCCCAAACCGTGAGCATACGATAATCCATATTCCCCACAATATGATTATAAAGGAGTAAATGCATAAACTGTGAGTACAAAGTACTTCCCATATTCCAATGCATTTCAAAATGTTCCATTTGGTTGCCCCTGTGTCACAACTCACAATCATAATCAACAGGTTATATTATGATTCTATAGATATCATGACATATAATCGTTTCACTATGATCACATATCACAAATGCACATAAGCAAAATAGTTGTGCCACACAACACTAACTACTATCATGCATAAATATGTGCTACTCATCCCTATCAGCATGTTCCAGGCCTTCAACAGCCCCAAAGAACTAACCACTATGATACCACTAATGTAAGGACCCCGTGCCCTTAACCCGTTATTAGTGTATTAAGCCATATCATTAGTGCATATAATCATACTATCAGGGGAAAAACATATGCAAGTGCAACACCATATGCTATCCAGAAAATTTCTTGCATTTAAACCACATAATATTCAAATTCCCCAACCATGATTATCCATATAACATGCACCCTCATAATACACTAACATACTCTTAGTTCATTTAGCAATTCTATATCTAATTGCGTGCAAACCATAAATGAACAGAGAAGAGCCGTAGCCCGTTTATACATTCCATATACACGTAATATGTACTCACATAAGAGCACCCAATGAATGAGCGTGTATCTAATGTATAAAACACTCTGCTGGATACCGTTACTGGTGCTTCGATCGTGGAAGCACCTCTCAAGCGCAACTCGATCTCAACTCTGGATCTGAGCGCTGTCCATCCAGCTCTGGTACCTCAATCCTGGAAGTACTTCAATCAACAGCCCGAGCTCAACTCCAAAGCTGCCGCTACACCTGTACCACCTGTCCCAACAGAGACAGCCCCCACACGGGGTGAGCATACCAATATCCCAATCCAATAACCACAACAATGCAATTCATAATTTACAACAATGTAAATACTATGAAATACAAAATGTACTCCCTGGATGGCATCATTCTCATCCGGGGTTTCCTGTACTGTCCCTGTTCTCAAAACACTGAAACCATCAGATTCCCAAATGCCAGTTAATCATTATATTGATTAACAATTCTATGAGTCATATACCAATGTCATAATCAATAACATCAAATCATTAAACAATTGTTATAAACAATCCAAGTTTCTCACTTATGGTTTCATATCTCCATTCCATTGCTCGCTCTACAATAGCGGCATTCCAATTCCACGCATGCTCGATGGCAGCGGCGTCATAATCGATGTTCGCTCACAGGCGACAACATCCCAATCATTGCTCGCTCAAAAGCGGCACCATGCAATTCTCAATGCATATATAGACATTTGAAGTAAGTACAATAAACCATGCATTTCAATCTCTGTTTATTGCTAATACCATGTGTCATGCATTTCCACACACATTCATTGCAATACAGTGTACCAAGCACTCAACAATTGCAATTATATTAAAGGGCTATGCTCGTACGTCATACGTACCTTATAATTCCGTAGCTTGAGTCCAAACTTTGCTTGAGTTCCTTACCTCGAGAGATATGTGCTAAAACACATAAACAACTCACAATCAAGTATGAGCATGCAACCACGTGTCCAAGCACGTTCAAGATTCCCAATCATATCGTCAATCCATGACGATTACCAAAATAAAAGCCCCCCGGCTAAGCATGCATAATACCCAAATATCTCATTATAAATGTTTAAAAAGAAAGCCAAGAATTCATCCGAGAATTCCGTTTTATTTACTTGGCTCCAACCAACCATTTTAAAAGTCTAGCATTCCCATTGGAATGAGAACATTGCCCCGGAAGCCGACCATTTAAGTCGAAATTCCAAAATCCCACGAAAAAGCCAAGAAAACCACAAAACACATGCTGGCGATCGATCGCTATACCGGGCGATCGATCGCTAGCCCCTTGGCGATCGATCGCTCGATATAGCGATCGATCGCCAGACCTTACTGGCACGAGGCGATCGATCGCTCCAAAAGTGGCGATCGATCACCACAAAGCTGAAAAGCCTACTGCCTGCATGCGATCGGTCGCCTGCTACGGGCGATCGATCGCCATGCCCTGCAACTCGAAAACCACCATTTTTAAAAGCTTGAAACCTCCCCAAAACATACCCCAACTCCTCCCAACTCAAAACCACAACAAAACAACATCCAAGGACCTCCAAGAAGGGTGATAGACTTGAATTAAAACAAACCCAAAAGATTTCAAGATTTTCATCAAAATCACCCAACCCAAACCAAACTCAAATCTCAACCAAAATCAACAAAACTACTACCAAATCGAAGACAATGACGAGGGGAAGATTAATACCTGATTATCTTCGAGAAAAACCGGCTCCTAAATCGAGTTCTATCGATTTTTCTTCAACCAAAGGGAAGGGAAGGGTTTGGGGTGAAGGTGGCGTGAGAGAGGGGGAGGAGAAGAGAGAAATGGATTCCCAATGACTGAATCCCGAGTCCAACTGGTATATATAGCAAAAATGCCCCAGAATACCAACACTTCCACAAATACATCATGATTCATTAAAAATCATATGTTTTCAAAAACTCTCTCTCCAACATCAAATCCCCAGACTGGCCCCAACATAAGGCACCCCGGACACCAAGTCCCACTAAAAACCCAACTCATAGATTTTTCACCAAAATGAGAATACAATCTCATCATTTGGATCCAACGATCCCAAATGCCCGATTTAACAACCTCGGGAGATGCCAAACCGCAATTAATTCCTAATTTGCCACAATTAAAAATCCATTAAGGATTAATACAACACCGGGATTAACACCATAAATCCCCGGACATCACATACATCTTCTTTCCTCCTGGGTGGATACTGAACCGACTACTGTGGGCTCGCTCCAATATTCCTCTACGTAACTCTAGTGTATTTGGGACTACCCATCGGTTGCCCAGTCTCAAAGAATCATCCTCAGCCACTCTGAACTTGGATGGCTGACCCTGAAGTACCAATGACGTCCATCTCTGAACCTCATTATCCGACTTCTGGGCCTTCCTGATTGCCTCAAATATATCTGGCTCCGCCAATAAGGTTGACACTCGCACAGGCGACGTGTCTACATCGAAATCATAGCCCAGATGGCAATAATAAGTCATCAAAGTCGACAAACACATGACATCCTCTGCAGTACTCTTCACCTTCCGACTTAAGGCGTCTGCTATCAAGTTTGCTTTACCTGGATGGTACTCAATTTCACAATCATAGTCTTTGAGTAAATCCATCCACCTTCTTTGCCTCATATTCAACTCTGCCTGAGTGAATAAGAACTTCAGGCTCTTATGGTCCGTATATATAGTGAAAGACGTGCCATACAAGTAATGCCTCCATATCTAATCCTGAAAGCCGTTTTCTGAACATCATCTTCCCTTACTCGAATCTGATGGTACTCCGACCTCAGATCGATCTTACTGTAGAGCCTCGTACCTTGCAACTGATCGAACAAGTCATCGATCCTCGGAAGTGGATACTTGTTCTTTACTGTAGCTTTGTTCAGTTGTCTGTAGTCAATGCATAGACGCATCGATCCATCTTTCTTCTTAACAAATAAGACAGGCACACCCCATGGCGATACGCTAGGGCGTATGTAGCCCTTGTCAAGGAGCTCTTGCAACTGAATCTTTAACTCCCTTAACTATGCTGGTGCCATCCTATATGGGGCATGAAAAATTGCAGACGTCCCTGGTAGCAACTCAATCCCAAACTCGACCTCTCTCGTCGGTGGGAATCCGGGAATTTCCTCCGAAAAAACATCAGGAAACTCCGCCACTACGGGCACATCCTCAGCTTTCAAGTATCCTTTCTTCCCTGTAATATCAACAACATAGATGAGGTATCCTGTATGGCCTCGTTCCAATAACTGTGCCATCTTGACAACAGATATCAACGGGATCTTTGGACGAGAACCATCCCCAAAGAATGTCCACTGGACTCCCATATCAGACCTGAATCGGACAGTCCTCTGCCTGCAGTTCAATACTGCCTGATACCTGTTCAGAACATCGATGCCCACAATGCAATCGAAGTCTGTCATCCCCAGAACAATCAAATCTGACCTTAGTTCATTATCCTCAAAATAAATGAGGCCATCATAGACAATCTCTGTAGTCAAACTTCTTCCAGCGGGGGTTGAGACCATAAGAGGCATGGGCGACGGAGAAGTGCATATGTGGTGCCTTTCAACAAAATTCGTCGACACAAAAGAGTGTGACGCACCTGTGTCTATCAATATAAGAGCAGGGTGCGTAAATAAAAGACACGTACCCGCTATAACCTCCTCCGGAGCCGCTGTAGCCTGCTCCCTCGTCAAAGCATACACCTGTTGGTGTGCGCTTATCGTGTACGCCCAAATTAACCCCACTCAATCCTCAAGATTGATAACAATAATGTAGTAGTGTGAGTAGGGATCGATCCCACGAGGAGGTGTGAATCTTTGTGTTAATGAAAATCAAAAACAAAACAATAAAAGATCGGGTTGTGAATGAATTATACTAATTAAAATTAAAACTAAAGATTAAACTAATGAAAGTGATTCTTGGTATCGGTCGACTTTTCCTTGGAATTATCATCTATTTCATCGATTCACAAAATACTCAATTTTCATATGAATATTCATCGTTGGACGTTTAATCCAATAATCAAAGTCCTATCTCACCTTACGTTTAGTTAAGTAGCCCAAGCGTTCTAGTTTAACCCTTATCAAACAATCAATCAAAATACAAGCGATTAAGATTTAAATCGATGATAGCATATGAACTAGTGAGATCGATGAAGCTAAACAACATAATCCAAGCGTCTATGTTTAATCTAGTCAAGTGTTCTTCCTAAGAATTTAACAAACTCACAAGCGGAATTTAATTAATCTTAGTTGCTTCGTAAATTAGAGGGATCAAACGATTCCGTATTTGATATTTAATTTAGCGTTAGATTACATGCAAGTTATTAGGTTGTCAATCCAATAAACAAACACAACAATCATATCAATAAAATCAGAAAAACTCTTGATACTCAATAAAATTGATAATTAAAGCGTAAGAATCTCCCCAAGATAAATAAATCCAAGGATTTGTCTACCTCAACCAAGAACTAAAAACTAGCTAGACATAATCTACGAAAAACAATAAATAAAAGCAAGGGAAAGAAAACTAATCCGATCTCCGCTCGTCGAGGTGTCAATCCCGCCTTCGTTTCGATCTTCGTAGCGTTCTTCAACAAAATTGAGAGAAAAATTGTAAAACTATTCTAAACTACTCTATCCTAACTATCTAGATGGTTAAAAGGTCTGAATTTCGAGTATATATGTATTGGGAGGTTGATGGAGTAGGTTAGAATCCATGTGGGAAGGAAAGAAATCAAGAATTTTAACTTTCCAAAATCCTATTGGCGTAATTACGCCTAAAATGGCGTAACTACGCCTAAATTCCCGTAGCACTGGCGTAGGTACGCCTGAAATGGCGTCTTTACGCCTGATTTTCCATTTTTCTGGCGAGTTTCGTATTTTGGCCATAACTTTCTCATACAAACTCCGAATTCGATGAGTCAGCTGTCCACGCGAAGATAACTCAAAGTTCTACAAGTTTTATATGGATCACATTTCCAAAACTTGGCTCGAACATATAGAAATTTGAGGAGAAAGGAGCAACATGTGTCTTGGATTCCGATTTTTTCCTTTTTTCTTCAACTTTACTCATTCTTTCATCATTTTAGCTTGATTTCTTCACCTTTTCCTATATTTACACAAATATACAATTAGGTAGCATATGTATCAATTTATCAATCAAAATATACCAAATCGTAGACAATTAATCATACTAGATGTGTCTATTTCTAGTCACATCACCTGTCCCTGAGGTGGCCCCGTGGGCTGACCTCCATACTGCCTTGGTGCAAAAGGTGGTATTTGCTATGCCGCTCTGTCCGCAGACCTCCCTGTAGAGTCCTGCTGTCTTCCCCTGTTGGGACACTGCCGAGCAAAGTGGCCTCTGTCGCCACAGACATAGCATTCTATGCAGTCTTTTGCCAAATGTGCTTGGCCACAAAGAGTGCACTGAACTCTTCCAGATCTGTCTCCCTGAGACTGTCCTCTCCCAGATGGGGCATCATTCCTACGGTTCCCTTTCCATCGATTCTCGGGCCTCTTGCCACTGAATCTCGACGCTGAAGTGTTCCCCCTAGGCTTAAACTGATCACCCCTGGGCTTCAAATTGTCAGAAGTGGATCTCTGAGGGGGTGCTGGAGGTGGCACGGCATTAGGATATGCACCAACTCCCAGTTCAGCTAGTTCGGCCCGTGAAAGCGCATCGTCAAAACAGGCAGGGCCATAAGTGACGACCCTGTCATACAGCTCAGGCCTCAAGCCTTTCATGAAATTCCTCATCTTAGCTTGGGTATTTGCAGCCACATGAGGTACATACCGGAGTAAGGAACAGTAATGAAGAGCATAATCGGATACAGGCATAGTACCTTGTCTCAAGTTGGTAAACTCATCCTCTTTATCATGTCTCGCAACAGCTGAGAAATAGCGAGTCAGAAACCTAGTCCTGAATAGTTTCCAATTGATCTCCTGACCCTGAGCCTCTTGCTCAATCACTGTGGTCTTCCACCACATCAGTGCCTTCTTGGCCAGCTGAAATTCTGCTAACCTGATCCATGCCGTCTTTGCACAAGGCGCTGCCACAAATATCTGTTCAATCCTCTCCAACCATTCCTCAGCTTTTTCCCCTGATTCAGTTCCTTCGAACATCGGAGGTCGGTACATCATAAATTGAGCCAAGCTCAACTCCCCAGGTAGCAACTGTTGTTCAGAGGGTTCTTCGCCCAAGGCTGGCGGTGGCAGTGGGTTCGTACGCCCAGCACTTGCATTTACACTAATAGCGTCACCCACTTCTATATTCGCTGCCATGCTGCAACACAAAGGTTAACAACAATACCCAAAAGCAGTTCATAAAGTACATTGTCAGATAATTAAACATGTTAGCATGACATCTTCTACTTCATATGCAACATACATATAAACATGTTCAAAAGTAAGCACCTAGCCAACTTATTGCTAAGGCTACCCTTCACTCATTCCCGAGTTATCTAACCACTGCTCTGATACCACTAATGTAGGGTCTTCCTACCTTAACAGTGTTAATTAGAACATAGGAAGGACTGATCATGCATTAAATAACATCTTAAGGTTTCGATTGTTACACGAGCTAACAGGATTACAGGCCAAAATACAAAACTTCAAAAATAATTCATTACATTCCAAAAAGAATGACATTTAGATTTACACTACTCCTAGAGTAGATACTAATCATAACTTGAATCCTATACATTCCTGTGTTCCTCGTAGCTCACTGCCTCAAGCCGACCCTTAGTCCTTTAGTCCAAAAGTGTACCTACAGGGACAACACATCATGAGCATATACAATCGTACTTAACATCATAAAAACATCACAACAAATGCATGAAAATTTGGTTAAGTAAATATGCTGGTTATTCATTAACTTCCTTTCGTTGTCCCTGATTCATATTCATGCATATGGGGCATCTTACCCCGTGGCATCTTACCACAAATAACATCGTATGGCCTCTTACTATATGGGGCATCTTACCCTGTGGCATCTTACCACAATTAATATCGTATGGCCTCTTACCATATGGGCATCTTACCCCGTGGCATCTTACCACATAATAACATCGTATGGCATCTTACCATATGGGCATCTTACCCCGTGGCATCTTACCACACAATAACATCGTAGGACATCTTACCATATGGGCATCTTACCCTGTGGCATCTTACCACATCATAATCATCGCATCACATCATTATATAAACATCGTATAAACATCATCATATAAACATCGTATAAACATCATCATATAAACATCTATAAACATCATCATTTCATCGTATGAACATCATCATATGAACATCGTATATATTCATGCGATAAATGCATAGTCATAGTGTAGAGATGTGTTTTACCGTCTGATGCCCATACGTCTCTTACGTACCTTTTTAAAAGGAGGAGGAGTCGACAAACTTTATCTCCTTGATGGTGCCGGTACCTGGGATGGTTCTACAACACCACACAATACCATATTAGATGCCTGAATACCATCTCACATCATAAACTTAACAAAATAAAACATCATCTTATTTTTCAACTTTCTGTCTCTCTCGATCGATCGGCCCCAAGGTCTCGATCGATCGAGAAACTGTGCACAAATAGTGCCCAAACATTCTGCCTCGATCGATCGATCGAAACATTTTACCAATCGATCGAGGAGCTTCTCCGATCGATCGAGAAATCTTTCGATCGATCGGCACCTGAAATTCAAAACATGCTTTAAACATTCTGTCTCGCTCAATCGATCGGGACCAAAATCTCGATCGATCGAGAGCTCTGAAAAATCGGGACTTCCCCAGATTTTTGAGCACCTCATTTCATACCATCATTTCTACTTCATAAGGCATAAAACATGCTTGAACAAAAAATGTTACCAGCTTCATAAAACTACCATGCATGTATTCAAATTAAAGGTTTAGCAAAACCTAAGCTAACATGCATCATAGCATCATCATAATCTTCATCCTCAACCAACCTTAAACAGAAACAGAGCATGCTTATCTTTTCCCAGATTTTCGAGCATATAGTTTCATAACAAGAAATCTATCACATAAATCATGTAAAATGCTCGAACAACCATGCTAGTAGTTACATAATACTACCATGTAAGCATCCCTACCAAGGTTCCACCCAAACCTATACCTATCATGCAATAAAACATCCCACCAAAAACAAACTCAACCAAAAACAGAGCACCAAGTCTTACCCCCTTTTTCTCCTCTTTTGGTAAGCTTTTGCACAAGAAATCACAAGCTAATCCCTCCTCCTTTCTGCAGCTTACAGGGACGAGAATGAGAGGGAGAAGGAGATGGAGGAGAATTGATTGCCAACCAATGAGTGGAAGCATGGGTTGAGAAGGGATGGGTTGCCAAGTGGGTTGCCAAGTGGGGGGATGGGTGGTGACCGAGTGGTGGGGGTGGGGTGGTGTGGTTGGGGTGCCATGTGGTGTTTAATTGTGTCCCGGTATTTAGTACGATGTATTAAAATATCCTCACTCAATATTTTCTAACTTCATTTAATTAATACATCCTTTAAAACACCCAACATGCCCCCCCCCTAAATCATAACATCATCTCATAAATATTATCCCCCAAATTAAATACACCACAACCCTTCAACACATCATAATTCATCATCGTAGCACATAATCATATAACATTTCGGGGGTATTACATTACTCCCCTACTTATAAGATTTCATCCTCGAAATCCACACGCATCATCATAACGGAACTAAACATAAAAACATACCAGAGAATAGTTCCGGATAGTGCTGCACCATATGCCGTTCCGTCTCCCACGTAGCCTCCTCGACACCCCGACGATCCCACTGAACTTTGACCATCGGTATAACTTTACTTCGTAGTCTGCGATCTTCTCGATCCAGAATTCTGATCGATCGTTCAACGTAGGACACATCTGAGTCTAACTGTACTTCAGTAGGCTGTAAGACATGAGACGGATCTGGCTCATACTTCCTTAACATAGAGACATGGAAAACATCGTGTATGCCAGACAAGGATGGCGGTAGTGCCAAACGGTAGGCCAATGTACCGATACGCTGCAAAACTTCATATGGCCCAACAGACCTCGGAGATAACTTTCCCCGCATCCCAAAACGTACCACACCCCTGAAGGGTGAGATCTTTAAGAAGACCCTGTCTCCTAACTGGAATTCCAGCGGTCGTCGCCGCTTATTGGCATAGGCTGCTTGCCTATCCTGGGCCGCTTTCATCTTTTGGCGTATCATCTTAATCTTTTCTTCCATGTCCTTAATCATATCCGGTCCTCCGACCGCTTTGCTAGTCAAGTCCTCCCAATACAGCGGTGATCTACATTGTCGTCCATACAGAGCTTCAAAAGGAGCCATTTGAATGCTCGCCTGGTAACTGTTATTATTGGAGAACTCCACCAACAGCACTGAATCCTGCCACGGAGTATCAAACTCCAAAACACATGCCCTCAACATGTCCTCGAGCGTCTGAATGGTACGCTCCGTTTGGCCATCTGTCTAAGGGTGATAGGCCGTACTCAGTCTCACCTTTGTGCCCAAAGCCATTATAATGCTCGTTGGATTCGAGTTTGGTAAATCGTATGGTGATACGATGAGGGTTAGGGTAGACTCTTGTAGTCTCTATGTGGCATGGTATTGGAGGTAGGGAATACCTCACGGAGACGTTTATACGTCAAATGTTTTGAGAGACTTGTTTTGAGGCAGCTTAATTCTGTTGGGAATGCCAACATGAGTGTCGTCAAGTCGTGGTTAGCTCTGGTTGAGCATCCTTGCATGTGAAATGCAACGGGAGTCGCATTGGTTTGTGAAATATAGTAAGTGGGGTGACACTACTATTTTGACCTTATCTCTTGGAGAGATTTTGATTGTACTGTCTTGGAGACAGCTTGCATCGGTCGTGGATTGATTGTAAATCAGCCATGGTAAGCATTACTGGTGTTGGACCGAGTAATGGATTTCTTACCTCGGTGAGACGTTCGAGGAGACGTCTCCGGGGAGATGCTCGATTGTGGAGTACTATGGTTCGAGGACTGGAGGATCATGGATTCATGACTTTTTCCTTAAGAGGAAGGCGGTATTATGATACGTACCGGTTGAATCTTTTGGGGAGATTCGTTATTTTGGTTCGTGTGGTGGTGATGTTGAAATCACACCCTTTGATTTTGGTTTGTCAACCATTATTCTCCGTGTAGTGAGAATAATCGAGGTTTGGCAGTGGTTAGGAATTTTGGGTATGTTTGGAGATACCCGAGTCTATTGCATTGAGTATGCATTCTGTGTTGGTGCGTGGGCATGTATGCCGTGTGTGTATACGAATGCCAGCTTTATTTTGTTCCTTGTTGAACGTTGAGTTTGTATGCTCGGTTTGGTGAATCTCCGGTGGGAGATCGTGGCAAATTGAGATTGGTAATCTCGATGGCACGATGTATTATGAGGAATAATCGTGAGGTCCGTTTGACTTCCCTTGTGAGGACTTGTCGTGTTTTAGGACCATGGTAGTTCTTGTTGGATAATTCGATAGCCTTCCTGTTTTTTTTTTTTTTTTTTTAGGATTGTTAAATCCCAGGATGAACGAGGGATGGCCAGGATTCGGATTTGTTTAGTGTCGTGGATTGACACGTATGGCAGGAATGCAATTGTTTGTTTTACATGACCTCTGTGGAATTTGAGACTTTGAGGAGTCTTAATGGTGTGTCAGGACCAAGATATGATTTCTTGGAACACCTTGTTTTAGATTTCTGTGGTGATGTGTTTTGTGTGGATCAGTGACCGTGGGTAACCCGGTCCGGATTGCAATTGGTGCAACTACTTCTTTGGAGGAGATGGACTGGGAAGCAGAAACTGGATTTTTCTTTGAGTATACTGTTTATACTAGTGGTTTCCATCATAACAATGCGTGTCAAGCATGGCAAGTGGTGAATATCATGGAATGATATCTATGTCAGAACCAAGGGAGATTTGGTTGATTTGTAATCGTGGTGGACTGACTTTTGGGACGATTCACATTGAGGTATGTTGTTAACTTTTGGGTTTGTGTGGATTTTGGCGTTTGCCCTATTTTAGAGCTTGGTGCAAGATTGGTGTTCTCGCAGTTGTTAATTCGATTCTAATGTGATCCAGAATCGGGGTCGTGGTTTTATTTTTGGTTGGTGTAGCCTTGGTGTTACGTGGAGTACACCGGTGCAAATTTCGAGGACGAAATTTTTATTAGTGGGGGATAATTGTGATGTCCTGGGATTATTAGTCTTAATCCCGGAGGGTTATTAATCCTTAATGGATTTATATTGTGGCAATTAGGAATTAATTGTGGTTTTGGTCTCCCGAGTTTGTTAAATCGGGCATTTAGGATCGTTGGATCCAAGGTTGAGATTGTATTCTCAATATGGTGAAAAACCTATGATTTAAGTTTTTGGTGAGAATCGGGATCCGGGATGCATTCGTTACATGTTGGGAAATTGGGTGTTATAATGGTTTAAATGTGTTGGTTTGTAATTTTTGGTAAAGCATGATTTTAATGGTGATTTTGGTGCATTGTGGTAAAATGCTTTTAAAATATCATGTTGGGGTATTTTATACATCATGCTTGTGTTTTGATACACATTTAAATCCCATAACATGGCAAGGGAGCCACTTGCACACTCCTTTACATCCCATCCACCCCATTCTATCACCTTTATGTCTTGACCTTACCATCACCCCATCCAAACCCACCATTTTCGTTCCTCAGCATGGAAGGGAGGAGAAAGCTTGGGAAAAGAGCCATTTTCATGAATTCTTGCTAGAATCTTGAAGCTCAAAGGGTAAGCTACCAACCTAGCAAAGTTTTTTTGTATATTGGTTGGTTTTGGTGTTGTATCTTGGGGTTCAAGGGGTAGATCTTGTTCTATCATTGTTGTTTGTGTTGGGAGTTAGGTTTTGTAGTGTTGAGATGGTTTTTGGTTGGTTTTATGATTGTAAATTGAAGTGAGTTTGAGTTGTAGGTGATTTGGTGTTGAAAGGAGCTCATTCTTGAAGGTTTCTCGCGTATGCAGGGCTGCTCGATCGATCCGAAAATATTTTCGATCGATCGAGCATGGCAGAATGTTTTTTGTTGCGTTGGAACAGTGGACCGATCGATCGATATTTTGACCGATCGATCGGAAGGTGGTTCTCGATCGATCGAGATGGCCAGTATGTTGGCGCCCCTTTTGTTGTTTCTTGGCTCTTTTGGGTGTCTTGCATGCTTCGCCCCGGGTTCTTTTAAAAGGTTAATTGTCATGGATTGACAATATTTTTGGGGTATTATGCATGCTTAGCCGGGAACTTTTATAATTTGGTTATCGTCATGGATTGACGATACGATTTGGTGTTGTGATCGTACTAGGGCACGTTATTGCATGCCTATGTTTAATTGTGAAATACTTATGTGTTTTAGCACATGTTCCTCGGGGCATGGAACTCAAGCCAGGCTTGACATGGACTACGGAATTCTAAGGTACGTATGACGTACGAGCATAGCCTATTATAATATTGCAACTGTAAAAATGCATGATATGTGATAATTGCATTAAATGGACATTGAAACACATGGTGTGTAATAACCGCATTATATGGACATTGGAATACATAGCGTGTGGTAATTGCATCAAATAGGCATTGAAATGCATGGTACATGATACTTGGTGTAAATGGATAGCAATATGCATGGTAAATGGTAATTGTGTCAAATGGTTATACATGGGGAACCATACGGTGCCGCTATTTGAGCGCGCAATGAATTGGAATGTTGTCGTCGTAGAGCGACCATCGGTAATGACGCCGCTATTGTTGAGCGTGCGCGGGGTTTAGATTGCCGCTATTGTGGAGCGAGCAATGAAACAGGAACAGGGAATTATGGGTTAGATATATTTGAAATCTATGGTATTTGATATAATGATTTCACCATGTTGGTTATGGAACTGGCATAATAGAACGGTATTAGTTAATCTATGTGACGATTAACTGGCTTTGG
Source organism: Haberlea rhodopensis (assembly GCA_907163345.1). NCBI lineage: Eukaryota > Viridiplantae > Streptophyta > Magnoliopsida > Lamiales > Gesneriaceae > Haberlea > Haberlea rhodopensis. Next base: position 492,230 of record CAJQUN010000263.1, on the reverse strand, counting down.
GAATCTGATGAGTTTGGTTAATTTGAGAACAGGGACAATACAGGGGATCCCGGATGAGGGCGTTACCATCCAGGGAGTATCATTTAAATTATAGCATTTACATTCTGTATTTGAATTGCAATGTTATGCTTATTGGATTGTTGGTATCGGTATGCTCACCCCATGTGGGGGCTGTCTCTGTTGGGACAGGTAACACAGGTGCAGTAGTAGCTTTGGAGTTGAGCTCGGACTGTTGATAGAGGTACTTCCAAGATCGAGGTACCAGAGCTGGTTGAATAAGTACACAGATCCAGTGTTGAGATCGAGCTGTGCTTGGAAGGTGCTTCCAGGATTGAAGTACCAGTAACGGTATCCGGTAGAGTGTTTTATACATCAGATACACACTTATTCATTGGGTGCTCTTATGTGAGTACATTTTTTACGTGTATATGGAATGTATAAATGGGCTACGGCTTCTCTCTCTTCATTATGGTTGCATGCAATTAACTATGGTATTGCTAATGAACTAAGAGCATGTTAGTGTATTATGTGGGTGCATGTCATACGAAAAATCCTGATTGGGGAATCTGAATATTCTGTGAATTGAATGCAAGAAATTTTCTGGATAGCATACGGTGTTGCACTTACACATGGTTTTCCCCATGATAGTATGATTATATGCACTAATGGTATGACTTAATACACTAAAAACGGGTTAAGGGCACGGGGGTCCTTACAATCAGAGTATCCATGCCCTTGATACAATCAAAACCATATTTCGACAACACCAATTAATACAAATCCCCAACACTATCATCAAACTGTAATCTGCAGTTCATTGTTGCAAGTGTGGATAGTATAATTATCACTGCTGGTGTATTTTCCCAATCATCATTATCAATGCACATTTGATGCAATGTATGAAAACAATGCTTTTATCTCAAATCAAACTCGTGCAGTGTGATCAAATACACAACATGTATCTGTGATCACTACTCCTATAGCATCTCTATCATTGCCGAAATCGAAATGGTTCTATATCCTGGAGATATCTCAATCCCATTGTCAAGGTATACTCTCTGGTCTGCAGGTAATTAACTACTGCTGGAACTGAGTGGTCATGAAGAATAACCACCCTGATATCTACCCCTAGCTCAGGTATTTGTTGTTATGGCTGCATCTGTTCCTGAGTACGTCATGGACATGCTCTGACTGGCCACAATCGATATCAGTTTCTATTATTCTTTCAAATGGATCAGTAGATATTTACATCCACAGTGACCTCCAAAAGTTTGGTATTCTACAATCTCATAGTACCTCTAGAACTACTAGAGCTGGATAAATTTGAGTGATACTTCTAAAACTTTTCCAGGATTACTTGGATTATCCCAATGATAGTCACTTCATTAATCTTTAATCCAGTTCTAATTACTTCGCACCACATTGGTGTCTTATTCCTTAGTCAATAACTAATCTCTTCACTAGTGAATAGCTATTGAGATTAAGCAGATGTTTCCATTTCTCAAGTCCACGATAATCAATTAACGTTTTCTATGTCATCAACATGGCATTCTCGTAAACATATTTTCCCGTAACAGAAAGAGGAAAAATTCATCTGCCACTACTAATACTCTAGATATTCTCATCTAAAAGAGTTCATAGTGAAGTCTTTTTTTTTATTCATAGTTCGGACACAGATTGGACCTAAATTACAAAAATCCCCAATCCAAGTCCTCATATCCAAACCAATTCTCGTTGTTTCCCACAACAACTATACTCGATCCTTCAATTGAAAAAAATCGCTAATTTCAATTTTCTCAAGTTCTAAATTCTCATCTTGGCATACATAGGTTTTGACGTAATACGTATAACCTTGGTCTTTCAGACTTAAATTCCTGATGTCAATCGACAAAAAGTGTTTTAAATAATTCTAGTGGCATCCACTAAGCATAAGGATTAAATCCCAAAGTGATAAATACAGTTTCAATAATGGACACATTATAACTAAATTATAGTGCAATTAACAGTTTATAGTGTCTACAGGTTCGATAGTAGCTCTTAAAGTCTATATCACAGCTACCTGTCCAAACACTAACTGTCCAACATAATTCATACATCTCAAGTCATAGATGTTATCATCATTCATTCTACATCATCATCCTATCAGCAACTATCAGTGCTAACAGATAAAATTCTCAAATTCTCTAGATTATATGTGCAACTCAGCATTCACATTCTCAAGATTATATGCAACTCAGCATATTAAAATCTTCAGAGATATGACATCTCATTATTCTTGCTTACTAATCCAATACATGCATAAAATCTCATTATCGAACATGTAAACATAGCAGGCAAGAGCATATAAATTAGATAGTCAGACACATGCACAAACAATTCATTTGTGTCTATACTCAGTGTCCTAACTCTAGTTCGAGCATAACCCAGATTATGCTCTGATACCAACTGTGAGGGCCTGGTCCTAATCAGAGGTTTAATTAACACACGATTGTTATATTAACGTAAACAGCGGAAGATTTAGTTAAAAATTTTCAAAAAGTGACCCTCAAAATTTTTCGCAGTTTGTTTCTAAAACATTTCCGAATAGTGAAAATATGTATTTCCTGTCATACATCTAACATGATATTCATCGCATAAGCATTATATATAATTTCTCAGTAAAGTAATACTTAGAAATACAGATACTCAGGGCATACCCCGGTAATTTAAAACATAAGTAAAAATACTAAACAACTACTGGGACTCAAAACATAAACCATATACCTGAGCTCGCTCTCAAGGAGCTCTGGTATTTATCGATGCTTCATCTCGAGCATCCACAGTACGTCCACATGTACCACCTGTCATGACCATACAACAAAGACATGACAGCCCCCCGCGAAGGGGGTCAGTACCCAGTACGAGAAACAGATAATATCACAGTGTATGACAAATAACATGCGATGCATGCCGTGCATGAATGCAAATGCATATGAAGGGTATCAAATCTCGAATATCCATATCTCCAGAGTCCAAAGGAAGATCATCAATCAAATCATCATCATGCTCGAGCAGGATGTCGACACGCTCGTCGCTCCGATCTATCTCTCAGTCGAGCCATCGGCGGTCCATCATCCTCGTGTCTGGGTGACGTCGGCACGCTCGTCGCTACGGCATCACTCAGCTCACTCTCTCGGCCGAGCCATCGGCGTGCCCATCATCCCCAGACACGCATCACAGACACCAAAGAAAAGATATAGGTACCAAGAAATGAATCGATAGGATCAACATGACATGCTCAATGTCCATGCGTGTCAATGCATCATGCAATATCATAATCTCATGTGATGCATCTCAAATCTCATGTCATCATATATCATGCAGTCAATGTACCAAGTAATTCACATACTGCGGATCAACTTATCACATAGTCACATAAGGAGCAAGTAATGACAAGTAAATCATACCCGGGAACATCACATGTCTTTGCCAGACATTGTGATAAAACTCATTTTCTACGTACATCGGACCAGTAATAATTTACCGAGTGCTCCACAATTGTCCCGGAATTATTAAACCTGGTCATATATACTACAAAATTATCATTAAGTGCTTAAGTAGGCACAATAGCTAAAACAAGTTTTTAAGGGTGGTTCCTACTGATTTTTCCTCAATTCCAGACTGACCAATTTTAGTAGAAAATTCATAATAAAATCATATAACTTCGACATGACCCGATTCTAGTTCTCAAAGTTCAAAAACTCAAAGGACTTCATTTTCTTGTCTAATGATGTCGAGCTAATTCTTCCATTAAAAGTGGTTTAAACACTAAATACGTAGCTTTTGAAATTCTGTTTTCCAGCTCGAGCAGTATTTGTAAAATTGCCATAACTTTTTCATTTTAAATCCAAAATGGGTAATTCCAGTGGAGAAAGACCGAAAACTCAAATTAATAAGATACTTATTTCTGGACAGTTTCCGAAATTCCTAGCCAAAATTGCTCAGGAACTCGAAGAACACACTGCATGGCATTTTCGCCCACATGCAGGACATGGTTTGCACACTTAAAGTATAAAATTCATAATTAATTGAATATTAATCCAAATTAAGTCATTTCTTTTTTTGAATTCAAGAGAATGAAAATATCTACAAGGTCGTATAAAAATCAACAACAAAATCGGAAATAAACTTTATCAAAAGTTCAAAATTCTACACTGCATGTGCATTTCCAGCACATGCAGTGTTGAATCTGGCATACTTTAGTAAAATGAGAGTATCTCACTCATTTCAAATCCAAATAGTCTCAAAGTTTAACCACATGACGAAAACTCATATATCTACAATTTTTGTATAGAACCGAAAATGCAAAACTAGCTACTGCATGCAACAACATTTCTGCTGAATCTTATCACAGCATGAGTTTCACTTCTTATTTCAATTTAAAACTCTAAAAATCGACCCAACCAGTATATAATCTAAGTTAAATACTTAAAGGTGATGATATACCTCCAAAGCTTTCACTTTCACCCAAAACCTTGAAGCTCTTCTTAATTCCTAACCAATTCCAGGCTTGCATGCAAGATTTGAGCAAGTTTTTGGATGGAGGAGAAAGGAGGTGTTCCGAATATTATGGAGAGGAAAGGAGGGAGGAGAAAGCTTGATGGGGAAAGAGAGAGATGAGTGGAATATCAGATTGAGGAGAAACAAGCAACCCCAAGCCTTGATAAAAGAGTCTGGGCGTGAGAAACTAAGTGGACAAATGTATTTTTTAATCATCTTTTGGTTCAAAATTCCACCAAGTGACTGATAGGGTTGAATATTACGCGTTTTTATGCTATGATATATATATGTTTTCGTGTTGATTCTTGGATTATTTTACGGTTTATGGTATATATTTCTCTATTTCAGGAATCAATGTTGAAATGTAGGGAAAGGTGAAGAAATCAAGCTAAAATGATGAAAGAATGAATAAAGTTGAAGAAAAGAGGAAAAAACCAGATTCCAAGACACATGTTGCTCCTTTCTCCTCAACTTACTATATGTTCGAGCCAGGTTTTGGAAAGGTGGTTCATATAAAAGTTGTAGAACTTTCTCTTATCTTCGCGTGGACAGCTGATTCATCAAATTCGGAGTTTGTATGAGAAAGTTACGGCCAAAATACGAAACTTGCCAGAAGCTGAAAAAGGCGAAGAAAACATTCTGGTCTTGCCAATCGATCGAGCAAGGCTGAAAAAGCCACGAAATTCTTACTGTGATGCTCGATCGATCTGCCGCTTTGTCCCGATCGATCGGCCAAATGAATTTTCAGAAAAATAACTTCCTTATAGAGTTTGTGTCCAACAAGGAAGTCTTTGATTCCCTTCTATACATATGGACGAAAATAACAACCCAAAATCATACTTTTAACATAGGAATAGCCTCCACACCTCCATACTCCATATCACCTTCATCCATCTTCACCTATTCATCCTAGGAATTGGAACAACCCAACAAGGCGATTAAAGAGACGATCGAGAAGGAAGCAAGAGAAGGAGCGAGGATCTACAACCGGATTCGACGCTGGGAGTTTATTCTTACTTTTAAACTTTAGTTTGTTTTGTTTTGTTTTGTTTTGATTTTATCATGCTTGGATTGTTGCAAGACATGTTTGAGTATTGGTATTTATTTATGAGTATGAACTAAGTTTATTTATCAAGGCTAGGCGAATCCTTTGTTATGAACCTTCGATTTGATGATTGAATTCTTATAGTTCTTTGTGTATGTTTTATGTTCTTCATGCTTTTAGAGGATTGATCACCTTTGAATGATGTTAGTATCGTAATTGAGATCGAGAGATGATTTTATGATACTGAATTAATAACTCATACCATGGATTTCAGACCGAGATCGAGAGATGACGTCAAATACATGTGTGATAGCCATAGATATCTAGTAATTGAAAGCTAGGAGTTTTCATGGATCTTATGCAACATTGAATTCTTAAATAAGTGAACGAGAGTTACTTACTGCAATTCGGTGTTAGGTTTAATATAGCTCGAGATCACCTTAGAAATATTTGAATATTCAATCGAGAATTGTAGGGAATTGCATTGGTGAGCCAAAGTCTCGATAATCTTCTCTAGTGGATTTTTCTCGTTTACTTTATTGACTTGGTTGGATTAGTAGTTTATATTAATTAATTAGTCGTTAATTATAAATTAATTATCGTAGGTTAAATATAGTTAAAAGACATCTTATTTGGTACTTGCTTGTTAGTCCATGTGGGTTCGACAATCCGTATTCTTCCTATCTATACTAAAACTTGACACCGTGCACTTGCGGTCTAAAATCGCTACACTGAGAAATTTTCTGTTTAAAATACAAGCGATCAGTGTCCAAGATGGTGATTTGATGGTGGTTTGGGCATGGCATGGCCGAAAATTGCATGCCAAAATAATAATTTTGATGTATTTTATCTTGATTAAAAATAAGGTATTGTGATCCGAAACATCTTAATTCCAAAACTCAGCTTTTAGTCACCCGGGTTTGCTTAATCGGTAATTACCCGTATTAATTCGTAATGGGGTCTTACAGTGCATGTGATTGTGAGTCGAGATTATATTCCAGTGATGAAGAATACTTGCCGCCTTCATGTCGAAGCGATGATAGAATACTTGCCACTGTCATATTATAGCGATGAAGAATATTTGCCGCAAAATATGTCGAAGCGAAGGATAATTCCGCTGTCATATTACTATTGCGAGGGATATTGTGCCGCTAATATGTCGAAGCCACTGTCATGTAAACGCGAGGGGTATTATGCCACTGATATAATAAGACTGGAAATGGCCATTGGCATACATGGAATGGATGCATGTCATGACATACACTATTGGTATTATAATCTATTGATTATGATTGTGGTACAGGGACAACCAAAGGGAGCGTTTAAATGTATTAAATACAGGAAGTGATTCGTATTTACGGTTTATGCATTTCTAAATTATAATCATATTATTGTGAATATGGATTGTTACATGCTCATAGTTTTGGGGTTGTTCCTGTAGGTACTTTTGGGTGGAAGGGCTAAGGCGGGTTGATGCGGTGATCTTGTGAGGAGTGTTTTGGTATAGCAAGCATAATTCTTTTGTATAGTGTCTACTCTAGGAGTAGTATAAAGCTATAGGATTAACATTCAATTGGTTGGGAATGTAATTAATCCTTTTGGAATTTTTATTTTGGCACTTTAATCTTAACAGCTCAAGGCATCAACACGAACTTTATACTCTATAGATGTATTTTAGCTCTATTTACCCCTTAATCCACACTTAAGGAACTAGGGTCCTTACATTAGTGGTATCAGAGCAGTGGTTAGAGAACCCGGGAATGAGTGAAGGGTAGCCTTAGCAAATGGTTGGCTAGGTGTTTATATTTGGGCATGTTTATGCATGTGGTGCATATTGGTGTATAAAATTGTTATACTAACATTCTTATTATCATTCATGTTATCTAACGGTGTAGCATATGTATTGTTTTGGAATTATTGTTAACCTTTGTGTTACAGCATGGCGGCCATAAACTTGGGGAACCTCAATGAAGAGGTAGGTGATGTAGGAAGTGTAAATGCAAGCATTGCTCAGACGAATCATTTACCTCCACCGGCTGTGGGAGTGGAACCGGTGGCACAGTTGTTATTGCCTGGGGAGCTTAGTCTGACTCAATTTCTGACTTTTCATCCGCCCAGATTTGAGGGGACAGAGTACTTTTTACTGGAGCAGATATTTTTGTCTGTGCCTTGTGCTAGGACGGCTTGGTTAAGACTAGCAGAATTCCAATTGGCTAAGAAGTCTTCCATGTGGTGGAAGACGACGGTGATGGAGTTGAGGGCTCAGGGTATGGTGATTGACTGGACTTTAATCCCGAAGTGGTAATGGTCTTTAATGGATTTTAATTGTGGCAATTAGGAACTAATTGCGGTTTTGGGACTCCCGGGGATTTTAAATCCGGTATTTGGAGTCGTTGGATCCAAGGGATGGGATTATATATTCTCTTCGTGGTGATAACCTTGAAATTTGGTTTTTGGTGGGATTTGGGGTCCGGAGTACTTTTTACTGGGGCTGGTAATGGAAATAGAGATTGGGAGGTAATTATTGAAAACATATGATTTTTAATGAGTCATGATGTATTTGTGGAGGGATTGGTATTTTGGAGTTTTGGTACTATACATATCAAGTAGACTCGGTATTCCGTCATTGCACGGATTCCCTCTCTCTCTCCCCTCTCTCTGCGCCCAACACTTTCCCCCATTTCCCCTCTTTTCTCCCTTGGAGGAGAAATCGCTGGTAGCTTGGCTCGGGAGCCGGATTTCTCGAAGATAATCAGGTATTAATCTTCCCCTCGTCCTTGTCTTCGATTTGATAGTGGTATGGCGGATTTTGGTTGAGTATTTTGTTGGGTTTGGAAATTGGGGATTTTTGGTAAAAATCTTAAAGTTGAGTTTTTAGTGTTTTATAAATGGTGTAGTGGAGGTGTTGAAGGAGTTAGGGGTGTTGGTTTTGAGTTTGGGTGTCAAAAACACCATTAAAGCTCAAATATTTCGGAAACCCGCAGGTCGCGATCGATCCCGGCTTGGTGCAGATCGATCGCGACATTAAACTGAAATTTTTGGGAAGACGAACAGTGCGGCGATCGATCGCTAAGTCTCAGTGATCGATTGCGAGGTGTCTGGTGATCGATCGCCAAGACTTGGCGATCGATCGCGAGATGGTTCTGCTTGGCAGTAGAGTTGCGTGATCGATCGCCGCTTGCTGAATAGTGTTTTTTCACTATTTGTTTTAAAAACTTGGAATTTTGGATTTGGGGTTTAAATAGCCGGTTTCCGGGGCATTGTTTACATTCCAATGGGAATGCTATACTATGAAATTGGAGTGGTTGGAGCCAAATTTTATTAAAGATATGGAATTACTCGATTAGTAATTGGCTAACCTTTGAACACATAAATTGGAATATTTTGGGTATTATGCATGCTTAATCGGGGTCTTTTAAAATGGTTAATCGTCATGGATTGACGCACGTGGTTGCATGCTTGTGTTAATTGCTAGTTATTTATGTGTTTAGCACGTAATTCATCGGGTCGCGGGACTCAAGGAAGGTTTGATTCGGTCTACGGAATCATAAGGTACGTATTTCGTACGAGCATAGCTTTAATATATTATTGCAATTGTGGTGCATGATATAATATGATTGTGACGAAGCGATGGATATTATGAAATATATGGTGTCGCTATGGAGCGAGCAATATTTAGGATGTCGTCGCTTGTGATATCCCCGAAATGATTATATGCATTTGGACATTAATTATGTTTATGTGGTAATTATGGTGTTAATTAATTTAGTGTGGGAATTAATTAATATGAGAAATGCTTAGTCACATGTGGACGTGACCTGGTAATGCATTTCAGGGTGCATGTGATGCATGTTGGGAATTTTGGTTTTATCATGGTTTAGAACGTAATTCATCGGGTCGCGGGACTCAAGGAAGGTTTGATTCGGTCTACGGAATCATAAGGTACGTATGACGTACGAGCATAGCTTTAATATATTATTGCAATTGTGGTGCATGATATAATATGATTGTGACGAATCGATGGATATTATGAAATGTATGGTGTCGCTATGGAGCGAGCAATATTTAGGATGTCGTCGCTTGTGATATCCCCGAAATGATTATATGCATTTGGACATTAATTATGTTTATGTGGTAATTATGGTGTTAATTAATTTAGTGTGGGAATTAATTAATATGAGAAATGCTTAGTCACATGTGGACGTGACCTGGTAATGCATTTCAGGGTGCATGTGATGCATGTTGGGAATTTTGGTTTTGGCATGGTTTAATTGTGGTGGATAAAGATTATTTTGGTGAAGCATGTTTTAATTGAGGTTATGGTGCATTTTTGTAAAATGCTTTTAAAATATCATGTTGAGATATTTTGTACATCATGCTAATTATTGGGGTACATGTTATTATCAACCCACCCACCCACCCCCCCCCCCCCCCCCCTCCCCTCCCTCACACTTATACCCCACTAACCCTCTTTAACCCTCATTCTTTAACAACAAAACACCCAACCCTTCCCCCAAAACCCCATTTTCGTTCTTGCCTTGGAAAGGAGGAGGAAAACCTTTCAAAATCTTCATTTGGTGAAATCTTGGTGGGATTTGAAGTCCATAAGAGGTATGGATCCCTCCTTGTTGTTTTCATGAGGTTTTATTTTGAAATGGGTTTGATTTTGGGATTTAAAAATGGTGTGATTTTGGGTTTGTGTTGAGTTTGGTTGGGTGTTGGATTTTTGGTGGTATTAAGGTGTTTATTGAAGGTTTATAGTGTTTTGATGTTGTGGGTTTGTGGTTATTTGTGTTGGTATGGATTGGGGAAGAAAAATGGTGTAAAATTGATGATTTTTCGGGTTACAGGTAGCGGCGATCGATAGCCCACTTTTGGTGATCGATCGCGCGCAGGCAGTGCGCGGCAGAAGCACTTGGGCGATCGATCGCCATGTTTGGGCGATCGATCGGCGGGCCTCGCGATCGATCGCCCCACCGATCGATCACGCCAAATGTGGCGATCAATCGCCGAAGGCAGAAAAATGTTGGCTCGGGCAGTGTGATGTCGCGATCGATCGGGGCTATATGGCGATCGATCGCGAGTCACCAAATATTGATATTTTGGTTATTTTTGTGGGATTTTTGGCATTGGGCTATTATTGGCTTCTAATATTGGTTTGTGTGATTGTGTAGAACCATCACAGGTGGCAACACAGCCAAGGAAGTGAAGTCCTACCAAATCCTACTTTTGGAAAGGTACGTAGAGAGACGTACGGGCACCCAACTGTACATGTATCTTATATACTCATTTGAATATGCATTGTGGATGCAAGTATATATTGAATTGTGCATTGTGGATGCAAATACATGTTGAACTATGCATTATGATTGCATATGTGTATGATGATTGTTTGGTGCACATCCCATGAGTCATGGTTATATTAGAGTGATGTTTTAATGCTTTGCCGCTGTCACTTGAAGCGATGATAGATACTTGCCGCTGTCATATTGTAGCGAGGAAAGAATATTTGCCGCCAAATGTTGAAGCGAGGGTATTGCCGCATGTCGCATTTGAGCGAGGTTATTCAATGCCGCTAATATGTCGAAGCGAGGGGTATTAGTGTCGCTGTCATGAAAATATATTGTTATAACAGACTATGGATTGATGATTGGTGATAACGAAATGGTGATATGTCCTGACATTTGTGGAACCATTAAATAATCAATTGATTATACTCATGAGTTATGGTACAGGGACAACCAAAAGGGAGTGTTTAAAATGCATTGGAAAACAGGAAGTGTTTTATAATTACGGTTTATGCATTTATGCCTTATAATCATATTGTGTTGAATATGGATTATTATATGCTCATGATTTGGGGGTTGTCCTTGTAGGTACATTTTGGCATAAAGGGCTAAGAACGGGTGTAAGGACCCTAGTTCCTTAATTGCGGATTAAAGGCATAAATAGAGCTAACATGCATCTAATGAATATAAAGTTCGTGTTGATGCTTTGAGCCGTTAAGATTACAGGCCAAAATAAAATTTCCAAAATGGATTAATTACATTCCCAACCAATTGAATGTTAATCCTGTAGCTTTACACTACTCCTAGAGTAGAGACTATGCAAAAGAATTAAGCCTGCCATGCCAAAAGCACTCCTCACTAGCTCACCGCATCAACCCGCCTTAGCACATCCGCCCAAAAGTACCTACAGGAACAACCCCAAAACCATGAGCATGTATATAAACCATATTCACAATAATATGATTGTAATTCAAATGCATAAACCGTAAATACAATTCACTTCCTATATTTAATACATTTATAAGCTCCCTTTGGTTGTCCCTGTACCACAATCATAATCAATGGATTATAATATCAATAATGTATGTCATGACATGCATCCATTCCATGTACACCGTGTTCAATTTCCAAGTCTTATTATATCAGTGGCATAATACCCCTTGTGTTAACATGACAGCGGAAATACCCCTCGCTTAGACAATACCAGCGGCACTAATATCTCTCGCTATAAATATGATTCTTCGCTTCATATTAGGGGCAAATATTCTCTCATCGCTACGGTATGACAGCGGCAAGTATTCACATCGCTACGCCACTGGCGGCAAGTATTCTTCATCACTGAAATATAATCTCGACTCACAATCACATGCATCAATGCATCCAATATACACATGCAACCACAATGCATGACCACACCGTGTATGCAATCCATGATGCATAACCAAAACCATGTATGCAACCACAATGCATAATTAATTCCATGTGTGCAACCATAGTGCATAGCAAATTCAATGCGTAATAATACGTTTTACCGTCCGATGCCCGTACGTCTCACTACGTTCCTTAGTTCCAAAAGTGGAGATGTCGTGGGACATTATCTCCTTTGTTGCGTGGCTACCTGGGATGGTTCTACACAATCATACAAACCAATATTAGAAGCCAATTTATGAACCAATACCAAAATCCCATTAAAATAGCTAGAAATCCAAAACACCACATTTTTAAGACTCGCGATCGATCGGCCCTTACGCTCGATTTCATCGCGAGCTGACCATCCAGCGCTCAAAGCCTCGCTGCCCGCCTCGATCGATCGAGATGTCCTCACCGATCGATCGAGAAGTCGCCTCGATTGAACGTGAGTTCTTCTCGATCGATCGGGAAGACTTCTAAAATTCTGCCCGAAGCTCTGCCATGCTCGATCGATCAAAGGTCATGCTCGATCGATCGAGGAGCTCTGTAAATGCGAGAAATCGCCATTAATGTGCACAACACCCTACCAAAACACATTAACTCCATAACACTTCAATCCAATACATCAAAAACACTAATATTACTTCAAAGCAACCCTCAACAACAACATACTCCAAAACCCAACCAAAAACAACATATAATCAAACAAACCCATTTTAAATCCCCAAAAAACAAACCCTATTCTTATCAAAATGCAAGAGAATAACACTAGGAGGATTTATACCACTTGGAGCTTCAAACTTCTTGCAAGAATCAATCAATAGCAAGCTTTCTCCAAGATTTCTCTCCTCCTCTAGCCAAGATCGAAAATGGGGTTTGGGGGAAAGGGTTGGGAGTGATTTTTAATTGAGAGTGGTGGGTTAAAGAGGAAAGTGGGGTATAAGTGTTGGGATTAAGAATATCATGGTACCCCAAAATTTAGCATGACATGATATTTTAAAAGCATTTTACCAAAATGCACCAAAACCTCAATTAAATTCATGATTTACCATATAATTATCAATAATCACAATAAAACCATGATAACCCCCAATTTCTCAACATGCATAACATGCACCCTGAAACGCACCACCGGGTCACGCCTACCATGTGACTTAGCATTTCACCAAGATAATTAATTCCGACACATAATTCAATTATCACTATAAATAATCACATAAAACATAATTAATGCCCAATTTGCATATAATTATTTCGGGGATATCACAACGGGTTGATGCAGTGAGCTAGTGAGGAATGCTTTTGACATAGAAGTTGTGATTCTTTTGTATAGTTTCTACTATAGGAGTAGTGTAAATCTATAGGATTAACATTCATGTAATCCTTAAAGCTCAAGGCTTCAACACGGTTTTTATACTCTGATTATACATATTATGTAAGTAATCCAACAAGCATGATGCGCAGCGGAATAAATTTTTTATGGATTACAAGACACCGGATCTATACATAGGGGTTCATATCGGATAAAGGATTACAAAAGTCTCACCCTTGTAGCGTGTTTGAGCAGATTCCACGAAGCAGCACCACCTCCAACGCCTCCTTCGAGTCACTAGCAAAACTTAACAAGTTTTGCCTCAACGGTATCCACACGATCAAATTGAACAAAGGGATAGTTTAAAAACAAGTTGCTAGAATAGTTCTTAAACCGGAACCAAAAACTCACTCGATTCACAATCAAGAATAATCGCCGGAATCACAAAACTCACTTCGGTTATGATGATAACCGTGAGAGCAAAGTGAAGAGGCGGCCGTGAGCCTTTTAGCTAGGTTTTATGATATGAAGTGTTAATCTAATTAATCACCATGTAATCAAATTATATATGATTTAATTAAAGGCTTTCACAAAGCCTCATGGGCCCAAACCCATGATTTAATTAAATCTTTATATTCATTTAATTAAGACTCTTCTTAATTAATTAATTCATCCAATGAATTTAATTTCCTTTATCGATTTAATCTTTTGTGCGACCCGATAGGATCTTGTAATGTTGGCAGTGACATAAAATCTCATTTTACGTTACAAGCAAAGAGCGGTGTCTAGCAACACATCAAGGCTACCCAAATTACAAGAATGTCAATGACTCGACATAACCTTTAGAACTTGTGATAATATTAACCATGTAACTTAATCCCTTTGTCCTTTGTGTTTAGATTGAACACGAGTCATGTAATAGTCATACTCGTATATTCAATCTCTATTTCTTGATCCCCAAGTTTAACTAGAATAAACGAATAAGCATGGCCATGCATTTTAGTCTCACTTGATCAAGGGCCAAACACATCTCCTGTTATATAGGAGGGACAAATCCTATCTCGATCAATCAACATCCCTCTACATAATTCGTAGTGTATCCAATAGTCGTCTTTATAGTTTACCCTGTTACGGGTAACGTTTGACAATATCAAGATACATAACTCCTTATGTTGGGATCTCTGATGATCACAAGTCGTAAGGATTACATACATTATTATCACTATGAGAATTGCATATGACAATCATATAACTATCCATGTTGCATTCTCATGGTGGGTCTGTCCAGTACATCGTTCTCTAACATGTACCCACGTGTTGATTTGATATCTCATATCAATGAACAATTCATCAATCAACACATACTAGTCTCTATGTATTATCATTATCCCGATTCATGATAATACTTGACTAGGGACAATGTTTAAGAATAATACAATATTATTCTAAGGACATTAACATATATATTAATTCACATTGCACAGTTAAACGAATAATATATAATAATGAATTGCCATTCATAAAATCATAAACATTGTATGTCAAAACAATCATCCAATGACATGTCTTAGGGCATATCCCAACAAATCTCCCACTTGCACTAAGACCACTCAGACATATACCTAATGCCTAGAGATCTAGTATGATGATCATGCTTCTACTGTGACAGTGGCTTCGTCAATGGGTCAGATACATTATCATCTGTTGGTACTTTGCATATTTTAACATCTCCCCTTTCAACGATTTCTCGAATGAAATGAAAGCGCCGAAGTATGTGCTTGGATCTTTGGTGAGATCTAGGTTCCTTAGCCAATGCGATCGCTCCATTGTTGTCACAATAGAGTTCTATCGGATCTTTAATGCTAGGCACCACTCCAAGTTCAGAAATGAACTTCCTAATCCAAACAGCTTCCTTTGCTGCATCCGAGGCAGCAATATACTCAGCTTCTGTTGTAGAATCGGCTACTGTCTCTTGCTTTGAACTCTTCCAGCTCACAGCATCTCCATTTAGGCAATACACATATCCAGATTGCGATCGATAATCATCGTTGTCAGTTTGGAAGCTTGCATCAGTGTAACCCATTACATTGAGCTCTTCCTCACCTCCATAAATCAAGAATGTATCCTTAGTCCTTCTCAAGTACTTCAGGATGTTCTTGACTGCAATCCAGTGACCTTCACCTAGATCAACTTGATATCTGCTCGTCATGCTCAAAGCATACGATACATCGGGACGAGTACATATCATGGCATACATGATAGATCCAATAGCTGACGCATATGGAATCTTACTCATGCGTTGTCTCTCATCTGGTGTTGAAGGACACTGTTCCTTCGAGAGATATATACCATGTGTCATAGGCACGAATCCTTTCTTTGATTCTTGCATGCTAAACCTTTTAAGCACTTTGTCTATGTATGTACTTTGACTTAGGCCGAGAAGCCTTCTTGATCTATCTCTATAGATCTTGATTCCTAATACATAGGTGGCTTCTCCTAAGTCTTTCATCGAAAAGCAGTTCCCTAGCCAAATCTTTACAGATTGCAAGGCAGGGATATCATTTCCAATAAGAAGTATGTCATCTACATACAACACTAGGAAAATGATTACGCTCCCACTGACCTTCTTGTAGACACAAGGTTCATCTTCATTTTTGATAAAACCAAACTCTTTGATTGCATCATCAAAACGAAGATTCCAACTCCGAGAAGCTTGCTTCAATCCATAAATGGATCGTTGTAGCTTGCATATCTTTCCAGCATCCTTTGGATCGACAAAACCCTCGGGCTGTGTCATGTACACATCCTCGAGCAGATTTCCATTAAGGAAAGCTGTTTTGACATCCATCTGCCAGATTTCATAATCATGAAATGCAGCTATTGCAAGTAAGATCCTTATGGATTTAACCATGGCCACTGGTGAAAAGGTTTCATCATTGTCAATACCATGAATTTGTTTGAATCCTTTTGCAACCAGCCGACCTTTATATGTTTGTACATTACCATCCATATCGGTCTTTTTTCTTGAAAATCCATTTGCACCATATGGGTCGTACCCCTTCAGGTGGATCAACCAAAGTCCATACTTGGTTTGCATACATGGATTCCATCTCAGATTTCATGGCTTCTTGCCATTTCTCAGAATCAGTGCCCATTATAGCTTGTTGATAAGATGACGGCTCATCCTCATCAATAAGTAGTAAGTCACCTTGTTGAGTCACAAGAAATCCATATCTCTGTGGCTCCCGGTGTTCTCTTACAGACCTACGATGGGCTTGTGTCTCTTGAGCAGGTACTTCTTCCACAACAGCTTGCGGTGCCTGCTCTGTTTCCATCTCAATCTCAGGTTCAGTGTTTTCTTGTGGTTGAACTTCACTAAGTTCTATTTTTCTCCCACTGGTTTTTCTAGAAATAAATTCTCTTTCAAGAAATACACCAGTCCGAGCAACAACTACTTTGTTCTCGGTGGGATAATAGAAATAGTATCCTTTTGTTTCCTTAGGATACCCCACAAATAAACACTTATCAGATTTGGGTCCAAGTTTGTTAGTGGCGTGACGTCTAACGAAAGCCTCACAACCCCTAATCTTCATAAAAGACATACTAGGACGCTTCCCAGTCCATATCTCATATGGTGTCTGTTGGAATCGAAGAGGGGGGGGTATTAAACGCAACCATGCGTTTAAGGCTCAACAGTGTCTTTTCCACTGATTTAGATGGAACACGGTTCAGTAAGAAAATCGATGT
This sequence comes from Haberlea rhodopensis, assembly GCA_907163345.1. Taxonomy (NCBI): domain Eukaryota; kingdom Viridiplantae; phylum Streptophyta; class Magnoliopsida; order Lamiales; family Gesneriaceae; genus Haberlea; species Haberlea rhodopensis. Next base: position 474,889 of record CAJQUN010000263.1, on the reverse strand, counting down.
TTCTAGAGCGTGTCCCCAAAACGATATCGGAAGATCTGCATGACTCATCATTGATCGAACCATGTCCAACAAAGTTTGATTTCTCCTCTCGGATACACCATTCCATTGTGGAGTATACGGAGGAGTGAGTTGTGGGACTATCCCACACTCCTTTAGATAGTCATGAAACTCTTGGCTTAAGTATTCACCTCCTCGATCAGATCGAAGGATTTTGATACTTTTGCCAAGTTGGTTTTGTACTTCATTCTTGAAATCTTTGAACTTTTCAAAGGTTTCATGCTTATGCTTCATTAGGTACACATACCCTTATCTACCGAGGTCATCCGTAAATGTAACAAAGTATTGAAAACCACCTCTAGCTTGTGTACTTATTGGCCCACATACATCACTATGTATTAGTCCCAATAAAACATTTGCCCTTTCAACATGTCCCTTGAAAGGGGCTTTAGTCATCTTGCCCATTAAACAAGACTCGCATGTTTCATATGATTCAAAATCAAATGAATCCAATACTCCATCCTTATGAAGTTTAGATATGCGGTTCTCGTTTATATGGCCCAAGCGACAATGCCAGAGATAAGTCGGATTACAATCATTATTTTTAATCCTTTTAGTATTTATGTTATAGACAGGTATATCAAGATTTAATAAATAAAGACCATTCACCATTTGTGCACTAGCATAAAACATATCATTTAAATAAATGGAACAACAGTTGTCCTTTATAATAAATGAGAATCCATACTTGTCCAAACAAGAAATACAAATAATGTTTTTGGTAATTGAAGGCACAAAATAACAATCTTTTAAAATCAACGATAAACCAGAAGGCAAAGATAAATAATAATCTCCTATAGCTAATGCAGCAACTCTTGCTCCATTTCCAACTCGGAGATCAACTTCGCCTTTCGCCAACGTCCTACTCCTTTTTAGATCCTGCACATTTACACAAATGTGAGATCCACATCCAGTATCTAATACCCATGATGAAGAAGTAGATAAATTGACTTCTATAACAAAAATACCTGAAGCGGAAGTCACACTTCCTTTCTTTAGATCCTCCAGATATACTTTGCAGTTTCTTTTCCAATGGCCGGTCTCACCGCAATGGAAACAGTTCCCTTCCTTTGCTATCCCTCCCTTTGGCTTCAGTGCATAAGACTTTGGCTTAGATTTAACAAAGACCTTCTTTGCTTTCTTATTGCCCTTAGCTTTGGCCTTTCCTTTGCTCTTGTTCATAATAAGAACATTTGTGGCCTTAGTCTTCTTTGTATTTGCTTCATATGTTCTCAACATACCAAGCAATTGTGGTAGAGTCTTTTTCATGTCAGTCATATTGTAATTTACTACAAATTGACTGAAGCTCTCAGACAACGATTGCAAGATCACATCGGTGGCCAACTCTTGGTCCAATGGATAACCCAGCTTCTCCAGATTCTCAATGTACCCAATCATCTTGAGTATATGAGTTCCAACTAGGCTTCCCTCTACCATCATGCACTGGAACAACGCTTTAGAGACGTCATACCTCTCTTGTCTAGCTTGCTGTTGGTACAATTGCTTTAAGTGTTCGATCATATCGAATGCCTCCATTTCCTCATGTTGCTTCTGAAGCTCAGAGTTAATGGTGGCAAGCATAAGGCAGCCAACATCAAGTGCGTCATTCTGATGCTTCTTGTAAGCATCTTTATCGGTTCTAGTAGCCGTCAGGGGAGGTTCCTCAACAGGTAAGGGTTCCTCTAGGACATATTGTTTCTTTTCTTGTTTGAGGACTATCCTCAGATTCTTATACCAGTCTAGGAAGTTTGTCCCATTTAATTTGTCCTTCTCAAGGACCGATCGCAGTGATAATGTGCTAGTTGTATTGTTAGTTGCCATGGATATCTACAATATAAATATGCAAAATAAGTCTATGATTTAATCATTTAACATGGTCTTATATTAAATGATACTCCCACTATTTTGTTTAAAAAAATATCAACCCTCGAAACCTTTAGTGGGCCAAGATTCATATTTCGCCTAATCTTGAGTTAGCTTTGGCTAATCGCCCAAGACTCGGTTATTTAGGTAGACTACACTTTGTCAATTACATCACATGTAATTCTTGGATAGTTGGACGAACAACACTTTGTTCAATTCATCAAATGAATTATTATCCAACCCATGCCTCTAGGTTCCCAATCCTATTGAGATAACCTAGTTAAGTCGTACCCAATTTAAAGTATAACGGATATCACAATTATCCTTTCGCGCCTTACCAAGATTGCCACGGTGCTTTGCTTTGGCAAACCCACACATGTACAATCGAAGTTTTTGACGAGTACTTTTAATTTTGGAAGGCATCTAAAACTTAATATTTTAGAGGGATTTATTGATATCATGATTAGTTTGATAATTTAAAATATGTCCACTACATATAGGTGTATACATATCTACATATATGTGTAATACAATTATCAATCTAAAACATAAGATAAATCATGCATCAACATACATAATTAAATGTGACATGGTTATATCCCCTACTAGCGATTTTCTCAAGCCAATGAGAAAATCCTAAGAGTCAACCTAAGGTAACTTCATAAGCACCTTCCAATGGCTCCAAGTTGTGAATGGCCTCCTCTCCCGGCACCAAGCTCCATCTTCATTGATCACCATCAATAAAATAATCTATACTATATAACATTTACAAATATAGAATTCCTCGATTCACATTCGAGGGGAACATAGGGGAGGGATAACATTTAGAGAAAAATAGAGAAGGCACGACTCGCAGGCCGTATTATAAATTACAAACATTCACAAATCCTATCTAATAGGTCAAAGGGCTATAACCATGCACCATGCTCAAACAACACATAAAACATGCTAACAACATTTAATTAATTAAATTCTAAACAATTTAAAATTTAATTCTAATTAAAACTGTAAAATAGAATTTTGAAAAATTATCGTACGGTCGGGACAACACATGCCACGAACTTAATGCGACTCAAACCATGAACCAAATGGGTCCGACCCATCTAACCACACGACTGGACCATGCATGGGCCTAGGGTTCGAAACCCTAGCCCAAGCCATGGTTCGAGCACGTGCGGCACCGCTAGGGATCCAAACCCTAGCCGCCGCCGTGTGGTTTTTCATGTTCTTCGAGCCTAATGGTTCGAAGTTCTTAGCCACGAGCCACGGTCCAATCCATGCACGGTTCATGACGGTGATGGCTTAACCATCTCGAGCCAAGGGTTCGAAAACCCTAGCCCTCATGTGGTGTAGCCGTCGACCCTCATAATTCCGTGGACCATGATCGAACCAACTTGCACCTCCTCAATACTTTATCGAGCCAATAGAGTTCAAAACCCTAGATAGTGCGACGGCTCGGCCCATGCTCGAGCCAAGGGTCCGAACCCTAGCTCTTGAGCGGCGGCCGAGAGTTGTGGTTTGTAGTGGCCGAACCTTTGAGCCACTTTTCGATTTTTGCGCATTCGTGTATCGTATACAATTATTCGCCAATTATATCAAATACAATTTTACGATGATTTTCACAAACTCGATTTATTTTCATATCATATATGAATTATACAGTTTTAATAGCATGCAATATTAATCCTAATATGATTAAAACAATTTAACCACATAAATCCGATATGAGCCTTGTACACGGCTCTGATACCACTGTAAGTAATCCAACAAGCATGGTGCGCAGCGGAATAAAATTTTTATGGATTACAAGACACCGGATCTATACATAGGGGTTCATATCGGATAAAGGATTACAAAAGTCTCACCCTTGTAGCGTGTTCGAGCAGATTCCATGAAGCAGCACCACCTCCAACGCCTCCTTCGAGTCACTAGCAAAACTTAACAAGTTTTGCCTCAACGGTATCCACACGATCAAATCGAACAAAGGGATAGTTTAAGAACAAGTTGCTAGACTAGTTCTTAAACCGGAACAAAAAACTCACTCGATTCACAATCAAGAATAATCGCCAGAATCACAAAACTCACTTCGGTTATGATGATAACCGTGAGAGCAAAGTGAAGAGGCGGCCGTGAGCCTTTTAGCTAGGTTTTATGATATGAAGTGTTAATCTAATTAATCACCATGTAATCAAATTATATATGATTTAATTAAAGGCTTTCACAAAGCCTCATGGGCCCAAACCCATGATTTAACTAAATCTTTATATTCATTTAATTAAGACTCTACTTAACTAATTAATTCATCCAATGAATTTAATTCCCTTTATCGATTTAATCTTTTGTGCGACCCGATAGGATCTTGTTATGTTGGCAGTGACATAAAATCTCATTTTACGTTACAAGCAAAGAGCGGTTTCTAGCAACACATCAAGGCTACCCAAATTACAAGAATGTCAATGACTCGACATAACCTTTAGAACTTGTGATAATAATAACCATGTAACTTAATCCCTTTGTCCTTTGTGTTTAGATTGAACACGAGTCATGGCCTTGCTACCGTCATTATCCGGTATTCATGACGTGTTCAATGTTTCTATGTTACGGAAATATGAGCTGGATCCGTCACATGTGTTACAGCATTCCGAGGTGCTGTTAGATTCTGATGCGTCCTACGTGGAATGGCCAGTCAGGATCCTAGATAGAGCTGATCGCAAACTTTGGAATAGGGTGATTCCGATGGTCAAGGTTCAGTGGGATCGCAGGGGTGTCGAGGAGGACACGTGGGAGACAGAGCGGCATATGGTGCAGCACTACCCAGAACTATTTTCTGGTATGTGATTTATGTTTAGTTTCGAATTGGTAAGTGCATGCGATTTCGAGGACGAAATCTTAAAAGTATGGGAGTATTGTGATATCCCCGAAATGATTATATGCATTTGGACATTAATTATGTTTATGTGGTAATTATGGTGTTAATTAATTTAGTGTGGGAATTAATTAATATGATAAATGCTTAGTCACATTGGATGTGACCTGGTAATGCATTTCAGGGTGCATGTGATGCATGTTGGGAATTTGGGTTTTGGCATGGTTTAATTGAGGTGGATAAAGATTATTTTGGTGAAGCATGTTTTAATTGAGGTTATGGTGCATTTTTGTAAAATGCTTTTAAAATATCATGTTGAGATATTTTATACATCATGCTAATTATTGGGGTACATGTTATTATCAACCCCCCCCCCCCCCCCCCCCCCCCCTCACACTTATACCCCATTATCCCTCTTTAACCCTCATTCTTTAACAACAAAACACCCAACCCTTCCCCCAAAAACCCATTTTCGTTCTTGCCTTGGAAAGGAGGAGGAAAACCTTTCAAAATCTTCATTTGGAGAAATCTTGGTGGGATTTGAAGTCCATAAGAAGTATGGATCCCTCCTTGTTGTTTTCATGAGGTTTTATTTTGAAATGGGTTTGATTTTGGGATTTAAAAATGGCGTGATTTTGGGTTTGTGTTGAGTTTGGTTGGGTGTTGGATTTTTGGTGGTATTAAGGTGTTTATTGAAGATTTATAGTGTTTTGATGTTGTGGGTTTGTGGTTATTTGTGTCGTGTGTTAAAGATTAGATCGAGAGATAAAATCACATACGAGTGATAGCTTTGGGTTGTTTAATCTAAAGTTAGTGGTTTTCATAAAGCGCATTCAATATTAAATTGTTAATTAAGTGAACGATAGTTACTTGTTGCATTTTAATGTTAGATTTAATATAGCTCGAGAGAGTATAGTGAATAAATTCGAAAAACCCGTCACTTAGAGATGTATGGAGAAGAGAATTGTAAGAGTTGGGTTAGGTGAATAATTGTCTTGATAATTCTTTCTTGTGGATTTTTCTCGTGATCGTCGATTGTTTTGGTTGGATTAGAGTAGTTTAATTTAGTTATTAGTTTAATTATTAATTAATTATCGTAGGTTAAATATAGTCAAAAGCGTCTTATTTGATACTTTCTTGTTAGTCCCTGTGGGTTTGACAATCCGTATTCTTCCTATCTATACTAAAAGTTGACACCGTGCACTTGCGGTAGAATCGCTACACTGGAAAAATAATTGTTTAAAATAATAGCGATCAAAGGACAACCGCCAAAGCATATAATAATCCATATTCAACACAATATGATTATAAAGCCTAAATGCATAAACCAAAAATACAATGCACTTTCTGTATTCCAATGCATTTAAAATGCTCCCATTGGTTGTCCCTGTACCATAATCTCATATTCATAATCAATGGATTATATTATGGTTTTTCAAATGTCATGACATATAACCATTTCTTTATCACCAATCACAAATAACCAATCCCTAGTCTGTTATAACAATGTATTTTAATGCACCTCGCTTGTCATGACCGCGGCACTAATACCCCTCGCTTCGACATATCAGCGGCATTGAATAACCTCGCTCATAAATATGACATGAGGCATTCACCCTCGCTTCACATTTTAGCGGCAAATATTCTTTCCTCGCTACAATATGACAGCGGCAAGTATTCTATCATCGCTTCAAGTGACAGCGGCAAAGCATTTAAAATCATCACTAGAATATAACCATGACTCATGGGATATGCACCAAGTATCCAACATATACATATATGCAACAACAATGCATAATTCAACATGTATTGCATCCACAATGCACAATCCGATATATACTTGCATCCATAATGGACAATCCAAAGTATATAAAATACATGTTACCGTTTGGGTGCCCGTACGTCTCTCTACGGACCTTTCCAAAATATGGAATGTTGCAGGACTCTATCCCCTGCGTTGTGTTGCTACCTGGGACGGCTCTCCAAAAGCGCACAACACAATATTAGAAGCCAATTCATAGTCCAATATCAAAAATCCCATCAAATTACAAAATTCAATATTTTTCAACATTTCAAGCCTCTCGATTGATCGGCACCTCGAGCTCGATCGATCGGGAGATGATAGTTTTTGGTACCCAACTCGCTGCCTCGCTTGATCGATCAAGGTGGCCTCACCGATCGATCGAGGAGCTTTGTCGATCGATCGGGAGTCCTCACTGATCGCTTATTTTTTAAACAGAAAATTTCTCAGTGTAGCGATTCTACCGCAAGTGCACAGTGTCAAGTTTTAGTATAGTGATATTATAAGTAAGGATGTCGAACCCACAGGGACTAATGTATAAGTACCAAATAAAACTAGTGAAATTATATTTAGCCTACAAAAAAGATGATTAAATAATTAATTAAGCTAAAGAATTAAAAACTCAAAACTAACACAACTCCTTTGAAGATGCAAAGGAATTCCGCTCGAGAAATCTATCAAGATGTTCGTTCAATTGTGTATCGGCAATGATTTGTTTGTTAAACAATTTCTTATCAATCAATTCTTAAGGTGACGGAATTCCGAATATAATCAATACACTCTCTCGAGCTGTATTAAAACTAGTAATAAATTGATGCAAGTAACTCTCGTTCACTTAAACCAGTTTAATACCGAATAATCTCTATGAAAACCGTTGATCTTCGAATCTTTCAATTTAAAGTGACCACGTATGTGATTTAATCTCTCGATCTAAATCTTAAACATACAACATGAATTATTTTAGCCTATTACAATTTTATCTCTCGATCTCAATTGTAATTCACAAGTTCAATCAAAGGTAGCTAGACTTTGAAAGCATGAAGCATATAATTCATGAACAAAAGATATTGATTCGCTCAAACACAACCAAATCAAAGATTCAAACACAAAATTCCTTAAAAATGATAGAATAAACCAGATTAAATTCAAATCAAATTCAAATAGATGTTTAATCGTCTCTCAACCTCAAAAACATCAACTAAATAAGAAAATCAAATTAATCTAGAGTTTAGAAATATGATAAATGTAGGAGCGACTCCGTGCGTCGAACGATCTTTCTTCTCTCGCTTCCTTCCTTGCACTTCAAAGGATTCTTCAACCTTATTTTTCTCCGGGAGGATGAAAGGCGGCTAAGAATTATGGAATTAGGTCTGATAATACTCTGAATAGTGCATGGAATTTTCGTGCCTCTTTTCCTTATTTTTAGAGGAGGGGAGATATGGAATTGTTTCCAAAAAATCAGACCAAATCAAGAGTTTTATTTTCAGAAAAAATCTCTGTCTCGATCGATCGGTCCTTACGTCTCGATCGATCGAGAGCCTTCAGTGTCCGAGTCTTAACTTCTCTGCCTCGCTCGATCGATGGAGATGAATCTTCCGATCGATCGAGATTTCTTCTCAATTTCTTTTCAACTTTCTTCCCTTGTCGATCGATCGAGAAGGATGTTTCGATCGATCGAGAGTTCAAATTCTTTGTTGGCCAAACTTCTGCCTCGCTCGATCGATCGAGAAGCTTGTTCCGATCGATCGATAGTTCCAGAACTCAAATTCTTCATTTATTGGCTTGATTTGATTCGTTTTCTTCCTTGTAACTCAATTCTTTCATATTCCACCTAGATTCCTGAAACAAGCAAATAAATACAAAAAAGCATAACATCTTCACGGAATCTACACGAAAATACCTATAAATCAAAGCCTAAATACGCGTAATAATCAACCCTATCAACTCCCCCAAACTTAGATTTGATCATCCTCGAGCAAACATTAAGATCAAAATGCAAAGTTCATCATCAGTACTTTGAACGAATTAACTTAGCAACTCAAACGTAGAAGCTCAGAAATTCCACTAACACTTCAATCAAAAGTCTATCCAAAAATTAACAAGAAGTGTTTTCTCCTAAACCAAGCAATAAATCGCAAAAGCGGAACGTGCGTGTGTGTTCATGTCAATCATGAGTTTCATATATACTTTTAGGATCAAATAGTGCTATTAAACTCAAAATCAAGATTTACTTTTACACACTTCATAAGCCTACTTTTCAAAATTCTCAACTAATGTAGTTATTCCCTAGACTTGGATCAATAGGTCTTTTAAAGCTTGTAATATTTGGCCTAGGTGTTTGGCTTCAAAGAAAAGATAGGGAAATACAAAGAAGAGAGTATAATCTTTGAAGATTCAAAATTTTAGCACACTTTGACCTTCTCTTTTTTTTTTTCTTAGCATTGGCCACTTTGGGTCTTATTTATTCAATTCTTTTCAAGGCTCTTTCTATCTTTTTCTTTTCTCATTCATCAATTTTTAACAATAAGCTCATCAAAGTTTAGCAATTCAAGTGCATCTAATGAGACTCATTATACTCCCTTAGGGTCAAGATAAAAATCTTCAATTTAGGCTAAAGGCGGGTATAATGAGGTTGCCCAAAATAAAATATTTTGAATGGGGGTTAATAGTATGTCAAACATACTCCATTCTTTTATCAATTAGGCTCAAATTAGGGAACTAGAGATTGATATCAATGTGGTAAGCTTGAAAGGCTCAAACGGTCCAAAGATCGCCTAAATCATTTCCAAGTCTAGTTCCTAACTATAAAATTTCGCCTCAAAGTGCTCTCAAGTAGATTCTAAAGTGTTTCAAGATCCTCAAGATAAATCATATTTAACAAATTTGTTCCAATATACAATTCACTCAATCATGAGCCAAAAGTGCTCAATAAGTTCCTCAATTTTTGAAATATTAACTTAGCCTAAGATATTCACAAACAAGTCAAAATCTTTAAGACTTAAGTTGAGATGTGGATTAATATCATCATGTAATACCATTGCAGGTCTAATTCATTATTTCTAAATGATGAACTCATTTTCAAGAAAAAAATTTTTATATGCCCAAAAACGACCTAATCTCATGCAATCTCATGCTAGATTATGCAAGGAAGTAACACAAGACAATCAGCAGAAACCCCCCCCCCCCCCCCCCCCCCCCCCCAAACTTAGTACATGCATTGCCCTCAATGTATGGTAAACAATAAATACAAAGGCAAAGTACATACCTCGACGACGATCGTCAGTAATCGTCGTCCTCATCATGCTCCGGAGGTGGTACTGGGTCAGATGGCTCCTCAAGACGCATGGAGTCTCGCCAAAATCAAGAAAACAAAAACAAAAACAAACTAAAATAAAACAAAGCAAAGGGTTCAGAAAGAGTTCTTGATTTATAGTCCCAAGCTGGACTTTCACCTCCGTTTCCTTAGTTATCAAGATAACAGATAGAGGCTAACATCTCGCATTTCTCATTGATGTTGTAGTGCTTCAACCGCTGCCCATTTACTATAAAGGTTCCCTTTTCGGGGTCGGTAATTTCAATAGCGCCAGTTGGGTTTACCTTGGAGACTGTGAATGGCCCAGACCAACGAGAACGTAGTTTACCTGGAAAGAGTCGCAATCTAGAATTGAACAAGAGTATTGTATCTCCTACATTGAATTCCCGTCTTTGTATATGAGAATCATGCCACTTCTTGGTTCTTTCTTTGTAAATCTTGGCATTCTCATATGCCTGATTCCTAAATTCCTCCATCTCATTTAGCTGTAAAAGACGTTTTTCACCTGCAACATGACAATCAAAGTTTAGCCATTTCATAGCCCAATATGCTTTATGCTCAAGTTCAACTGGTAGATGACATGCCTTACCAAATACCAACCTATAAGGTGATGTGCCAATAGGGTCTTAAAAGCAGTTCGATAAGCCCATAAGGCATCGTCTAAGCGTAAGGACCAATCCTTCCGGCTTAGAGTCACAGTCTTTTCTAGAATACGTTTCAGCTCTCGGTTTGAAACTTCTACTTGTCTGCTGGTTTGTGGGTGATAAGGTGAAGACACTTTGTGGGTGACACCATATTTACTCAAAAGATTTTCAAATTGTTTGTTGCGAAAATGAGTGCCCCCATCACTAATAATTGCTCGAGGGGTGCCAAAACGAGTAAAAAATTTTCTTTTCAAAAATTGCATAGCCACTCGAGCATCATTTGTGCGTATGGCTTCCGCCTCAACCCACTTTGACACATAGTCCATTGCGACAAGTATATATTTGTTTGAACATGAGCTTGGGAAAGGTCCCATAAAATCTATTCCCCATACATCAAAAAGTTCGCATTCAAGAATATTGTTTAAGGGTAATTCATTTCTCCTAGAGATATTACCGACCCTTTGGCATCTATCACAAGTAGAGACATACCTGAATGCGTCCTTAAACAGCGTTGGCCAATAGAAGCCAGAGTCAAGTACATTAGCAGCTGTTTTGGTTGGGCCAAAATGCCCACCTATCTCTCCTCCATGGCACTGCTTCAAGATAGATTACATGTCCCTTTCGGGGATACACCTCCTTATGATGTTATCTGCACAAACTTTGAACAAATAGGGCTCCTCCCACATGTTTAACTTCAGAAAAGAATTTCTTCTTTTGGTAAAAAGATAGATTTTGTGGGAGGATACCACTAGCAATATAGTTCGTAAAATATGCATACCAAGGTAAAATGTCAGGGTTAAACAATTTCTCATCAGGAAATGTCTCATTAATTTCTTCTATCTCACTTTCAATTTTATCCTCTCCATTGTCTATTCGAGACAAATGATCCGCTACCACATTCTCTACACCCTTCTTATCTCGTATCTCAAAATCAAATTCTTGCAACAACAATATCCACCTAATTAAGCGTGGTTTGGCATCTTTCTTTGCAAACAAGTATTTAAGTGCAGCATGATCGGTTTAAACAATAACTTTGGCAAGACATAGATAGGAGTGAAACTTATCGAATGCAAAAACTATGACTAGAAGCTCTTTTTCAGTAGTGGCATAATTCATTTGTGCTTCATTCAAAGTGTGACTAGCATAGTATATGGTATGAAATACCTTGTTCCTTCTTTGGCCTAAGACTGCTCCTACCGCTGTGTCACTCGCATCGTACATCAGTTCAAAGGGTAACTCCCAATCAGGTGCTACCAATACAGGTGATGTTATCAGCTTCTCCTTGAGAATCTCGAATGCCTGCAAACAATCAGCATTAAATTCATAAGGTGCATCTTTAGTTAATAAGTGAGATAAAGGTTTAGAAATTTTTGAGAAATCCTTAATGAATCGACGATAAAATCCTGCATGGCCCAAAAAGCTTCGGATTCCTTTCACTGTTGTTGGAGGCGGCAATTGTTGTATCACTTGGATTTTTGCTCGGTCTACTTCAATACCCTTTTCGGATATCTTATGTCCCAAGACTATACCTTCTTTGACCATGAAGTGACACTTCTCCCAATTCAAGACAAGATTTGTCTCCTCGCATCTTGTCAATACCAAATCCAAGTTATATAAACATATATCAAATGAGGATCCAAAAACAGAGAAATCATCCATGAATACTTCTAAAAATTCTCTATCATGTCATGGAATATGGCTACCATGCATCTTTGAAAAGTGGCAGGGGCATTACATAATCCAAATGGCATTCGTCGAAAGACAAATGTACCATAAGGGCAAGTGAAAGTAGTTTTCTCTTGGTCCTCTGGTGTAATAGCGATTTGGTTATACCCTGAATACCCATCTAGAAAACAATAAAAATCATAACCTGCTAATCTTTCTATCATTTGATCAATGAAGGGAAGGGGAAAGTGATCTTTACGAGTGGATTCATTTAATCTCCTATAGTCAATGCACACTCTCCACCCCGTGACTGTCCTAGTAGGTATCAATTCATTGTTTTCATTAGGGACAACAGTAATGCCACCTTTCTTTGGTACACATTGAATAGGACTTACCCATGAACTATCAGAGATAGGGTAGATAATACCTGAATCCATGAGCTTAATGACCTCGGCTTTGACTACCTCTTGCATTTTTCGATTGAGACGGCGTTGTGGTTGTACCACGGGCTTGAAAGTCTCTTCCATCAGAATTTTATGCATGCACACTGATGGGCTAATTCCTTTGATATCTGCTATCTTCCATCCAAATGCCTTCTTGTGCTCCCTAAGGACTTTAAGAAGTTTCCCCTCGTTTTCACCTGTCAAAGATGAAGAGATAATGATAGGCAACGAATTTCCAGCATCTAGGAATGCATACTTGAGATGAGATGGGAGGGGCTTTAGTTCAAGTGTGGGTGATTCTTCAATGGATGGTCGTTGAGGCTTAATGTCTCTTTTTCCCAGCTCTCCAAGATTTTCAGTGGCTCGTTTCATGTAGGGAACGATGTTGGTCAATTGAGCTAATATCTCAATTCCCTCTTTGTCATGTTGTTTATCGGCTCCCACAAGATATGCTTCCAATTTCTCGTTGTAAGTACCTTGTAACACGTCAACAGTCAGGGCATCAATAATATCAATACTAAAACACATGGGTTCATCGTGTGGGTGTTTAAGTGCTTTAAAGACATTAAACACAACTTGATCCTCCCCTACACGGAGGACCAACTTCCCTTGTTGGACATTTATGATTGCCTTCCCCGTTGCTAGGAATGGTCGGCCCAAAATCAATTGTGTCTCCCTGTCCTCTTCCATGTCTAGTACTAGAAAATCAACTGGGAATATGAATTTGTCCACTTTGACTAACATGTCTTCAATGATTCCTCGGGGGTATGTGATAGATCTATCCGCCAATTGCAGTGAAACCTTGGTGGGTTTCGGCTCTCCCAGTCCCAACCTCCTTTTTCGATTGCCTTTTCCTCAGTCTTACTCTTGTCGTCAATGGTGGTCTCACAACTTTCTTGTGCTCCAGTCTGTGGCCTTAGCTCTTTTCCACTCCTTAGTGCTATGACATTCGCTTGCTCCTTTGGATTTATCACCGTATCACTTGGTAGTGTACCTTGAGTTCGTCCGGAAATCAAAGTTGCAAGTTGCCCAACTTGTCTTTCCAAGTTCTTTATAGATGCCTCCTGATTTTGCATCATATTTTCAGTTGATGATATGAACTTGGTCATTAGCTCCTCCATACTCGGCTTTTGTGCATATCCCTGTGGTTGTTGTGGGTTCAACACGTTATTTTGGTTGGACCATTGCAAGTTCGGATGATTTCTCCATCCCGGGTTGTACGTGTTGGAGTATGGGTTGTTGGGCTGCCTGTTTCCTACATAATTCACGGACTCATTAGACTGTATGAATGGACTACCTGCCTAGCACTCTGTGCTCGGATGATTGCTTCCACACAATTCGCAAGTGATAACTTGAGCTTGCATTGCTGTCATGCTCATGCTATCTATCTTCTTGTTTAGCACGTCCAACTGTTCCGAAAGAGCAGTGATGTCATCTACTTGATGAACTCCAGCCGGTTTCTTTGGCACGTTCCTCTCCGATTGCCATTGATAGCTATTAGAAGCCATCTCTTCTAAGAGTTCATACGCTCTTCCGGTGTTTTATGCATTATGGATCCTCCTGAGGCTGCATCTATCATAGAACGGTTAGATGAAAATAAACCGTTATAGAAAGTCTATACCTGGAGCCAAATAGGAAGTCCATGGTGTGGGCATCTCCTAAGCAATTCCTTGAAACGATCCCACGTCATATAGTGTTTCAGGATCGAATTGCCCGAACGTGGTGATATCGTTCCTCATCTTTGCCGTTTTGGAAGGAGGAAAGTATTTGGACAGAAACGCTTGCGTCATCCCCTCCCAAGTTGTTATCGATCCTGCAGGTAAGGAGTTCAACCACGCTTTAGCTTTATCTTTTAGTGAGCAAGGAAATAACCTTAACCTGATGGCGTCTCAGAAACGCCATTATGTTTAAATGTGTCATAGATCTCCAAGAAGTTGGAGATGTGAGCGTTCGGATCATCAGTGGCTACTCATCCAAACATCACTGAATGTTGGATCATCTGTATTATCGCCGGCTTTATTTCAAAGTTGTTCGCTTGAATGGTTGGCCTTGTTATGCTGGACAGTGATCCATGAAAAGTCGGTTGAGCATAATCCATCATCGATATGGGATTCAATGCTTCATTGTTAGCGCCCCTTTCTTGATTATGTTCAGCCATTGCTCGAGCTTCCCTAATTCTTCGTGGACACGTACGCTCGATTTCTGGGTCAATTGGCTCGAGTGTGGGGTTGATATTCCTTGGCATGCACCAAGACAATAACTACCTGTAAAAATTAATCAAAAAGGAGCAAATGCGACTGTAGTAAATTTGACGGTCAAAAGTAACAAAACAAAACAAAAACAAAAATTAATGGCTAAATTACAATTAACTAATCTCGTATGATATTATACGGATTAGTCCTCGGCAACGGCGCCAAAAACTTGATCGCTTATTTTTTAAACAGAAAATTTCTCAGTGTAGCGATTCTACCGCAAGTGCACGGTGTCAAGTTTTAGTATAGTGATCTTATAAGTAAGGATGTCGAACCCACAGGGACTAATATATAAGTACCAAATAAAACTAGTGAAATTATATTTAGCCTACAAAAAAGATGATTAAATAATTAATTAAGCTAAAGAATTAAAAACTCAAAACTAACACAACTCCTTTGAAGATGCGAAGGAATTCCGCTCGAGAAATCTATCAAGATGTTCGTTCAATTGTATCGTCAATGATTTGTTTGTTAAAACAATTTCTTATCAATCAATTCTTAAGGTGATGGAATTCCGAATATAATCAATACACTCTCTCGAGCTGTATTGAAACTAGTAATAAATTGATGCAAGTAACTCTCGTTCACTTAAACCAATTTAATACCGAATAATCTCTATGAAAACCGTTGATCTTCGAATCTTTCAATTTAAAGTGACCGCGTATGTGATTTAATCTCTCGATCTAAATCTTAAACATACAACATGAATTATTTTAGCGTATTACAATTTTATCTCTCGATCTCAATTGTAATTCACAAGTTCAATCAAAGGTAGCTAGACTTTGAAAGCATGAAGCATATAATTCATGAACAAAAGATATTGATTCACTCAAACACAACCAAATCAAATATTCAAACACAAATTCCTTAAAAATGATAGAATAAACTAGATTAAATTCAAATCAAATTCAAATAGATGTTTAATCGTCTCTCAACCTCAAAAACATCAACTAAATAAGAAAATCAAATTAATCTCGAGTTTAGAAATACGATAAACGTAGGAGCGACTCCGTGCGTCGAACGATCTTTCTTCTCTCGCTTCCTTCCTTTCACTTCAAAGGATTCTTCAACCTTCTTTTGCTCCGGGAGGATGAAAGGCGGCTAAGAATATGGAATTATGTCTGATAATACTCTGAATAGTGCATGGAATTTTCGTGCCTCTTTTCCTTATTTATAGAGGAGGGGAGATATGGAATTGTTTCCAAAAAATAAGACCAAATCAAGAGTTTTATTTTCAGAAAAATCTCTGTCTCGATCGATCGGTCCTTACGTCTCGATCGATCAAAACCCTTCAGCGTCCGAGTCTTAACTTCTCTGCCTCGCTCGATCGATCGAGATGAATCTTCCGATCGATCGAGATTTCTTCTCAATTTCTTTTCAACTTTCTGCCCGTGTCGATCGATCGAGAAGGATGTTCCGATCGATCGAGAGTTCAAATTCTTTGTTGGCCAAAACTTCTGCCTCGCTCGATCGATCGAGAAGCTTGTTCCGATCGATCGATAGTTCCGGAACTCAAATTCTTCATTTATTGGCTTGATTTGATCCGTTTTCTTCCTTGTAGCTCAATTCTTCCATATTCCACCTAGATTCCTGAAACAAGTAAATAAATACCAAAAAGCATAACATCTTCATGGAATCTACACGAAAATATATATAAATCAAAGCCTAAATACGCGTAATAATCAACCGTATCACTCACCGATCGATCAAGCCATACACTTTCTTCCCAAATATTTCCTCGGCCATGCGCGATCGATTGGAGGATTATGCTCGATCGATCGAGCAGCTCTGTTAACTTGAGAAATCTCCATTTTTGTGCATACCATTCATGCTAACTCAGCATCTACTACAAATCAACAAACTTCATCAACTCAAGACATAACAACCTCCATAATACTACCATGCAACTACTCAAAAACCAACCTCAACAAAAATGAAACTAAACATGCCATTTTTACTCAACATAATAACTCTCCTGAACCAAAAATATTGAACCAAACAACACATGATTCCTTACCCTCTTTGCTCCAACTTTTAGCAAGATCAAGCAACAAAATTTCAAGTCTTCTTCTCCTTCCTCTTTGCTAGGTGCTGGACGTTTTTTTTAGGAGAGAAGGGGGGGGATTTTGTGATAGAAATCATGTGGTGGGAGAGTGGAGAAGAGGCATGGGTGAAGCATGGTGGCATGGGTTGTGTGGTGGTGATTGGATGATAAGGTTTATTTTATGTCCCGGTATTTAGCATGATGTATTAAAATATCCCTACTTTTATAGCATTTACTCGATTAAAATGCAACAAAACTCCAATTAAACATGCTTTACCAAAAATAATTAACACCCACCCCAAATAAACCATGCCATAACTCAATTTCCCAACATGCATCACATGCACCCTGAAATGCATCACCAGGTCACGCCCACCGCATTACTAAGCATTTCACCATAATTATTAATTCAACACCAAATAAATTAATACCATAATCATCACATAAACATAATTAATGCCCAAATGCACATAATCATTTCGGGGGTATCACATCTTCGATGGATGGTCTTTGAGGCTTAATGTCCCTTTGTCCCAATTCTCCAAGATTTTCAGTAGCTCGTTTCATGTAAGGAATGGTGTTGTTCAAATAAGCAATACTCTCAGTTTCCTCCTTATCATGTTGTTTATCGGCTTCCACAAGGCATGTTTCCAATTTATCCTTGAATGTACCTTACAACACATCAATAGTCAACACATCAATAATATCAACAGTAAAACACATGTGCTCGTCGTGTGGGTGTTGAAGTGCTTTAAAGACATTAAATACTACTTGATCTTCCCCTTCTCAGAGGATCAACTTCCTTTGTTGAACGTCAATGATTGTCTTTCCCGTTGCTAGGAACGGCCAGCCCAATATCAGTGGTGTCTCGGTGTCCTCTTCCATGTCTAGCACAAGAAAATCAACTGGGAATATGAATTTGTCCACTTTGACTAGCACGACTTCAATGATCCCCCGGGGGTACGTGATAGATCTATCCGCCAATTGTAATGAAACCTTAGTAGGTTTTGGCTCTCCTAGTCCCAACCTCCTGAAAATGGAAAATGGCATCACATTAATACTCGCACCCAAATCATACAATGATTTAGTAAATGAAATTGATCCTATAGTGCAAGGTATAGTAAAACTCCCTGGGTGGAGGCATTTTGTTTTGCACAATTGCTGAGCACTCTTCCGTTAAACTTATCGTTTCATACTCGCCCAACTTCCGCTTGTTAGATAGAATTTCCTTCAAAAACTTTGCATTACTAGGCATTTGAAGTAGAGCATCAGCGAATGGTATATTAATATGCAATTTCTTAAATACCTCAAGAAACATACAAAATTCAGCCTCCATCTTAGCTCTTTTTAATGCGGCGGGAAATGGGGGAGGAATTACTACCTTATTGGTGTGTGTGATCGGTGTGGTGTTAGAATTCTTACCTTTGTCAGTTACCTTTTCCTCGGTCTTACCCTTGTCTTCAATGGTGTTTCAAAGCCTTCCCTTTTCTTCAGTCTGTGGTCTTAGCTCTTTTCCATTCCTCAGTGTTATGGCATTTGCTTGCTCCTTCAGATTCTTCACTGTATCACTTGGTAATGTACCTTGAGTTCGTCTAGAAATCAATGTTGCTAGTTGCCCCACTTGTACTTCCAAGTTCTTTATAGATGCATCCTGATTTTGTATCCTAGTTTCTGTTGATGATATGAACTTGTTCATAAGCTCTTTCATACTCGGCTTAGGTGCATATCCCGGTGGTGGTTGTGGGTTCAACACGCTCTTTTGGTTGGACCATGACAGATTTGGATGATTCCTCTATCCCGGGTTGTAAGTGTTTGAGTAAGGATTATTGGGCTGCCTGTTTCCTGCAAAATTCATAGATTCATTAGGCTGAGTAAATGGATTACCTACCTGGCATTCGATGCTTGGATGATTGCTTCCACATAAGTCACAACTAATAACTTGAGCTTGCATCGCTGTCACGCTCATGCTATCCAACTTTATGTTCAATGCTTCTAGCTAGGCCGAAAATGCAGTGATGTCGTCAATCTGATGAACTCCACTTGGTTTCTTTGACACATTCCTCTCTGATTGCCATTGATATCTATTAGAAGACATATCCTCCAAAAGTTCATCTGCTTTCGGCGTTTTCGCATAATGGATCATCCTGAGGCTGCATCAATCATAGAACGGTTATTAGAAATAAACAGTTATAAAAAGTTTGTACCTGGAGCCAAACAGGAAGACCATGATGTGGGCATCTCCTAAGTAAGTCCTTGAAACGTTCACATGCCTCGTATAAAGTTTCAGGATCATATTGCCCAAACTTGGTGATATCGTTTCGCATCTTCGTAATTTTGGAAGGTAGATTTAGACAAGAAAGCTTATGTCATCCCCTCCCAAGTAGTAATGGATCCTGCAGGTAAAGAATTTAAACAAGCTTTATCTTTCAATGAAAATGATAATAAACGTAATCTGATGGCGTCGTCAATAACGCCATTGTGTTTGAATGTGTAACAAATCTCCCAGAAGTTGGAGATGTGAGCATTTGGGTCATCAGTGGACGCTCCCCGAACTGTACTGAATGATGGATCATTTGAATTATTGCAGGCTTTATCTCAAAGTTATTAGCTTGAACACTTGGCCTCGTTATGCTTGACAGTGATCCATGGAAAGCTGGTTGTGCAAAGTCCATCATAGATCTTGGATTCGGTGTTTGATCCTCATTCTGTTCTTCATTACTTCCGCCTCCTTCTCGATTGTTGTCCGCCATCGCTCGAGCTTCCCGTAATCTCCTAAGACATGTTCGCTCAATTTCTGGGTCAATAGGCTCAAATATGGACTGGTTGCTCCTTAGCATGCACCAAGAAGATGACTACCTGTACAGATCAACCAAAAAGAGAAAACAAATGTAGTATACCAGGAAACCTATATCGAAAACAAACAAACTCAAAAAAGAATGGCTAAATTACAATTAGTAATCTCGTATGATATTATACAAATTAGTCCCCAGCAACGGCGCCAAAAACTTGATCGCTTTTATTTTAAACAGTATTTTTTTGAGTGGAGTGCGATTTAACCGCAAGTGCACGGTGTCAAGTTTTAGTATAATGATATGGAAATAGGGATGTCGTACCCACAGTGACTAACGTATAAGTACCAAATAAGAATTAGATAAATTATATTTAGCCTACGAAATATATGAATAATTAATTAAACAAAAAACTTAAAATCTGAAATAAAAATCAAATAATTTGAAGATGAGAAGAAATTCCACTCGAGAAATTTATCAAGACGTTGGTTCACTTGTGTTATCGTCAATGATTCGTTTGAAAAATACAATTTACTATCCAATTAATTCTTAAGGTGACGGGTTCCCTTAAAACTTTCAACACACTTTCTCAAGCTATGTTGAAATTAATATCAAATTGAAACAAGTAACTTTCGTTCACTTAATCACCAATTTGATATTTCATAAATCTCTATGAAAACCTCTAACGTTAGATCATACAATCTAAAGTTATCACTTGTATGTGATTTCATCTATCGATCTCAAACTTGAACATACAACATGAATTACTATAGTGTATTTTAATCTCTCAATCTAAATTATAATTCTCAAAAATCAATCAAAGTTTGCAAAGCTTTGAAAGCATTTACATTGTATTTCATGCACAAAAGAATCAATCAACTAAAAACATTCAAATCATCAAACCAAACACAAGCTCCCATAATCTTGATAAAGACATGTTTAAATCAAAATAACAAGATGCAAATTTGTTTTTCAACCAAATCCACATCATGAATTCTAAAATATTCAAAACAAAGGTTTAAAAGTACGATAAACGATTGGCGTCTACTCCGTGCGTTGAAACGTATCTTCTTCTCTTACTTCCTTCCTTGCACTTCAAGGATTTTGTTTATGGTGTGTGGATAATGGAGGAGGGATGAATAGGTTGCTATGTGTTGTTGAATAAAGTGTTCAACAACCTATTTCTGTGACCTAGGTCTGATATATATGAGAGGAGTTGGATGGAAGTGTCCTAAATTGACCAAACTCAAAAAGGTATTTTTTATCTGAAAATTCTGTGGGGGGCGATAGATCGAGCAAGTCAGCTCGATCGATCGAGAACTCGTTAATGTCGTATCTGAATTATCTGCCACTCTTGATCCATCGAGAGTATCTGGTCGATCGATCAAACAATGTTCATTTTTGTTGGCCAAATCACCTGCCACACTCGATCGATCTACCTTGTCCTCTCGATCGATCGAGGATGTAAATTTTCAACTTCGTCCTTCGTTGCCCCGATTTGGTCATTTTTCATCATTTTAGCTCATTTCCTGCACTTCTATGTACTTTCACCTAGATTCCTGAAACAAAACAAATATATACCAAAAGGCGTAAAATCGTTCAGGAATCAACACGAAAATCAATATAAAATCATAGCAAAATAAGTGTAAAATTCACACTTATCAATTGTTGACAATAACACAATTCTCCGTTGCTTCACATCATAAATTACGCATAGAAGCATATAATTATCGCACCACACAAGTGCAAAACTACAATCATGTAATATAACATTTTATTCAGTTATCTCGACACATCTCTTGGCCCTTAAACAACCCAAAGAGCTAACCACTGCTCTGATACCAATAATGTAAGTACCACACGTCCTTAACCCTTCATTAGTGCATTTTTCATCTATATTAATGCATACATTCATAACATTAGGGAATTCTTATACATGCTTTCATAATGAATGTATGACGTCTATGAAATTTTTGACATTAATTCTCTTCTCATTCAATCCCCAACACAATTCAACTAGCATTAGTATACACTTTACAATGTACGAATCACATATTTTCAATTCATCATGCAATTAACATTAATTAAATTGCATGCACATCATAAATGAAAAGAAAAATCTCACAACTCTTATACAAACCATATACACATATCAAAATGCTCACATACGAGCATTGAACCAATAACTGTGTATCAATTGTATAAGAAGTGTTATTCATACCAATACTGATACCGAGCTCCTAGGAGCACCCTCCTTCCATAGCACGAACTCATCTCCAGAGCCAATATTGTACATGTTCTACCTATTTCAACAGAAACAATCCTCACACGGGGTGAGCATACCAATAGCACAATCTCAATATCATCAATCTGACAATTCATAATTTACAGAATATAAAGATGCAAATTCAGTATATACTCCCTGTATGTACCGTTACCCTATGGAATCTCCCATGCTGTTCATGTTCTCACAATAACCAAAATCATCAAACTCCAAAATCAGTTAAATCATTACATTGATTAACTATACTCATGATCAACCCGCCAATTCCATAATCAATTATAACTAAACCATTTCAATCATGATTTACAGAAATTGAATTATCTCAATCAATGATTTCACAATCTCATCACATCGTATTACATCGCTCGCTCAATAGCGGCGACACTCTAACCTCTCGCACGCTCAACAGCGGCGGCATCATAACCATTGCTCGCTCACCAGCGACAGCAGCATGCTATTGCTCGCTCAACAACATCTCCACAATTCATAACACATACCATTTATCGCAAAAATAATATATTATTCATTACTCATGACAATTGTATATCTAACTATGATCGTATGTCATACGTACCTTATAATTCAATAGTAAGAGCCAATCATTGCTTTTGCCCTGAGATCCAATGAATTATCCATTATACACAGTTAATAACTCACAATCAATTACGTGCAAAAACTTACATACTTAAGCACGTATTCAACATCCATATATACCATCCAATGATGATGATTAATTACATAAAAGACTCGGGCAAAGCATACGTCAAAATCGCAATACAAAAATATTATTTTAGACATCGGCGATTGATCGCTGCTCCCCAGGCGATCGATCGCCTCTCGTCGGATTTTGGCTATTGCCCCTTGGCGATCGATCTCTAAACTTCGGAGCTCAATCGCCAGCTTCTCCGATCGATCTCTAAGCCTCAAGCGATCGATCGTTCCTATTGTTCATCTTCTTCTAAAATTAACCAACGACGCGGCGATCGATCTCTCCAGCCCTAGCAATCAATCGCTCCAACCTGTTTAAGCAAAAAATGTCATTTTTTGAGCAAATCTCCCAAATCCACAAACCCAACACCCACTACTCCATAAATCCTTAACAAAAACACAATAAATGCTCCACAATCACAACAACCAAAAATATTTTAAAATCAAAAATTCAATCTCATCTCAATTCTTAACCAAACTCTACAAAATTAGTATCAAATCGAAGATAAAAGAGAGAGGAATAGTAATACCCAATTATCTGCTCGAAAATCCATCTAGAAACAAGCCTCCATCTATTCTTCTTCAAGGGAGAAAAGGAGGGGAAAAAGGGGAAGGCGGTGGAGAAGAGAGAGTGAGTGAAGTGGAGAATGGTTGAACACCGAATCCACTTGGTATATATAGTACCAAGGCTCCAAAGTCTCAACTACTCGCACCCTAACTCATTAAAAATCATACATGTTCAATAATTATCTATCACTCACTCAATTACATCACAAACCTCAATCCAAATCTCCACAGACTCAAAATCCCACTACCAAAACAAATTCCAAGGTTTAACACCTCAGTGGTACCATCGCTTCGACGTGACAACGGCATTTACCATCGCTTCGACACGACAGCGGCATTTACCATCATTCCGGCATGACAGCGGAAATACCCCTCGCTTCGACATATTAGCGGCATAATATCCCTCGCAATAGTAATATGACAGCGGCATTATCCTTCGCTTCGACATATTTGCGGCAAATATTCTTCATCGCTATAATATGACAGCGGCAAGTATTCACATCGCTACGCCATGCATGCAACCGTAATGCATATCCCGTATTCCAATAATTGTTTCAGCACGACAGCGGCATCATCGCTTTGACGCGACAACGGCATTTACCATCGCTTCGACACGACAGCGGCATCATCGCTTCGACGTGCATGCAACCGTAATGCATAACCTTTATTACAATAATCATCGCCATGAGTGTATTTTAATGCACCTCGCTCCAACATTTAGCGGTAAAGCATTAAAATCATCACTCCGATGTATATCTATGCAACCGTAATGCATAGTTCAAGTCTCATATGACCCTGCAACCACCATGGTTAGCAATAACATATTCCAATTATGAATACATATCATAAATGCACATAAGCAATATAGTTGTGCCACGCAACAATAACTACCATCATGCATAAGTATGTGCTTCTCATTCCCATTATCATTTTCCTAGGCCCTCAACAGCCCCAAAGAGCTAACCACTGCTCTGATACCACTAATGTAAGGACCCCCGTGCCCTTAACCCGTTATTAGTGTATTAAGCCATACCATTAGTGCATATAATCATACTATCATGGGGAAAACCATATGCAAGGGTAACACCATATGCTATCCAGAAAATTTCTAGCATTCAATCCACATAATATTCATATTCCCCAACCAAGATTATTCATATAACATGCACCCTCATAATACACTAACATGCTCTTAGTTTATTTAGCAATTCTGTATTTAATTGCATGCAACCATAAATGAATAGAGAAGGGCCGTAGCCCATTTATACATTCGATATACACGTAAAATGTACTCACGTAAGAGCACCCAATGAACACGCGTGTATCTAATGTATAAAACACTCTACTGGATACCGTTACTGGTGCTTCGACCCTGGAAGCACCTCCCAAGCGCAACTCGATCTCAACTCTGGATCTATGTGCCTATCCAACCAGCTCTGGTACCTCGATCCTGGAAGTACCTCTAATCGACAGTCCGGGCTCTACTCCAAACTGCTGCTACACCTGTAACACCTGCCCCAACAGAGACAACCCCCACACGGGGTGAGCATACCAATACCACCAATCCAATAATCATAACATTGCAATTCATAATTTACAGAATGTAAATGCCATAATTTAAATGATACTCCCTGGATGGTAACACCCTCATCCGGGATCCCCTGTATTGTCCCTGTTCTCAAAATAACCAAACTCATCAAATTCCCAAAGCCAGTTAATCGCCACATAGATTAACTAATACCGTTCTGTTATGCCAGTTCCATAATCAATATGGTAAAATCATTATGTAAAAGACCGTAAATATCACATAAATCAATTAAATGATTCCATGTTCCTATTTCATTGCTCGCTCCACAATAGCGGCATTCTAAACCCCGCGCACGCTCAACACTAGCGACGTTGTGATATCCCCGAAATAATTAATTGCAATTTGGGCATTAATTGTGTTTATATGATTAATTATAGTGGTAATTAATTATGTGCTGGATTTATTTATCATATTGAAATGCTTAGTCACATGATAGAGTGACCCGGGAGAGCATTTCAGGGTGCATGTTGTGCATGTTGGGAAAATTGTTATTAGCATGATTTATTTGCCATGGTTAGCAATTAATTGGAAAGCATGAGTTTAATTTTGATTATGGTGCATTTTGGTGAAATGCCTTTTAAATATCATGTTGGGATGTTTAATACATCATGATTAGTTGTGGGGATACAATTGGACTTGTTTTAAAACCCCTACCCCTACCTTTACCAAAACACTTTACTAAATCCCCCAAAATCACTTCCCACAAACCCTACCCTCCTCATTTTCGAGTTTGAGCTTAGGGGTGAAGAGAAATCCTTCCAAAAACCTTGATTGTGGAGTTTATTGGGAGATTTGAAGTTCCCAAGAGGTATGGATACCTCATTGTTGATTTTGTAATGTTTTATTTAAGTTTGGTATGGTTTTGAAGGGTTTTGAAATGGGTTTGTTGGGGTTGGTATTACTTTGGTTGAATGTTGAGTTTTTGAGGTGCTTAAAGTGTTTATGGAAGGTTATTATGTGTTTAATGTTATTGGTTTGTTGGTAGGGGAGTTGGTATGGATTGGAATGGAGTTTTGGAGCATTAATGGCGATTTTTCGCGACAAAGGGCTCGGCGATCGATCGCCCGTTTTTGGCGATCGATCGCGAGGAGGCAGTACGCTCCAGAAGCTTATGGCGATCGATCGCCACATTTGGGCGATCGATCGGCGAGGGTGGCGATCGATCGCGCCAAATGTGGCGATCGATCGCCAAAAGAGCAAAAATTGATGTTCGGGCAGTGTGATCTCGCGATCGATCGGCCGCTATGAATGCGGGGAACCTTAATGAAGAGGTCGTTGATGTTGGGAGGGTGAACGCTAGCATTGGTCAGGCAAACCCTCTACCTCCACCAGCTGTAGGCATGGAACCAGTGGCTCAGTTGTTACTGCCTGGTGAGATCAGCTTGACTCAGTTTCTGTCTTACGACCCGCCCCGGTTTGAGGGAACAGAATCAGGAGAGGAGGCCGAGGAGTGGCTGGAAAGGCTTGAACAGATATTTGTATCGGCTCCTTGTGCTGTTACAACATGGCTGAGACTGGCGGATTTCCAGTTGGCAAAGAAACCTTTAATGTGGTGGAGGAGCACAGTAATGGAACTGAGAGCACAGGGTGCAGTGATTGATTGGACACTCTTCAGAACCCGGTTTCTGAACCGGTACTTCTCTGCAGCGGCGAGACAAACAAAGGAGGATGAATTTGCAAGCTTGAAACAAGGGAGCATGACAGTGTCAGACTATGCCATGCAGTATTCCTCGTTGCTGAGGTATGTTCCCCACATTGCCACCAATGGACACGCAAAGATGAGAAATTTTATGAAGGGGTTGCGACCGGAGCTCTTTGACCGGGTTATCACCAATAACCCCACTTCTTTTGATGATGCTCTCACAAGAGCAGAGCTGGCAGAGATTGGAGTTGGAGCTTATCCCAGTGTTGTGCCCCCACAAGTGCCACAACAGAGGCAATCTAATGATAGCTTGAGGCCCCGGGGAGAGCCATTTAAACCTCGTGGTGCCTCTTCATCTTCGCGGTTTAGTGGGAAGAAATTCTTTGGTCAGAAACAAGAGAACAAGAAGAATTGGTCGGCCAACCGAGGGCCTACACAAGGAAATAGGCCGGGAGAGCCAAGGTGCGACAATTGTGGAGGGCCACATTCTTCGAGTAAGTGCCCTGCCTGTTATAGCTGTGGCAAGATGGACCACATCTCTCGGTATTGCCCCACCCGGGGAGGACAGTCAGAGTTTCAGGGAAACAGGCCGAGATTTGATGACAGGACAGTACACCAGAGGCAGCAGTTTGCGCCTCGACCATCGGGAGGTCAGACAGTGGGACCGTCCCAGGGATAGGTGTATGCACTGACCAGAGAGCAGGCGCAGGCAGCCCCGGAGGAGGTGATCGCCGGTACGTGTCATTTATTTACGTACCCTGCTTTTATTTTGATAGATACAGGTGCCTCCCACTCTTTTGTATCTGTGGGCTTTGTGGAAAGACACCATATGAGCACGTCTTCTCTACCTACGCCTCTCATGGTCTCGACACCCACTGGAAGAAATGTCGTTGCCGATCAGTTTATGGCAGATTGCCTCATTTATTTTGAGGGCAACGAGTTGAAGGCAGACTTGATTGTGTTGGGCATGTCAGACTTCAACTGCATTGTGGGTATTGATATTCTGAACAGATATCAGGCAGTGGTAGATTGCCGGCAGAAAACAGTGAAGTTCAGACCTGATTTGGGTAGTCAGTGGACTTTTTATGGCAACGGTTCTCGTGCGAAGATTCCGTTGATTTCAGCGATCAAGATGACTCAGCTGTTGGAACGTGGCCACACGGGCTATCTCATCTATGTCGTGGACACGTCTGGGAAGAATAAGGAATTGAGAGTTAAGGATGTGCCAGTGGTAGCAGAGTTTGCTGATGTATTTCCAGAAGAGATCCCAGGATTTCCACCGGCTAGAGAAGTTGAGTTTGGGATCGAGTTGTTACCGGGGACATCCGCTATTTCTCGTGCTCCTTACAGGATGGCACCGGCGGAGTTGAGAGAATTGAAGGAGCAGTTGCAGGACCTCCTTGACAAGGGATATATACGCCCGAGCGTATCGCCATGGGGCGCACCGGTTCTCTTTGTGAAAAAGAAGGACGGTTCGATGCGGTTGTGCATCGATTACCGGCAACTGAATAAGGCCACAGTGAAGAACAAGTATCCTCTCCCAAGGATTGATGATGTAAGGACCCTAGTTCCTTAAGTGCGTATTAAAGGCATAATTAGAGCTAATATAAATGATCAGAGTAGAATAATCGTGTTGAGACTATGAGCCTTAAGAGTTACATGCCAAAAATAAGGACTATCAATGGATTAATTACATTCCCAATCAAAATGAATGTATTAACTATAGCTTTACACTACTCCTAGAGTAGACACTATACAAAAGTAATCCTGTCCTTCATCTACCAAGAGTGATCTCCATAAGCTCACCGCCTCAACCCGCTTTAGCCCTTTTATATCATGCCAAAAGTACCTACAAGGACAACCCCCAAACATGAGAAATGATAACATTCATATTCAACACAATATGAATATAAAGCGTAAATGCATAAATCACAATAAAACACTTCCTGTTTTCCCATGCATTTCAAACGCTTCCAGTTTGGTTGTCCCTGTACCATAACTCATGAGTATAATCAACAGATTATTTAATGGTCTACACATGTCATGACATAACACCAGCTCATCAATACAAAAAAACCAATCACAAATCCCTAGTCTGTCCATCACAATGTATTTTAATGCCCCTCGCTTATTTACATATAGGCGGCATAGAATAACCTCGCTTCAATGGACATGCGGCGCTCCCACCCCTCGCTTCACATTGAGCGGCAAATATTCTTTCCTCGCCCTATATGATAACCACGCTCAAATGTGACATGCGGCGCTCCCACCCCTCGCTTCACATTTAGCGGCAACAAATCAAATAGCGGCAAGCATTAAAATCATCAAGGGATGACCACGACTCATGGGATGTGCACCAATAACCATATGCATATACAATCATCATGCATAATTCAACATGTATTTGCATCCACAATGCATAATCCCATATATACTCGCATCCACAATGCATAAACAATGAGTATATTAGATACATGTACCGTTGGGCGCCCGTCCGTCTTCAACGTACCTTTCCAAAAAGTAGGATGTGGTAGGACTTCAATTCCTTGGCTGTGTCGCCACCTGGGATGGTTCTTGTGAGGACCAGGGATTATAGATGTTAATCCCGTAGTGTTAATAACCCCTAAAGTTGTTTTACGTGGCGATTTGGAGTTTAATCGCGGTGTTGGGCCTTCTGGGCTCGTCTATTTGGGTAGTTGGGATCGTTGGATCCCGAGGTTGAGATTGTATTCTCATTTGGGTGAAAAACCTAAGAGTTGGGTTTTTAGTGTGACTCGGGATCTGGGGTGCTTGTGTGGTCACCGGTAGGGGGTTTTGGAGTTAGAGAGAGAGTTTTTGAAAACAGTTTTTAATGAATCATGATATATTTGTGGGGCTATTAGTATTTCGGGGTATTTTTGCTATAAATACCAGTTGAACCCGAGATTTAATTAAAAATTTCATTTCAGCCCTCCAACCCGTCACTCTCTCTCTCCCCGCGCCCATTTCCCGTCTGCCCCAGCCCCCGCCGCTTCAAGCGCTTCGCCCGCCGCCGTCCGGCCGCCGTTCGGCGCGTGCGACCCGCCATCGGCTTCGTCTCGTCGAGGCGCAGCTATCCCCTCCGGCAATTGAGAGTTTCGTCTCGTTTTGAAGTCGGATTTTGCAGGAAAGCGTCGATCCCCAAATTCTAGGGTTCTTCGATTTCGGTCGATTTTCCTTCCGATTTTTGATTGGGTAACCTTCCTTACCCCTTTTTTGTTGTTCTCATGTATTCCCCTGCCTTTTTGTGAATTATTGTGTTCGAATTTAAAGATTGGGTTCGAATTTAGGGCTTTGGATTCGAATTTTTGGGGGTTTTGGCAATGGGGTGATGATTCTTGCCCTTGTTAGTTTAATTCACATTTTAGATGAATTTTGGTGTTTAATTGGGTTCGATTTGTGAGATTAGGGTTTGAAAATTGTAGGGTGTTCTTGAACAATTTTCGATATTGTCTCATTTGTTTCCCTCCCTGCATGTACCCTGCCCCGGGTCTTTTAAATGGTTAATTGTTCTGTGTTGACGATATTTCGAGGATTATGGGTGTGCTTGAGCATGGGTTACATGTTCGTAAATAATTGTGAATTATTTATCGTGTTAGCACATCATTCCTCGGGGCATGGAACTCGAGCAAGGTTTGGCTCGGACTTCGGAGATTTAAGGTACGAGCGACGTACGAGCATTACTATATATATTAGAGCATTGTGAAATGCATAAGGTATTTTTGATTGCATTGAATATTGTGCGTATGGTTGTATATATATGTTGATATAGCCAAGGAACGACCAAATCTTGATATCGCCGCTTGTAGCGTGCGTGACACTAGAGTAGGATAACTCTTACAAGATATAAGGGGTACTGGGTTTATATGACTATTGTAGGGCATTTGAGATGCCTGAGGATGATCGTAGAATCATGTATTCATTATAAGACATTTGAGATGTCTAGGTATAATGAAGAATTGATAAAATAAATGCTAGGCATTTGAGCTATCTGTGATTGATAGCGAGGTTGTGAAATCAGTATTAGATATTGAGATATCTATATTTGCATGTTTAATGAGTTTGCAATCACTATCTGTTGATATTCGAGGATTAGGCATGCGATGAGTTAATCAATGTGTTGATTTACTGATTTTTGAGATTTGATGAGTTTGATGATTGTGAGAACAGGGACAGTACACGGAATCCCGGATGAGGACGTTACCATCCAGGGAGTATCATTTAAATTCATTAGTATTTACTTTTGTTGTAAATTATGAATTTCATTATGGTGATTATGGGATTTTGTGTATTGGTATGCTCACCCCGTTGGGGGCTGTCTCTGTTGGGGCAGGTGAACAGGTACATCGATGGCTGTGGAGCTGAGCTCGAGCTGTTGATTGGAGGTACTCCCAGGATCGTGGTACCAGGGCTTGATGGAGCACGGTATCGTATAGAGTACTTATATACACCTAAGGGTTATATACACATTTATGATGCTCGCATGTGAGAACGGTTATACTTGTATATGGGTTGTATATAAAGGCATGAGCCTTTCTCTCTTTCATTCTATGTTGCATGCAATTAAGGGTAGAATTGCTAATGATATGAGAGTCACTGGTGTATTATGTGGGTGTTGAAACCCACTTTTGTTATCATATGTGTGGTGTCTTCCCTGGCTGGGAATTTACTTGGTATTGCTGCATTCTGATGAGTATTATGTTTTCCCTGGCCGGGAATTATGTTATGTGTTGTGCTTTTATTTCGGGATAGCTCTATTTATGGGGAGACTCTGCCCAAATTTTTATAAAAGTCCACAATGAAAAAAGTGGCACAAAAGGGGATGGTAATGGGCGAACTTTATGAGTCTATTTGTTGTTAGGCTGATGATCTTATAACATTGAGTGTTAATGGAAATTTTGTAATTGCCATGCAATGATAAAGTATCATCTGAGCTTCCCGATTGACTTTTTATTGAAAGCATGTGCCACACATAGTGGTTAATACACTAATCAAGCAGCACCCATCGCTCGTAGGCAGCATAATCCAGTGCTACGCACAGAGCGGTATAACCCATCGCTATAGAATCTGCGGCATGATCCCCCGCCATAGAGTCAGCGGCATAAGACATCGCCATAGATATCCGGCGGTATGAACCATCGCCATAGATGTAGCGGAATGTACCATCGCTATATAATACCAGGCGGCATGAACCATCGCCAATAGAATACCAGGCGGCATGAACCATCGCCAATAGAATACCCGGCGGCATGAACCATCGCCAATAGAATACCCGGCGGCATGAACCATCGCCAATAGAATACCCGACGGCATGAACCATCGCCAATAAAATACCCGGCGGCATGAACCATCGCCATTAAAATAGCGGAATAATCGCGGACTCAAGAGGTACTCACACTCATGTAGTACTTTGTTCCCGATCGCATTGCTACGTCATGACAGCGGCATCATCGCTTCGACATGACAGCGGCATGTATCATCGCTTCGACACAACAGCGGCATCATCGCTTTGACATGACGGTGGTACCATCGCTTCGACGTGACAGCGGCATTTACCATCGCTTCGACACAACAGCGGCATTTATGTTGGGATATGCCCTAAGACATATCATTAGATGATTGTTTATGACATACAATGTAATATGATTTTATGAATGGCAATTCATTATTATATATTATTCTTTTAACTGTGCAATGTGAATTAATATATATGTTAATGTCCTTAGAATAATATTGTATTATTCTTACAGATGTCCCTAGTCAAGTATTATCATGAATATGGATAATGATAATACGTAGAGACTAGTATGTGTTGATCGATGAATTGTTCACTGATATGAGATATCAAATCAACATATGGGTACATGTTAGAGAACGATGTACTGGACAGACCCACCATGAGAATGCAACATGGATAGTTATATGATCGTCATATGCAATTCTCATAGTGATAATAATGTATGTAATCCTTACGACTTGTGATCATCAGAGATCCCAACATAAGGAGTTATGTATCTTGATACCGTCAAACGTTACCCGTAACAGGGTATACTATAAAGGCGACTAATGGATACACTACGAATTATGTAGAGGGATGTTGACTGATCGAGATAGGATTTGTCCCTCCTATATAACAGAAGATGTGTTTGGCCCTTGATCAAGTGAGAACTAAAATGCATGGCCATGCTCGAATGAGTCGATATGAGATATCGAGCTTATTCGTTTATTCTAGTTCTACTTGGGGATCAAGAAATAAAGATTGGATATACGAGTATGACTATTCCATGACTCGTGTTCAATCTAAACACAAAGGACAAAGGGATTAAGTTACATGGTTAATATTATCACAAGTTCTAAAGGTTATGTCGAGTCATTGACATTCTTGTAATTTGGGTAGCCTCGATGTGTTGCTAGACACCGCTCCTTACTTGCGACATAAAATGAGATTTTATGTCACTGCCAACATTACAAGATCCTATCGGGTCGCACAAAAGATTAAATCGAGAAGGAAAATTAAATTCATGGGATGAATTAAATAATTAAGAGGAGTCTTAATTAATTATCATAATGATTAAATTAAATCATGGGCTTAAGCCCATGAGGCTTTATGAAAGCCTTTAATTAATCATATATAATTTGTTAACAAGGTGTTTAATTAAATTAACACATCATATCATAAAACCTAGCATCAAAGAGGCTCTCGGCCGATACACCATCTTGAGATCTCGGCCTCTTCATAGCCATGGGTTCTTGGTGACTTTGAGCCATCATTTGATTGTGAATCAAGTGTGGTTTTTGGTTCCGGTTTAAGAACTTGTCTAGCAACTTGTTCTTAAACTATCCCCTTTAGTTCGATTTGATCGTGTGGATACCGTTGAGGCAAAACTAGACAAGTTTTGCTAGTGACTCGGAGGAGGCGTTGGACGTGGTGCAGCTCCGTGGAATCGGCTCAAACACGCTACAAGGGTGAGACTTTTGTATTCCTTTATCCGATATGAAATCCTATGTATAGATCTGCTGGTTAGTAATCCATAAAAATTTTATTCCGCTGCGTTGTATGCTCTTGGATTACTTACAGTGGTATCAGAGCCGTGTACAAGGATCATATCGGATTTATGTGGTTAAATAGTTTAATCATATTAGAATTAATATTGCATGCTATTAAAACTGTATTTTCATATATGATATGGAATAAATCGAGTTTGTGAAAATCATCGTATAATATTATATATGATATAATTGACGGATCGAAATATATGATAATTCGTGATCAAAACCGGAACATTGGCTCACATAGAGCTCTCGGCCGTCACATGATACTAGGGTTTTGAACCCTTGGCTCGTGCATGGCCGAGCAGCCGTCGCCAAACGGCTAGGGTTTCGAACCCTAGTCACCATGGCTCGGCCGCCGCCTCCAAAAGGCTAGGTTTTTGAACCCTAGTCACATAAACCACTCGGCCGCCGCTTGGGCTAGGGTTTTTCGAACCCTTGACTCGAGATGGTTAAGCCGTCACCGTCATGAACCGTCCATGGTTGGACCGTGGCTTGTGGCTAGTGAATTTCGGTTATTCGAGCAAGTTGGCTCGATGAAAAATAAAGATGGTGCGAGGCGGCTAGGGTTTGGAACCCTAGCGCCACCGCCGCTCGAGACATGGCTCGGCCATGGGCTAGGGTTTCGAACCCTAGGCCCACTATTGGTCCAGCCGTGTGCTTCATGGTTCGAACCATGGTGGTTCGTGTCTTAGTCGCTTTAGTTCGTGGCATGTGATGTCCCGAGCGTACGATAATTTTTCAAAAATTATTTTACAGTTTTAATTAGAATTAAATTTAAAATGTTTAGAATTTAATTAATTAAATGTTAATGCATGCTTTATGTGTTGTTTGAGCATGGTGCGTGGTTATAGCCCTTTGACCTATTAGATAGGATTTGTGGATGTTTGTAATGTATAATACGACCTGCGTGTCGTGCCTTTCTCTATTTCATTCTAAATGTAATCCCTCCCCTATGTTCCCCTCGAATGTGAATCGAAGAATTCTATATCTTGTAAATAGTGTAGTTTATTTTATTGATGATGATCAATGAAGATGGAGCATCGTGCCGGGATGAGGAGGCTATTCACAAATTGGAGCCAAAGGAAGGTGCTTGTGAAGTTACCTTAGGTTGACTCATAGGATTCTCTCATTGGCTTGAGAAAATCATTAGTAGGGGCTATAACCATGTCACGTTTAATTATGTATGTTGATGCATGATTTATCTTATGTTTTAGTTTGATAATAGTATTACACATATATGTAGATATGTATACAACTATATGTAGTGGACATATTTTAAATTATCAAATTAATCATGAGATCAATAAATCCCTCTAAAATATTAAGTTTTAGATGCCTTCCAAAATAAAAGTACTCGTCAATAACTTCGATTGTACATGTGTGGGTTTGCCAAAGCAAAGTACCGTGGCAATCTTAGTAAGGCGCGAAAGGATAAAAGTGATATCCGTTATACTTTAATTGGGTACGACTTAACTAGGTTATCTCAATAGGATTGGGAACCTAGAGGCATGGGTTGGATTATAATTCATTTGATGAATTGAACAAAGTGTTGTTCGTCCAACTATCCAAGAATTATATGTGATGTAATTGACAAAGTGTTGTCTACCTAAATAACTGAGTCTTGGGCGATTAGCCAAAGCTAACTCAAGATTAAGTGAAATATAGATCTTGGCCCACTAAAGGTTTTGAGGGTTGATATTTTTTTTAAACAAAATAGTGGGAGTATCATTTAATATAAGACCATGTTAAATGATTTAAATCATAAACTTATTTTGCATATTTATATTGTAGATATCCATGGCAACTAACAACGTTACTAGCACTTTATCACTGCGATCGGTCCTTGAGAAGGACAAATTAAATGGGACAAATTTCCTAGACTGGCATAGGAACTTGAGGATAGTCCTCAAACAAGAAAAGAAACAATATGTCCTAGAGGAACCCTTGCCCGCTGAGGAACCTCCCCTAACAGCTACAAGAGCTGAAAAAGATGCTTACAAGAAGCATCAGAGTGACGCACTTGATGTTGGGTGCCTCATGCTTGCCACCATGAACTCTGAGCTTCAGAAGCCACATGAGGAAATGGAGGCGTTCGATATGATCGAACACTTAAAGCAGTTGTACCAACAGCAAGCAAGACAAGAGAGGTATGACGTCTCTAAGGCGTTATTTCAGTGCAGGATGGTAGAAGGAATCCTAGTTGGAACTCATGTGCTCAAGATGATTGGGTACATTGAGAATCTGGACAAGCTGGGTTTTCCATTGGACCAAGAGTTGGCCACCGATGTGATCTTGCAATCGTTGCCTGAGAGCTTTAGTCAATTTGTAGTAAATTACAATATGACTGACATGGAAAAGACTCTACCACAATTGCTTGGTATGTTGAGAACATATGAAGCAAATACAAAGAAGACTAAGGCCACAAATGTTCTTATTGTGAATAAGGGCAAAGGAAGGGCCAAAGCTAAAGGCAACAAGAAAGCAAAGAAGGTCTTTGTTAAATCTAAGCCAAAGTCTTATGCACTGAAACCAAAGGGAGGGATAGTGAAGGAAGGGAACTGTTTCCATTGCGGTGAGACCGGCCATTGGAAAAGAAACTGCAAAGTATATCTGGAGGATCTAAAGAAAGGAAGTGTGACTTCCGCTTCAGGTATTTTGTTATAGAAGTCAATTTATCTACTTCTTCATCATGGGTATTAGATACTGGATGTGGATCTCACATTTGTGTAAATGTGCAGGACCTCAAAAAGAGTAGATTGTTGGCGAAAGGCGAAGTTGATCTCCGAGTTGGAAATGGAGCAAGAGTTGCTGCATTAGCTATAGGAGATTATCATTTAGCTTTACCTTCTGGTTTATCATTGATTTTAAAAGACTGTTATTTTGTGCCATCTATTACTAAAAACATAATTTCTATTTCTTGTTTAGACAAGTATGGTTTTTCATTTATAATAAAGGACAACTGTTGTTCTATTTATTTAAATGATATGTTTTATGCTAGTGCACAAATGGTGAATGGTCTTTATGTATTAAATCTTGATATGCCTATCTATAACATAAATACTAAAAGGATTAAAAATAATGATTGTAATCCGACTTATCTCTGGCACTGTCGCTTGGGCCACATAAACGAGAACCGCATATCTAAACTTCATAAGGATGGAGTATTAGATTCATTTGATTTTGAATCATATGAAACATGCGAATCTTGTTTAATGGGCAAGATGACTAAAGCCCCTTTCAAGGGACATGTTGAAAGGGCAAATGTTTTATTGGGACTAATACATAGTGATGTATGTGGACCAATAAGTACACAAGCTAGAGGTGGTTTTCAATACTTCGTTACATTTACTGATGACCTCAGTAGATATGGGTATGTGTACCTAATGAAGCATAACATGAAACCTTTGAAAAGTTCAAAGATTTCAAGAATGAAGTACAAAACCAACTTGGCAAGAGTATCAAAATCCTTCTATCAGATCGAGGAGGTGAATACTTAAGCCAAGAGTTTCATGACTATCTAAAGGAGTGTGGAATAGTCCCACAACTCACTCCTCCGTATACTCCACAATGGAATGGTGTATCCGAGAGGAGAAATCGAACCTTGTTGGACATGGTTAGATCAATGATGAGTCATGCAGATCTTCCGATATCGTTTTGGGGACACGCTCTAGAAACAACGATTTTCTTACTGAACCGTGTTCCATCTAAATCAGTGGAAAAGACACCATATGAGATATGGACTGGGAAGCGTCCTAGTATGTCTTTTATGAAGATTTAGGGTTGTGAGGCTTTCGTTAGACGTCGCGCCACTAACAAACTTGGACCCAAATCTGATAAGTGTTTATTTGTGGGGTATCCTAAGGAAACGAAAGGATACTATTTCTATTATCCCACCGAGAACAAAGTAGTTGTTGCTCGGACTGGTGTATTTCTTGAAAGAGAATTTATTTCTAGAAAAACCAGTGGGAGAAAAATAGAACTTAGTGAAGTTCAACCACAAGAAAACACTGAACCTGAGATTGAGATGGAAACAGAGCAGGCTCCGCAAGCTGTTGTGGAAGAAGCACCTGCTCAAGAGACACAAGCCCAGCGTAGGTCTGTAAGAGAACACCGGGAGCCACAGAGATATGGATTTCTTGTGACTCAACAAGGTGACTTACTACTTATTGATGAGGATGAGCCGTCATCTTATCAACAAGCTATAATGGGCAATGATTCTGAGAAATGGCAAGAGGCCATGAAATTTGAGATGGAATCCATGTATGCAAACCAAGTATGGACTTTGGTTGATCCACCTGAAGGGGTACGACCCATAGGGTGCAAATGGATTTTCAAGAAAAAGACCGATATGGATGGTAACGTACAAACCTATAAAGGTCGGCTGGTTGCAAAAGGATTCAAACAAATTCATGGTATTGACTATGATGAAACCTTTTCACCAGTGGCCATGGTTAAATCCATAAGGATCTTACTTGCAATAGCTGCATTTCATGATTATGAAATCTGGCAGATGGATGTCAAAACAGCTTTCCTTAATGGAAATCTGCTCGAGGATGTGTACATGACACAGCCCGAGGGTTTTGTCGATCCAAAGGATGCTGGAAAGATATGCAAGCTACAACGATCCATTTATGGATTGAAGCAAGCTTCTCGGAGTTGGAATCTTCGTTTTGATGATGCAATCAAAGAGTTTGGTTTTATCAAAAATGAAGATGAACCTTGTGTCTACAAGAAGGTCAGTGGGAGCGTAATCATTTTCCTAGTGTTGTATGTAGATGACATACTTCTTATTGGAAATGATATCCCTGCCTTGCAATCTGTAAAGATTTGGCTAGGGAACTGCTTTTCGATGAAAGACTTAGGAGAAGCCACCTATGTATTAGGAATCAAGATCTATAGAGATAGATCAAGAAGGCTTCTTGGTCTAAGTCAAAGTACATACATAGACAAGGTGCTTAAAAGGTTTAGCATGCAAGAATCCAAGAAAGGATTCGTGCCTATGACGCATGGCATTTATCTCTCGAAGGAACAGTGTCCTTCAACAGAAGATGAGAGACAATGCATGAGTAAGATTCCATACGCGTCAGCTATTGGATCTATCATGTATGCCATGATATGTACTCATCCCGATGTATAGTATGCTTTGAGTATGACGAGCAGATATCAAGTTGATCCAGGTGAAGGTCACTGGATTGCTGTCAAGAACATCCTGAAGTACTTGAGAAGGACTAAGGATACATTCTTGATTTATGGAGGTGAGGAAGAGCTCAATGTAATGGGTTACACTGATGCAAGCTTCCAAACCGACAAAGATGATTTTCGATCGCAATCTGGATATGTGTATTGCCTAAATGGAGGTGCTATGAGCTGGAAGAGTTCAAAGCAAGAAACAGTAGCCGATTCTACAACGGAAGCTGAGTATATTGCTGCCTCGGATGCAGCAAAGGAAGCTGTTTGGATGAGGAAGTTCATTTCTGATCTTGGAGTGGTGCCTAGCATTAAAGATCCGATAGAACTCTATTGTGACAACAATGGAGCGATCGCATTGGCTAAGGAACCAAGATCTCACCAAAGATCCAAGCACATACTTAGGCGTTTCCATTTCATTCGAGAAATCGTTGAAAGGGGAGATGTTAAAATATGCAAAGTACCAACAGATGATAATGTATCTGACCCATTGACGAAGCCACTGTCACAGCAGAAGCATGATCGTCATACTAGATCTCTACGCATTAGGTATATGTCTGAGTGGTCTTAGTGCAAGTGGGAGATTTGTTGGGATATGCCCTAAGACATATCATTAGATGATTGTTTATGACATACAATGTAATATTATTTTATGAATGGCAATTCATTATTATATATTATTCTTTTAACTGTGCAATGTGAATTAATATATATGTTAATGTCCTTAGAATAATATTGTATTATTCTTAAAGATGTCCCTAGTCAAGTATTATCATGAATATGGATAATGATAATACGTAGAGACTAGTATGTGTTGATCGATGAATTGTTCATTGATATGAGATATCAAATCAACATATGGGTACATGTTAGAGAACGATGTACTGGACAGACCCACCATGAGAATGCAACATGGATAGTTATATGATCGTCATATGCAATTCTCATAGTGATAATAATGTATGTAATCCTTACGACTTGTGATCATCAGAGATCCCAACATAAGGAGTTATGTATCTTGATACCGTCAAACGTTACCCGTAACAGGGTATACTATAAAGGCGACTATTGGATACACTACGAATTATGTAGAGGGATGTTGACTGATCGAGATAGGATTTGTCCCTCCTATATAACAGGAGATGTGTTTGGCCCTTGATCAAGTGAGAACTAAAATGCATGGCCATGCTCGAATGAGTCGATATGAGATATCGAGCTTATTCGTTTATTCTAGTTCTACTTGGGGATCAAGAAATAAAGATTGGATATACGAGTATGACTATTCCATGACTCGTGTTCAATCTAAACACAAAGGACAAAGGGATTAAGTTACATGGTTAATATTATCACAAGTTCTAAAGGTTATGTCGAGTCATTGACATTCTTGTAATTTGGGTAGCCTCGATGTGTTGCTAGACACCGCTCCTTGCTTTCGACATAAAATGAGATTTTATGTCACTGCCAACATTACAAGATTCTATCGGGTCGCACAAAAGATTAAATCGAGAAGGGAAATTAAATTCATGGGATGAATTAAATAATTAAGAGGAGTCTTAATTAATTATCATAATGATTAAATTAAATCATGGGCTTAAGCCCATGAGGCTTTATGAAAGCCTTTAATTAATCATATATAATTTGTTAACAAGGTGTTTAATTTAATTAACACATCATATCATAAAACCTAGCATCAAAGAGGCTCTCGGCCGATACACCATCTTGAGCTCTCGGCCTCTTCATAGCCGTGGGTTCTTGGTGACTTTGAGCCATCATTTGATTGTGAATCAAGTGTGGTTTTTGGTTCCGGTTTAAGAACTTGTCTAGCAACTTGTTCTTAAACTATCCCCTTTAGTTCGATTTGATCGTGTGGATACCGTTGAGGCAAAACTAGACAAGTTTTGCTAGTGACTCGGAGGAGGCGTTGGACGTGGTGCAGCTCCGTGGAATCGGCTCAAACACGCTACAAGGGTGAGACTTTTGTATTCCTTTATCCGATATGAAATCCTATGTATAGATCTGCTGGTTAGTAATCCATAAAAATTTTATTCCGCTGCGTTGTATGCTCTTGGATTACTTACAGTTTAATACATCATGATTAGTTGTGGGGATACAATTGGACTTGTTTTAAAACCCCTACCCCTACCTTTACCAAAACACTTTACTAAATCCCCCAAAATCACTTCCCACAAACCCTACCCTCCTCATTTTCGAGTTTGAGCTTAGGGGTGAAGAGAAATCCTTCCAAAAACCTTGATTGTGGAGTTTATTGGGAGATTTGAAGTCCCCAAGAGGTATGGATACCTCATTGTTGATTTTGTAATGTTTTATTTAAGTTTGGTATGGTTTTGAAGGGTTTTGAAATGGGTTTGTTGGGGTTGGTATTACTTTGGTTGAATGTTGAGTTTTTGAGGTGCTTAAAGTGTTTATGGAAGGTTATTATGTGTTTAATGTTATTGGTTTGTTGGTAGGGGAGTTGGTATGGATTGGAATGGAGTTTTGGAGCATTAATGGCGATATTTCGCGACACAGGGCTCGGCGATCGATCGCCCGTTTTTGGCGATCGATCGCGAGGAGGCAGTACGCTCCAGAAGCTTATGGCAATCGATCGCCACATTTGGGCGATCGATCGGCGAGGGTGGCGATCGATCGCGCCAAATGTGGCGATCGATCGCCGAAAGAGCAAAAATTGATGTTCGGGCAGTGTGATCTCGCGATTGATCGGCCCTTTGCCGCGATCGATCGCGAGTCACAAAATGTGATGTTTTTGGATTTTATTGTAGGATTTTTGGTATTGGACTATTATTGGGTTCTAATATTGATTTGTGTGAATGTGTAGAACCATCCCAGGTGGCGACACAGCCAAGGAATTGAAGTCCTACCACATCCTACTTTTTGGAAAGGTACGTAGAAGACGTACGGGTACCCAACGGTACATGTATCTAATATACTCATTGTTTATGCATTGTGAATGCGAGTATATATGGAATTGTGCATTGTGGATGCAAATACATGTTGAATTATGCATGATGATTGTATATGCATATGGTTATTGGTGCACATCCCATGAGTCGTGGTCATCCCTTGATGATTTTAATGCTTGCCGCTATTTGATTTGTTGCCGCTAAATGTGAAGCGAGGGGTGGGAGCGCCGCATGTCACATTTGAGCGTGGTTATCATATAGGGCGAGGAAAGAATATTTGCCGCTCAATGTGAAGCGAGGGGTGGGAGCGCCGCATGTCCATTGAAGCGAGGTTATTCTATGCCGCCTATATGTAAATAAGCGAGGGGCATTAAAATACATTGTGATGGACAGACTAGGGATTGGTGATTGGTATTTGGTACTGATGAGATTTTATTATGTCATGACATGTGTAGACCATTAAATAATCTGTTGATTATACTCATGAGTTATGGTACAGGGACAACCAAACTGGAAGCGTTTGAAATGCATGGGAAAACAGGAAGTGTTTTATTGTGATTTATGCATTTACGCTCTATATTCATATTGTGTTGAATATGAATGTTATCATTGCTCATGTTTGGGGGTTGTCCTTGTAGGTACTTTTGGCATGATATAAAAGGGCTAAATCGGGTTGAGGCGGTGAGCTTATGGAGATCACTCTTGGTAGATGAAGGACAGGATTACTTTTGTATAGTGTCTACTCTAGGAGTAGTGTAAAGCTATAGTTAATACATTCATTTTTGATTGGGAATGTAATGAATCCATTGATAGTCCTTATTTTTGGCATGTAACTCTTAAGGCTCATAGTCTCAACACGATTATTCTACTCTGATCATTTATATCCGCACTTAAGGAACTAGGGTCCTTACAGACGTCATAACCGATGGTCGCTCAACGGCGACAGCATCCCAAATCATTGCTCGCTCAATAGCGGCACCGTATAGTTCCTAATGTATAACCATTTGACGCAAATACCATTTACCAGGCATATCGTTATCCATTTATAGCAAGTATCATGTACTATGCATTTCAATACCCATTTGGTGCAATTACCACATGCCATGTATTTCAATACCCATATAATGCAATCATCACACACCATGTGCCCCAATGCCCATTTAATGCAATTATCACATATCATGCATTTTACAGTTGCAACATTATAATAGGCTACGCTCGTACGTCATACGTACCTTAAGTCTCCGTAGTCCAAGCCGAACCTTGCTTGCTAAAACACATAAACAATTCACAATCAAGAATAAGCAGGCGATCACGTGCCCACGCACGTTTGTAACCTCAAAACCCATCGTCAATCCATGACGATTACCAAAATAGAAGCCCCCCGGCTAAGCATGCATAATACCCAAAATATACCATTTAACAAGTTTAAAAGTGTAAGGACCCTAGTTCCTTAAGTGCGGATTAAAGGCATAATTAAATTTTTCCATACAAAATAAGGTTTGAAGGTCAAGTTGATGCCCTGAGTTAATTAAATTACAGTGCCAAATAAAGTTTCAAAAGGGATTAGTTACATTCCCAACCAATGAATACTAATCCTATAGCTTTACACTACTCCTAGAGCAGATACTATACAAAAGGATTTGGCCTGCTAACAAGAGCACTCCTCACTGGCTCACTGCATCACCCGCCTTAGCCCCTTCCGCCCAAGTACCTACAGGAACAACCCCAAACCGTGAGCATGTATATAAATCATATCCACAATAATATGATCACAATTAAATGCATAAACCATAAATGCAATTCACTTCCTGTGTTTAACATATTTAAAAGCTCCATTGGTTGTCCCTGTATCACAATAATAATCAAAGATTATAATACCGATATACATGTCATGACATGAACTCATTCCGTGTACACCAATTTCCAATTTTCAGTCTTATTATATCAGTGGCATAATACCCCTCGCGTTTATATGACAGCGGCATTAATACCCCTCGCTTCGACATATTAGCGGTATAATATCCCTCGCATCAATATGACAGCGGCATTATCCTTCGCTTCGACATATTTGCGGCAAATATTCTTCATCGCTAAATATGACAGCGGCAAGTATTCTATCATCGCTTCGACATAACAGCGGCAAGTATTCGATCATCACTACGATATAATCTCGACTCACAATTTATATATATGCAACCGTAATGCATATCCAATCACATATGCAACCAAAATGCATAAACAAGACCATGTATGCAACCACAATGCATAACCAATTCAAAGCGTAATAAATACGTTTTACCGTCCGATGCTCGTACGTCTCACTACGTACCTTGATTCCAAAAGTGGAGATTATCGTGGACTTTATCTCCTATGCTGTGTGCCCACCTGGGATGGTTCTACACATTCACACAAATTAATATTAGGAGCCAATAATAGTCCGATATCAAAAATTCCACAAAAAAGTCCAAAAATCCAATATTTTAACCTTCGCGATCGATCGCCCATCACGGC
Source organism: Haberlea rhodopensis (assembly GCA_907163345.1). Taxonomy (NCBI): domain Eukaryota; kingdom Viridiplantae; phylum Streptophyta; class Magnoliopsida; order Lamiales; family Gesneriaceae; genus Haberlea; species Haberlea rhodopensis. The sequence continues at coordinate 430,670 of CAJQUN010000263.1, read as the reverse complement.
GATCGATCGCCCAAACGTACTGCCCGAGCCCCAAATTTTTCATCCTTCGGCGATCGATCGCCACACTTGGCGCGATCGATCGCCAGACCCGCCGATCGATCGCCCAAGAGTGGCGATCGATCGCCAAAAGCTTCCAACGCCTACTGCCTGGGCGCGATCGATCGCCTGAAATGGGCGATCGATCGCCGACCCCTGTAACCCGAAAAATCTCCATTTTTGCACCTCAAAATCATTCCAACCCATTCCAACACAAAACCAACAAACCAACAACTCAAATAACATCATAACCCTTCAAAATACACCTTAAAACAACCATAAAACCAACCCCCAAACAAAACCACAACAATCCAACCCAAACCCATTTTAAACCCTTCAAAACCATTTCAATCTTAAACCAAACACAATAAAAGCAATGGGGAGGTATCCATACCTCTAGGGGACTCCAAAACTCACACCAAAACCCACAAAGCAAGCTTCTTGAAGGTTTTCTCTCCAACCTTGAGCACAATTTCGAAAATGGGGAAAAGGAAGGGTTTGGTGGTGGTTTTGGGGAAAGTTGTAAAGTAATGGGAATTAAAGGGGAATGGGGTATAAATGATTTAATTAAACCAATTGCCTTCCACAATTTACCATGGTGTATAAAACACCCCAACATGATATTTAAAAGGCATTTTACCATAATGCACCAAAATCCCAAATAAAACATGATTCATCCAATTAATCATAACCCAGTTCAATTAAACCATAAAAATCCCCAATTACCCAACATGAATAACATGTACCCCGAAATGCTCTACCGGGTCACTCCTACCAGGTGACTAAGCACTTCACCAAGATAATTAATTCCAACAATTAATTTAATTACCACCATTAAAATCATATAACCAAAATTAATGCTCAGTTGCATATAATTATTTCGGGGATATCACAATACTCCCCTACTTATAGGATTTCGCCCTCGAAATCGCATGCACTTACCCAACCAAAACCAAACATAACTCACATACCAGAAAATAACTCCGGGTAGTGCTGCATCATATGCCGCTCCGTCTCCCACGTGGCCTCTTCGACACCTCTGCGATCCCACTGAATCTTTACCATTGGTATCACTTTGTTCCGCAGTCTGCGATCAGCCCTGTCCAAAATCCTGACTGGTCGTTCCTCATATGATACGTCAGAATCTAGCTGAACCTCAGAAGGCTGCAATACATGAGACGGATCCGGCTCATACTTCCGTAGCATCGATACATGAAACACGTCGTGAATACCAGACAACGACGGTGGTAGTGCCAGACGGTAAGCCAAGGTACCGATGCGCTGCAAGATCTCATACGGTCCCACATACCTCGGGGACAGTTTGCCACGCATACCAAACCGTACTACACCCCTGAAAGGTGAAATCTTCAAAAAGACCCTGTCTCCCGTCTGAAACTCTAACGGCCTCCGCCGTTTATTCGCATAGGCTGCCTGCCTGTCCTGGGCTGCCTTCATTTTCTGACGGATAACCTTCACCTTACCTTCCATCTCCCGAATCAATTCGGGTCCTCCCACAGCTTTACTGGTCAAGTCATCCCAGTACAATGGTGACCTACAACGCCTACCATACAAAGCCTCAAATGGTGCCATCTGAATACTTGCCTGGTAGCTATTGTTGTATGAAAACTCCACCAAGGGCAGAGAATCTTGCCAAGAGGCATCAAACTCCAACACACAAGCTCGTAGCATGTCCTCGAGCGTCTGTATAGTACGCTCTGTCTGCCCATCCGTCTGGGGATGATATGCCGTACTCAATCTCACCTCAGTACCCAAAGCTGACTGAAGACCTCCCCAGAAATGAGACGTAAACCGCGGGTCTCTGTCGGACACAATAGACACTGGAATCCCATGCAGTCTCACTATGTCCCGGACATACAACTGAGCCATCCTCAAGTATGTGTACGTCATACTGTAGGGAATGAAGTGAGCTACCTTCGTCAGCCTGTCAATGATCACCCAAATGGCATCACAACCCGAAGTAGTCCTCGGCAAGTGGGTCACAAAGTCCATAGATATGTGCTCCCACTTCCACTCCGGTATCTCCAAGCTCCTTAGCTCGCCACCGGGTCGCTGCCTTTCTGCCTTCACCTGCTGACAGATCAAACATTTCTTGACAAATGAGACTACATCTCGCTTCATCCGCTTCCACCAGAACTGATCACACAAGTCCTTATACATCTTTCTCCCTCCTGGGTGGATGCTGAATCGGCTACTATGGGCCCGTTCCAAGATTCCTCTGCGCAACTCCGGCGTGCATGGAACTACCCAACGGTTACCGAGTCTCAAGGAACCATCCTCAGCCACTCTGAATTTTGATGGCTGACCCTGTAATATCAATGCTGACCATCTCTGAATCTCACAATCAGACCTCTGAGCTCTCCTGATATGCTCATAAATATCTGGCTCAGCCAATAAGGTCGATACCCGAACCGGTGATGCGTCCGTATCGAAGTCATAGCCCAGATGGCAACAAGAAGTCATCATAGCCGACAAATGCATGACATCCTCAGCAGTATTCCTCACCTTCCGACTCAAGGCGTCTGCTGTCAAATTGGCTTTCCCCGGATGGTACTCTATTTCACAATCATAATCTTTAAGTAGGTCCATCCATCTCCTCTGACGCATGTTCAATTCTGCCTGAGTAAACAAGAATTTTAGGCTCTTATGATCTGTATAAATGGTGAAGGAGGTACCATACAGATAATGTCTCCAAATCTTCAGAGCAAAAATGATAGCTGCCAACTCCAAATCGTGGACTGGGTACCTAGCCTCATGTGGCTTCAACTGCCTCGATGCATAAGCTACCACGTGCTTATCTTGCATCAATACACATCCCAAGCCCTGAAGTGACGCATCAGTGTACAGAACAAACCTCTTATTCTCTGAAGGAATCACTAGAACAGGTGCTGTGGTCAACCGGTGCTTCAGTTCCTGGAAGCTCTGCTCACAAGCCTCAGACCAATAAAACGGTACTCCTTTCTGAGTCAACTGAGTCAGCGGCTTAGCAATCTTAGAAAATCCTTCGACGAAACGTCGATAATAGCCCGCCAAACCAAGGAAACTCCGAATCTCGGGCACCGAAGTGGGTGCAGCCCACTCCATCACAGCCTCAATCTTTCTGGGGTCTACCGAAATCCCACTGCTTGATATGACATGCCCCAGAAATACCACACTGCTCAACCAAAACTCACACTTACTGAGCTTGGCGTATAACTGGTGATCTCTAAGGATCTGGAGCACTGTCCTCAAATGTCTCACGTGCTCTTCCTCGCTCTGGGAATAAATAAGTATATCGTCAATAAACACAATGACGAACTGGTCCAGGTAGGGTTGGAACACCCGATTCATCAAGCTCATAAAAACAGCTGGGGCGTTCGTCACACCGAACGGCATCACTAGGAACTCGTAGTGTCCATACCGAGTCCGGAATGCTGTTTTCTGTACATCCTCCTCCCTGACCCGTATCTGATGGTATCCGGATCTCAAATCAATCTTGCTATATAGCTTCGTCCCTTGCAATTGATCAAATAAATCATCAATCCTCGGAAGAGGATACTTGTTCTTTACCGTGGCCTTATTCAGTTGCCGATAATCGATGCACAAACGCATCGAACCATCCTTCTTCTTCACAAAAAGAACCGGCGCGCCCCAAGGCGATACGCTAGGGCGTATATATCCTTTATCCAGAAGCTCTTGCAACTGTTCCTTCAGTTCCCTCAATTCTGCCGGCGCCATGCGGTAAGGAGCACGAGAAATAGCGGACGTCCCCGGTAATAATTCAATCCCAAACTCGACTTCCCTAGTCGGTGGGAATCCTGGAATCTCCTCCGGGAACACATCAGCAAATTCTGCTACAACTGGTATATCCTCGACTCTTAACTCCTTGCCCTTTCCCAACAGATCCACGGCATAAATGAGATAGCCCGTATGTCCACGCTCCAATAATTGAGACATCTTAATTGCCGAAATCAACGGAATCTTCGCACGAGAACCGTTACCATAGAAAATCCACTGAACTCCCGAATGAGATCTAAACCGCACTGTCCTCTGCCGGCAATCCACCACTGCCTGATACCTGTTCAGAATGTCGATGCCCACAATACAATCGAAATCTGACATACCCAGAACAATCAGATCTGCCTTGACTTCATTGCCCTCAAAATAAATGAGGCAGTCCATCAGAAACTGATCCGCAACAACTTGCTTTCCAGTGGGTGTCGAGACCAATAGAGACGTGGGCAACGGAGACGTGCACATATGATGTCTCACCACAAAGTCCGCAGACACAAAGGAGTGCGAAGCACCTGTGTCTATCAAAATAAAGGCGGAATATGAAAATAATAGGCACGTACCAGCTATAACCTCCTCTGGAGCTGCATCGGCCTGCTCCCTGGTCAATGCATAGACCTGACCCTGAGGCGGTCCCATCGCCTGTCCTCCCATATGTCGAGGCGCCACCGGTGGCCTCTGCTGTACTGTCCCGGTAGAAAACCTTCCTCTGCCTTCCCTGAGGTCCGTCTGTCCCTCCCGATTAGGACAACGCCGAGCAATGTGGCCCGACCTGCCACATATATAACAAGCAGAACAGTCACGCATCAGATGCGGCCCTCCACAAAAGTGGCACTTAACTTCACCAGCTCTGCCAGGTCCTCCAAAAGTGGATGCACCGCCTCTCCGGTCACCCTGTTTCCGGCCATCCGGTCGCCTTCCACTAAACCGGGAAGAAGAAGAAGAAGTTCCTCTTGATTTAAAAGATCCTCCCCGGGGCCTCAGATTTTCAGGTGTGGATCTTTGAGATGAAACCGGTGGGGGTGCAACATCAGGATAAGCACTCACCCCTATCTCTGCCAGCTCTGCCCTCACAAGTGCGTCATCAAAGGATGTCGGGTTGTTAGAAATCACCCGATCAAATAATTCTGGTCTTAACCCCTTCAAGAAATTCCTCATCTTCGCATGTCCATTTGTGGCAATATGAGGGACATACCTCAATAAAGACGAGTAGTGCATGGCGTAGTCCGAAACCGTCATGCTTCCTTGTTTCAAATTTGAAAACTCATCCTCCTTGGATTGCCTTGCCGCAGCTGAAAAGTATCGGTTCAAAAACCGAGTCCTGAATAGAGTCCAGTCTATCACCATGCCTTGTGCTCGCAGTTCCATAACAGTCGTCCTCCACCACATGGAAGACTTCTTGGCCAGTTGGAATTCTGCCAGTCTTAACCAAGCCGTTCTAGCACACGGCGCGGATACAAATATTTGTTCCAATCTTTCCAGCCACTCTTCGGCTTCTTCTCCAGTCTCTGTTCCCTCAAACATCGGTGGGTGAAAGGTCAGGAACTGTGTCAGACTAAGTTCCCCTGGTAGTAGTGTCTGGGCAACCGGTTCCACGCCCACGGCAGGTGGGGGTAAGGGATTTGCCTGTCCAATACTAGCATTCACGCTCCCAACATCCCCGACCTCTTCATTAGCAGCCATGCTGTAACACAAATGTTAACAACAATTCCAAAACAAGATATATATGTTATGCCATTAGATAACATGAATGAAAATAAGCATGTTAGTATAACAGTTCATACTCCAATATGCGCCACATGCATAAACATGCTCAAATGTAAACACTTAGCTAACCATGCTAAGGCTACCCTTCACTCAATCCCGGGTTCTCTAACCACTGCTCTGATACCACTAATGTAAGGACCCTAGTTCCTTAAGTGCGGATTAAAGGCATAATTAAATTTTTCCATACAAAATAAGGTTTGAAGGTCAAGTTGATGCCCTGAGTTAATTAAATTACAGTGCCAAATAAAGTTTCAAAAGGGATTAGTTACATTCCCAACCAATGAATACTAATCCTATAGCTTTACACTACTCCTAGAGCAGATACTATACAAAAGGATTTGGCCTGCTAACAAGAGCACTCCTCACTGGCTCACTGCATCACCCGCCTTAGCCCCTTCCGCCCAAGTACCTACAGGAACAACCCCAAACCGTGAGCATGTATATAAATCATATCCACAATAATATGATCACAATTAAATGCATAAACCATAAATGCAATTCACTTCCTGTGTTTAACATATTTAAAAGCTCCATTGGTTGTCCCTGTATCACAATAATAATCAAAGATTATAATACCGATATACATGTCATGACATGAACTCATTCCGTGTACACCAATTTCCAATTTTCAGTCTTATTATATCAGTGGCATAATACCCCTCGCGTTTATATGACAGCGGCATTAATACCCCTCGCTTCGACATATTAGCGGTATAATATCCCTCGCATCAATATGACAGCGGCATTATCCTTCGCTTCGACATATTTGCGGCAAATATTCTTCATCGCTAAATATGACAGCGGCAAGTATTCTATCATCGCTTCGACATAACAGCGGCAAGTATTCGATCATCACTACGATATAATCTCGACTCACAATTTATATATATGCAACCGTAATGCATATCCAATCACATATGCAACCAAAATGCATAAACAAGACCATGTATGCAACCACAATGCATAACCAATTCAAAGCGTAATAAATACGTTTTACCGTCCGATGCTCGTACGTCTCACTACGTACCTTGATTCCAAAAGTGGAGATTATCGTGGACTTTATCTCCTATGCTGTGTGCCCACCTGGGATGGTTCTACACATTCACACAAATTAATATTAGGAGCCAATAATAGTCCGATATCAAAAATTCCACAAAAAAGTCCAAAAATCCAATATTTTAACCTTCGCGATCGATCGCCCATCACGGCGATCGATCGCCCAAACGTACTGCCCGAGCCCCAAATTTTTCATCCTTCGGCGATCGATCGCCACACTTGGCGCGATCGATCGCCAGACCCGCCGATCGATCGCCCAAGAGTGGCGATCGATCGCCAAAAGCTTCCAACGCCTACTGCCTGGGCGCGATCGATCGCCTGAAATGGGCGATCGATCGCCGACCCCTGTAACCCGAAAAATCTCCATTTTTGCACCTCAAAATCATTCCAACCCATTCCAACACAAAACCAACAAACCAACAACTCAAATAACATCATAACCCTTCAAAATACACCTTAAAACAACCATAAAACCAACCCCCAAACAAAACCACAACAATCCAACCCAAACCCATTTTAAACCCTTCAAAACCATTTCAATCTTAAACCAAACACAATAAAAGCAATGGGGAGGTATCCATACCTCTAGGGGACTCCAAAACTCACACCAAAACCCACAAAGCAAGCTTCTTGAAGGTTTTCTCTCCAACCTTGAGCACAATTTCGAAAATGGGGAAAAGGAAGGGTTTGGTGGTGGTTTTGGGGAAAGTTGTAAAGTAATGGGAATTAAAGGGGAATGGGGTATAAATGATTTAATTAAACCAATTGCCTTCCACAATTTACCATGGTGTATAAAACACCCCAACATGATATTTAAAAGGCATTTTACCATAATGCACCAAAATCCCAAATAAAACATGATTCATCCAATTAATCATAACCCAGTTCAATTAAACCATAAAAATCCCCAATTACCCAACATGAATAACATGTACCCCGAAATGCTCTACCGGGTCACTCCTACCAGGTGACTAAGCACTTCACCAAGATAATTAATTCCAACAATTAATTTAATTACCACCATTAAAATCATATAACCAAAATTAATGCTCAGTTGCATATAATTATTTCGGGGATATCACAAAAAGATATCCCAGAATTCAACCGGGAATTCCGTTAATAAATTTTGGCTCCAACCAATCCATTTTAAAAGCATAGCATTCCCATTGGAATGTAGACATTGCCCCGAAGACGGCCCCTTTAAACCCCGGTTCCAAAATCCCGACATTTTTCCCAAAATTTCAAAAAAACAATTTCCTTCGGGTGGCGATCGATCGCCACTTTTATCGCGATCGATCGCCACACTCCAGTGGCCAAACCAGTGCCTTCTCGCGATCGATCGCCAATCCTCGCGATCAATCGCCAACCCGCTCGCGATCAATCGCCGAGACCTCGCGATCGATCGCCAGCACTGTTCATCGTCACCCAAATTGCAGCTGCACGTCGCGATCGATCGCCCCACCTCGGCGATCGATCGCCACCTGCGATTTTCTGAAAAATTCGAGCTTCCATGGTGTTTTTGACACCCAAACTCAAAACCAACACCCCATACACCACCAATACCTCAAATACAACATTTAAACTCCATAAAAACACAAAAATCAACATTTAGATTTTAACCCAAAACCCCCAAACACAAATCCAACCCAAAAGCTCAACCATAACACAGCATATCACTATCAAATCGAAGACAATGACGAGAGGAAGAAACTTACCAACTTATCTTCGAGAAATCCGGCTCCTAGGACGAGCCTCCATCGATTTTGCCCATCAAAGGGAAAGGGGAAGGGTTTGGGGTGAGAGAGTGGCGTGAGGGAGAGGAGAGGAGAGAAATGGATTCCGAATGACGGAATCCCGAGTCCAACTAGTATATAGCAAAAATGCTCTGAAATACCAATACCTCCACAAATACATCTTGATTCATTAAAAATCATCTGTTTTCAAAAACTCTCTCTCCAACATCAAATCCCAGACTGGTCCCAACATAAGGCACCCCGGACGCCAAGTCCCACTAAAAACCCAATTCATAGGTTTTCCACCAAAATGAGAATACAATCTCATCCTTTGGATCCAACGATCCCAAATGCTCGGTTTAACAACCTCGGGAGATCCAAAACCGCAATTAATTCCTAATTGCCACAATTAAAAATCCATCAAGGATTAATACCACACCGGGATTAACACCATTAATCCCCGGACATCACAATTATCCCCCACTAATAAAATTTCATCCTCGAAATTGCACCGGTGTACTCCACGTAACACCAGGACTAAACAAACAAAACAAGGACAAGACCCCGATTCTGAACCACCTTAGAATCGAGTTAACAACTGCGAGAATACCAGTCTCGCACCAAGCCCTAAAATAGAGCAAACGCCAAAACCAATACAAACCCGAAAGATAACAACATACCTCGACGTGAATCGTCCCAGAAGTCAGTCCACCATGATTGAAAATCAACCAAACCTTCCTTGGTCTCGACATAGATATCTCCCCATGATATCTCCATCACTTGCCCACGATGCTTAACACGCATCGTTATGATGAGGACTACTAGCATACGACAGTATACTCACAGAAAATCCGGTTCTTGTTTCCCAGTCCATCTCCTCCAAAGGAGTAGTTGCAACACTTGCAACACGGATCGGGCAACCCACGGTCACCGATCCACACAAAGCACTTCTCCGAGGATGTTTACACCGGTGTGTTCCAAGAAATCATATCTTGGTCCTGACACACCATCAAGACCCCACAAAGTCTCAAGTTCCACAGGGGACATGCAAGACCAACAATTGCATTCCTACACACGTGTCAACCATGACACTAAACAAACTCGAATCTCGGCCATCCCTCATTTATCCTTGGATCCAACAATCCTAAAATAGGAAGGCTATCGAATTATCCAACAAGAATTACCATGATTCCAAAACACGACGATCCCTCCTCAGGGGAAGTCAAACAACCCTCACGATCATTCATCAGAATGCATCGTGCCATCGAGATTACCGATCTCGAGGTTCCACAATCTTACACCGGAGATTCACCAAACCAAGCATACAAACTCGACGTTCAACAATGAACAAAATAACGTTGGCATTCGTATACACTCACGGCATACATGCCCAACACCAGTCACAACATGCATACACAATGCAATAGACTCGGGTATCTCCAATCATACCCAAATCCAAAACCAACTGTCAAACCTCTATTATTCTCTCCCCACGGAGAATGATGGTTGACAAACCAAAACCAAAGGGTGTGATTTCAACATCACCACCACACGAACCAAAATAACGAATCTCCCCAAAAGATTCAACCAGTAGGTATCATAATACCGCCTTCCTCTCAAGGAAAAAGTCATGAATCCATGATCCTCCAATCCTCGAACCACCGTTCGGAAGACCTGGATATATTTATACCAAAACATATCCCGGAACCCAGAAATACACAACAGGTTAGAGTAGCGCATCAATACCACCATTACCCGATCCAAAATCCGTATACGCCATGTATACACATCCCAACGATGCTCTGTACTAATGCCATAGTACTCCACAATCGAGCATCTCCCCGGAGACGTCTCCTCAAACGTCTCACCGAGGTAAGAAATCCATTACTCGGTCCAACACCAGTAATTTTTACCATGGCTGATTTACAATCAATCCACGACCGATGCAAGTTGTCTCCAAGACAGTACAATCCAAATCTCTCCAAGAGACAAAATCAATATAGTAGTGTCACCCCACTAACTATATCTCACAAACCATTGTGACTCCCATTGCATGCCATATGCAAGGATGCTCAACTAGAGCTAGTAACGACTTGTTGACACTCACGTTGGTAATACCAACAAAATTGAGTTGTCCCAGTACAAGTCCCTCAAAACAAAGGCGTATAAACGTCCCCGTGAGGTATTCCCTACCTCAATCACCATGCCACATAGAGACTACAAGAGTCTATCATAACCCTCATCGTATCGCCATACGATTCACCCATCTCGAATCCAACGAGCAGCATAAAGGCTAACACAAGCCCACCAAAGTACTGCAACCATACCTGGCTAGCGATTCGCTGGCCCCATAGGCTTATACCAACTACCAACGTGACACATGTCTCAACCCGGTATACCATACCGTACAAACCATTAGAGTTGTGGGTCATCACCCAGCATAACTATAAAACACCAAGCACAATGGACATCCAGGTGTCCTTGCTTAACTACCATGCAATCCTAATCCATTAAGACTTATTCCACACCCTCAGGGTGGGTGTAACCATGCCTCCCCACATCACAACAACAAGCGAGTAGTTTCCTCAATGACTTCTCTTACCACCAATCACTTGGCCTTAGCCATCCCAGCGAGTATACCCAAGGGTATCACTGCTCGACAAATATTTACCTCTATAACATGATGTGGTACCCTCACCGGTACAATGCATCCAATGCTCCATCGAGCAAACCTGCTCAGCAAAAAGGTCTTGTCAACAAGTGACCCAGACTCTACCATGTGCCCACCATCGGCACTCAAACCATACAATCAAATACATAACATGAATGTATTATTCACCAAAACGACGCCACGCGTCCACATAGACATCCCAAATAACATCGTCAAACATATGACGGTACCTGTCGATACACGACACTCATAATCTCATCGTCAAACGCATGTCGGTATAAGACAACACATAGTATTCACAATAATGATAACAAAAGTAATATGACATACCTCATCGCTATCAAGATAGCGGAGTAAGTACCTGTATCCATCGTTCACCAGCGGTACACAAGCAGCACCCATCGCTCGTAGGCAGCATAATCCAGTGCTACGCACATAGCGGTATAACCCATCGCTATAGAATCAGCGGCATGATCCCCCGCCATAGAGTCAGCGGCATAAGACATCGCCATAGATATCCCGCGGTATGAACCATCGCCATAGATGTAGCGGAATGTACCATCGCTATATAATACCTGGTGGCATGAACCATCGCCAATAGAATACCCGGCGGCATAAACCATCGCCAATAAAATACCCGGCGGCATGAACCATCGCCAATAGAATACGCCATAGATGTAGCGGAATGTACCATCGCTATATAATACCTGGTGGCATGAACCATCGCCAATAGAATACCCGGCGGCATAAACCATCGCCAATAAAATACCCGGCGGCATGAACCATCGCCAATAGAATACCCGGCGGCATGAACCATCGCCAATAGAATACCCGACGGCATGAACCATCGCCAATAAAATACCCGGCGGCATGAACCATCGCCATTAAAATAGCGGAATAATCGCGGACTCAAGAGGTACTCACACTCATGTAGTACTTTGTTCCCGATCGCATCGCTACGTCATGACAGCGGCATCATCGCTTCGACACGACAGCGGCATGTATCATCGCTTCGACACGACAGCGGCATCATCGCTTTGACATGACGGTGGTACCATCGCTTCGACGTGACAGCGGCATTTACCATCGCTTCGACACGACAGCGGCATTTACCATCGTTCCGGCATGACAGCGGAAATACCCCTCGCTTCGACATATTATGTGATGCCCCGAAATTAATTATATGCAATTTGAGCATTAATGATGTAATATGATGAATTATGTTGATAATTGATTTATGTGTTGAAATTAATTATCAAGTTGAAATGCTTAGTCACATGATAGGCGTGACCCGGGGGTTGCATTTCAGGGTGCATGTATGCTCTTGGATTACTTACAGTGGTATCAGAGCCGTGTACAAGGTTCATATCGGATTTATGTGGTTAAATAGTTTAATCATATTAGAATTAATATTGCATGCTATTAAAACTGTATTTTCATATATGATATGGAATAAATCGAGTTTGTGAAAATCATCGTATAATATTATATATGATATAATTGACGGATCGAAATATATGATAATTCGTGATCAAAACGAGAACATTGGCTCACATAGAGCTCTCGGCCGTCACATGATACTAGGGTTTTGAACCCTTGGCTCGTGCATGGCCGAGCAGCCGTCGCCAAACGGCTAGGGTTTCGAACCCTAGTCACCATGGCTCGGCCGCCGCCTCCAAAAGGCTAGGTTTTTGAACCCTAGTCACATAAACCACTCGGCCGCCGCTTGGGCTAGGGTTTTTCAAACCCTTGACTCGAGATGGTTAAGCCGTCACCGTCATGAACCGTCCATGGTTGGACCGTGGCTTGTGGCTCGTGAATTTCGGTGATTCGAGCAAGTTGGCTCGATGAAAAATAAAGATGGTGCGAGGCGGCTAGGGTTTGGAACCCTAGCGCCGCCGCCGCTCGAGACATGGCTCGGCCATGGGCTAGGGTTTCGAACCCTAGGCCCACTATTGGTCCAGCCGTGTGCTTCATGGTTCGAACCATGGTGGTTCGTGTCTTAGTCGCTTTAGTTCGTGGCATGTGATGTCCCGAGCGTACGATAATTTTTCAAAAATTATTTTACAGTTTTAATTAGAATTAAATTTAAAATGTTTAGAATTTAATTAATTAAATGTTAGTGCATGCTTGTTGTGTTGTTTGAGCATGGTGCGTGGTTATAGCCCTTTGACCTATTAGATAGGATTTGTGGATGTTTGTAATGTATAATACGACCTGCGTGTCGTGCCTTTCTCTATTTCATTCTAAATGTAATCCCTCCCCTATGTTCCCCTCGAATGTGAATCGAGGAATTCTATATCTTGTAAATAGTGTAGTTTATTTTATTGATGATCATCAATGAAGATGGAGCATCGTGCCGGGATGAGGAGGCCATTCACAAATTGGAGCCAAAGGAAGATGCTTGTGAAGTTACCTTAGGTTGACTCATAGGATTTTCTCATTGGCTTGAGAAAATCATAGTAGGGGCTATAACCATGTCACGTTTAATTATGTATGTTGATGCATGATTTATCTTATGTTTTAGTTTGATAATAGTATTACACATATATGTAGATATGTATACAACTATATGTAGTGGACATATTTTAAATTATCAAATTAATCATGAGATCAATAAATCCCTCTAAAATATTAAGTTTTAGATGCCTTCCAAAATAAAAGTACTCGTCAATAACTTCGATTGTACATGTGTGGGTTTGCCAAAGCAAAGCACCGTGGCAATCTTAGTAAGACGCGAAAGGATAAAAGTGATATCCGTTATGCTTTAATTGGGTACGACTTAACTAGGTTATCTCAATAGGATTGGGAACCTAGAGGCATGGGTTGGATTATAATTCATTTGATGAATTGAACAAAGTGTTGTTCGTCCAACTATCCAAGAATTATATGTGATGTAATTGACAAAGTATTGTCTACCTAAATAACCGAGTCTTGGGCGATTAGCCAAAGCTAACTCAAGATTAAGTGAAATGGATCTTGGCCCACTAAAGGTTTTGAGGGTTGATATTTTTTTTAAACAAAATAGTGGGAGTATCATTTAATATAAGACCATGTTAAATGATTTAAATCATAAACTTATTTTGCATATTTATATTGTAGATATCCATGGCAACTAACAACGTTACTAGCACTTTATCACTGCGATCGGTCCTTGAGAAGGACAAATTAAATGGGACGAATTTCCTAGACTGGCATAGGAACTTGAGGATAGTCCTCAAACAAGAAAAGAAACAATATGTCCTAGAGGAACCCTTGCCCGCTGAGGAACCTCCCCTAACAGCTGCAAGAGCTGAAAAAGATGCTTACAAGAAGCATCAGAGTGACGCGCTTGATGTTGGGTGCCTCATGCTTGCCACCATGAACTCTGAGCTTCAGAAGCAACATGAGGAAATGGAGGCGTTCGATATGATCGAACACTTAAAGCAGTTGTACCAACAGCAAGCAAGACAAGAAAGGTATGACGTCTCTAAGGCGTTATTTCAATGCAGGATGGTAGAAGGAAGCCTAGTTGGAACTCATGTGCTCAAGATGATTGGGTACGTTGAGAATCTGGACAAGCTGGGTTTTCCATTGGACCAAGAGTTGGCCACCGATGTGATCTTGCAATCGTTGCCTGAGAGCTTTAGTCAATTTGTAGTAAATTACAATATGACTGACATGGAAAAGACTCTACCACAATTGCTTGGTATGTTGAGAACATGTGATATCCCCGAAATATTAATTGCAACTTGGTGCATTAATTGTGTTTATATGATTAATTATGATGGTAATTAATTATGTGTTGGAATTATTATGTTGAAATGTTTAGTCACATGGTAGATGTGATCGGGTTGCATTTCAAGGTGCATGTGATGCATGTTAGATATTTGGGGTGTTTTAATGACTTCATGTGTGGGTAGTCATTTTTGAGGAAACATGCATTTATTTGTAATTGTGGAGCATAGTGAAGTTATGCTTTTAAATATCATGTTGGGGTGTTTTATACACCGTGGTATTGTGGGATGCACCCTATTTTAATTAAACCCAACCCTTATAACCCCCCACCTTTACCAATTCATTTTACTTTACCAAAATCATTCCCACACAAACCCTTCCCCTCATTTTCGTTCTTGAGCTTTGGGGTGAAGAGAAGTCCTTGCAAAATCTTGATTTGTGGAGTTTATTGGGTGATTTGAGATCCCCAAGAGGTATGGATACCTCATGGTTGTTGTTGTAAGGTTTTGTTTAAGTTTGGTATGATTTTGAAGGATTTAAAATGGGTTTGTTTTGGGTTGTTGTGGTTTTGGTTGTATGTTGGATTTATACTTGTTTGGAAGTATATTTTGGTGGTTTAAGTTGTCATTTATGTTGTTGATTGATTGTATAAGTGTTGGTATGGATTGGAAGGATTTTTGGGAGCAAAAATGGTGAAAATCGCGACTCTGCGCGAGGCGATCGATCGCCTGAAAAGAGGCGACCGATCGCCAAAGGACAGTAGACTTTTCGAAGGATAGGCGATCGATCGCCTAAAATGAGGCGACCGATCGCCGAGAGGCAGTAGCCAAATCAAAGGATAGGCGATCGATCGCCATGTTTGGCGCGATCGATCGCCGCAGTGGAAAATTTGAAGCGACCGATCGCCTGAAGGAAGCGATCGATCGCCGCCTGTGTATTTTTGGGAAATGATTTCTTTTGTCAAATTTTTGGTATTTGGCTATTATTTGGCTTCTAATATGGGGTTGTGTGATTGTGTAGAACCATCCCAGGTAGCAACGCAACCAAGGAACTGAAGCCATATCAAATCCACTTTTGGAAAGGTACGTAGTGGACGTACGGGCACCAACGGTACATGTATCTAATATACTCAATGTTTATGCATTGTGGATGCGAGTATATATGTGATTATGCATTGTGGATGCAAATACATGTTGAATTATGCATGATGATTGTAGATGCATATGATTATTGGTGCACATCCCATGATTCGTGGTCATCCCTTGATGATTTTAATGCTTGCCGCTATTTGTTTTGGTTCCGCTAAATGTGAAGCGAGGGGTGGGAGCGCCGCATGTCACATTTGAGCGTGGTTATCATATAGGGCGAGGAAAGGATATTTGCCGCTCAATGTGAGGCGAGGGGTGGGAGTACCGCTTGTCCATTGAAGCGAGGTTATTCTATGCCGCCTATATGTAAATAAGCGAGGGGCATTAAAATACATTGTGATGGATAGACTAGGGATTGGTGATCAGTATTTGGTATTGTTGAGATGGTATATGTCATGACATGTTTAGACCATTAAAAATAATCTGTTGATTATACTCATGAGTTATGGTACAGGGACAACCAAACGGGAAGCGTTTGAAATGCATGGGAAAAACAGGAAGTGTTTTATTATGATTATGCATTTACGCTTTATCTTCATATTGTGTTGAATATGAATGATTATTATTGCTCATGTTTGGGGGTTGTCCTTGTAGGTACCTTTTTGGCATGATAGAAGGGCTTGAACGGGTTGAGGTGGTGAGCCTTGTGAAGAATTCTTTTGAGGCAGAAAGGACAGGATTATTTTGGATAGTATCTACTCTAGGAGTAGTATAAAACTATAGTTGAACACATTCATTGATTGGAATGTAATTAATCCATTTGGTAGTCCTTATTTTTGGCATGTAATGCTTAAGCTCATAGACTCAACACGTTCTTTTACACTCTGATCTTTTATATTAGCTCTAATTATGCCTTTGATCCGCACTTAAGGATTAGGGTCCTTACATTAGTGGTATCAGAGCTGTGGTTAGAGAACCCGGGAACGAGTGAAGGGTAGCCTTAGCATGATTGGCTAGGTGCTTACATTTGAAGCATGTTTATGCATGTGGTGCATATTAATGTATATCCTGTTATACTAACGTGCTTATTCTCATTCCTGTTATCTAACGGCATAACATATATATTGCTTTGGAATTGTTGTTAACATTTGTGTTACAGCATGGCTGCTAATGAGGAGGTTGGAGATGTTGGTAGTGTGAACGCAAGTATTGGACAGGCAAACCCTCTACCTCCACCGGCCGTAGGCATGGAACCCGTGGCTCAGTTATTACTACCGGGTGAGATCAGTTTGACGCAATTTCTGTCTTACCATCCGCCCCGGTTTGAGGGGACAGAGTCCGGAGAAGAGGCTGAAGAGTGGCTGGAAAGACTTGAACAGATCTTTGTATCGGCTCCTTGTGCTGTTACAGCTTGGCTGAGGCTGGCGGAGTTTCAGTTAGCTAAGAAACCTCTAATGTGGTGGAGGAGCACGGTGATGGAGCTAAGAGCACTAGGTGCTGTGATTGATTGGACACTCTTCAGGACTAGGTTTCTGAACCGGTACTTCTCCGCAGCAGCGAGACAGACGAAGGAGGATGAATTTACAAGTTTGAAACAAGGGAACATGACAGTGTCAGACTATGCCACGCGGTACTCTTCGTTGCTGAGGTATGTTCCCCACATTGCCACCAATGGGCACGCAAAGATGAGGAACTTTATGAAGGGGTTGCGACCGGAGCTCTATGACCGGGTTATCACCAATAACCCAACTTCTTTTGATGATGCTCTCACAAGGGCGGAGCTTGCCGAGCTTGGGGTGGGAGCTTATCCTAGTGCTATGCCACCACCAGTACCGCAACAGAGGCAGACTAATGACAGCTTGAGGCCCCGAGGAGAGCCATTTAAACCTCGTGGTGCCTCTTCATCTTCACGGTTTGGTGGAAAGAAGTACTTTGGTCAGAAACAGGATAACAAGAAGAATTGGTCGGCCAATGGAGGGTCTTCACAAGGGAATAGGCCGGGAGAGCCGAGGTGATACAATTGTGGAGGACCACATTCTTCAAGCAAGTGCCCTGCCTGTTATAGCTGTGGCAAGATGGGCCACATCGCTCGGTATTGCCCCACCCGGGGAGGACAGTCAGAGTTTCAGAGCAATAGGCCGAGGTTTGATGACAGGACTGTACACCAGAGGCAGCAGTTTGGGCCTTGACCATCGGGAGGTCAGACAGTGGGACCGCCCCAGGGACAAGTGTATGCGCTGACTAGAGAGCAGGCCCAGGCAGCCCCAGAGGAGGTGATCGCCGGTACGTGTCATTTATTTACGTACCCTGCTTTTATTTTGATCGATACAGGTGCCTCCCACTCTTTTGTATCGGTGGGTTTTGTGGAAAGACACCATATGCGCACGTCTTCTTTACCCACGCCTCTTTTGGTCTCAACACCCACTGGAAGAAATGTCGTTGCTGATCAGTTCATGGCAGACTGCCTCATTTATTTTGAGGGCAACGAGTTAAGGACAGACTTGATTGTGTTGGGTATGTCAGACTTTGACTGCATCTTGGGTATTGATGTTCTGAACAGATATCAGGCAGTGGTAGATTGCCGGTAGAGGACAGTGAAGTTCAGACCTAAGTTGGGCAGTCAGTGGACCTTCTATGGCAACGGTTCTCGTGCGAAGATTCCGTTGATTTCAGCGATCAAGATGACTCAGTTGTTGGAACGTGGCCACACGGGCTATCTCATTTATGCCGTGGACACGTCTGGGAAGAGTAAAGAATTGAGAGTTGAGGAAGTGCCAGTAGTGGCAGAGTTTGCTGATGTATTCCCAGAAGAGATCCCAGGATTTCCACCGGCTAGGGAAGTTGAGTTTGGGATCGAGTTGTTGCCAGGGACATCCGCTATCTCTCGTGCACCTTATAGGATGGCACCGGCTGAGTTGAGAGAGTTGAAAGAACAGCTGCAGGATCTCCTTGACAAGGGATATATACGCCCGAGCGTATCGCCATGGGGCGCACCGGTTCTCTTTGTGAAGAAGAAGGACGGTTCGATGCGGTTGTGCATCGATTACCGGCAACTGAATAAGGCTACAGTAAAGAACAAGTATCCTCTCCCAAGGATTGATGACTTATTTGATCAGTTGCAAGGTACCAGGGTGTATAGCAAGATTGATTTGAGATCCGGGTATCATCAGATTCGAGTCAGAGAGGAAGATGTGCAGAAGACAGCATTCCGGACCCGATATGGACATTATGAGTTCCTAGTGATGCCGTTCGGCGTGACGAATGCTCCAGCAGTCTTTATGAGTCTGATGAACAGGGTGTTTCAGCCGTATCTTGATCAGTTCGTCATTGTGTTTATTGACGACATTCTCATCTACTCCCGGAGTGAGGAAGAGCATGTGAAACACTTGAGGACAGTGCTTCAGATTCTCAGAGAGCATCAGTTGTATGCTAAGCTCAGTAAGTGTGAATTTTGGCTGAGCAGTGTAGTGTTTCTGGGGCATGTCATATCGAGCAGTGGGATATCTGTAGATCCCAAGAAGATTGAGGCTGTGATGGAGTGGGCTGCCCCCACTTCTGTGCCGGAGATACGGAGTTTTCTGGGTTTGGCCGGTTATTATCGACGCTTTGTCGAGGGCTTTTCGAAGATTGCCAAGCCGTTGACACAGTTGACTCAGAAGGGTGTGCCTTTCTTTTGGTCATAAGCTTGTGAGGAGAGCTTCCAGGTGTTGAAGCACCGGTTGACGATGGCGCCAGTGTTAGTGATCCCTACGGAGAACTCCAGATTTGTTTTGTATACTGATGCATCACTCCAGGGCCTTGGGTGTGTACTGATGCAAGATAAGCATGTGGTAGCTTATGCATCGAGACAGTTGAAGCCGCATGAGACTAGATACCCAGTCCATGACTTGGAACTGGCGGCTATCATCTTCGCCCTGAAGATTTGGAGACATTACTTGTATGGTACTTCATTTACCATATACACGGATCACAAAAGCCTCAAGTTTTTATTCACTCAGGCAGAGCTGAACATGAGGCAGAGGAGATGGATGGACCTACTCAAGGACTATGATTGCGAGATAGAGTACCATCCGGGGAAAGCCAATTTGACAGCAGACGCTTTGAGCCGGAAAGTGAGGAGTTCTGCTGAGGACGTCATCCATTTGTCGGCTATGATGACCTCCTATTGCCATCTGGGCTATGATTTTGACATAGATGCATCGCCTGTGTATGTATCGACTTTGCTAGCCGAGCCAGATATCTATGAGAACATCAGGAGAGCTCAGAGGGCAGATGATGAGGTTCAGAGGTGGTTATCTTTAGTACATCTTGGTCAGCCAACGAAGTTCAGAGTGGCCGACGACGGATCCTTGAGATTGGGTAACCGTTGGGTGGTTCCGAGTACGCCGGAGTTGCGTAAAGGGATCTTAGAACGAGCTCATAATAGCAGGCTTAGCATCCACCCAGGCGGGAAAAAGATGTATAAAGATCTGCGTGGTCAGTTTTGGTGGAAGAGAATGAAGAGTGACGTCGTCGCTTTTGTCAAGAGGTGTTTGATCTGCCAGCAGGTTAAGGCAGAGAGACAGAGACCTGGCGGCGAATTGAGAAGCTTGGAGATACCAAAGTGGAAGTGGGAACACATTTCCATGGACTTCGTGACTCATTTGCCGAGGAGTGCTTCAGGCTTCGATGCTATTTGGGTGATCGTGAATCGATTGACCAAGGTAGCTCATTTTATCCCCTATAGCATGACTTTCACCTTTTTGAGGATGGCGCAGTTGTATATTAGAGATGTGGTGAGATTGCATGGGATCCCCGTTTCCATAGTGTCAGATCGAGATCCGCGATTCACATCTCATTTTTGGGAAGGTCTTCAGTCAGCCTTGGGAACTGAAGTCAGATTGAGCACTGCTTATCATCCTCAGACGGATGGCCAGAACGAGCGCACTATTCAGACGCTCGAGGACATGTTGAGAGCTTGTGTTTTGGAGTTCGATGCCTCTTGGCAGGATTCAGTGCCTTTGGTAGAGTTTTCTTATAACAATAGCTACCAGGCGAGTATTCAGATGGCTCCGTTTGAAGCTCTTTATGGCAGACGGTGTAGATCACCCTTGTGTTGGGATGATTTGGACCGCAGATCGGTCGGAGGACCGGAGTTGATTCGGGAGATGGAAGAGAAGATAAAGACGATAAGGCAGAAAATGAAAGCGGCCCAGGACAGACAGGCAGCTTATGCAAATAAACGGCGGAGACCGTTGGAATTTCAGTTGGGAGATAAGGTCTTTTTGAAGATCTCGCCTTTCAGAGGCGTTGTGCGATTTGGGATGCGCGGGAAACTGTCTCCGAGGTATGTTGGACCGTACGAGATTTTGCAGCGCATTGGCACCTTAGCTTACCGACTGGCTTTGCCGCCTTCTTTATCTGGTATACATGATGTGTTTCATGTATCGATGCTGCGGAAGTATGAGCCGGATCCATCTCACGTGTTACAGCCTTCCGAAGTTCAGTTAGAATCAGATGTATCTTATGTGGAACGGCCTGTCAGAATTCTGGATCGAGCAGACCGTAGACTTCGGAACAAAGTGATACCTATGATCAAGGTTCAGTGGGATCGCAGGGGTGTCGAGGAGGCTACGTGGGAGACGGAGCGGCATATGGTGCAGCACTACCCGGAACTATTCTCTGGTATGTGTTTATGATTAGTTTCCTTTTGGGGTAAGTGCATGTGATTTCGAGGACGAAATCTTATAAGTAGGGGAGTATTGTGATATCCCCGAAATGATTAATTGCAACTTGGTGCATTAATTGTGTTTATATGATTAATTATGATTGTAATTAATTATGTGTTGGAATTATTATGTTGAAATGTTTAGTCACATGGTAGATGTGATCGGGTTGCATTTCAGGGTGCATGTGATGCATGTTAGATATTTGGGGTGTTTTAATGACTTCATGTGTGGGTAATCATTTTTGAGGAAACATGCATTTATTTGTAATTGTGGAGCATAGTGGAGTTATGCTTTTAAATATCATGTTGGGGTGTTTTATACACCGTGGTATTGTGGGATGCACCCTATTTTAATTAAACCCAACCCTTATAACCCCCCACCTTTACCAATTCATTTTACTTTACCAAAATCATTCCCACACAAACCCTTCCCCTCATTTTCGTTCTTGAGCTTTGGGGTGAAGAGAAGTCCTTGCAAAATCTTGATTTGTGGAGTTTATTGGGTGATTTGAGATCCCCAAGAGGTATGGATACCTCATGGTTGTTTTTGTAAGGTTTTGTTTAAGTTTGGTATGATTTTGAAGGATTTTAAAATGGGTTTGTTTTGGGTTGTTGTGGTTTTGGTTGTATGTTGGATTTATACTTGTTTTGAAGTATATTTTGGTGGTTTAAGTTGTCATTTATGTTGTTGATTGATTGTATAAGTGTTGGTATGGATTGGAAGGATTTTTGGGAGCAAAAATGGTGAAAATCGCGACTCTGCGCGAGGCGATCGATCGCCTGAAAAGAGGCGACCGATCGCCAAAGGACAGTAGACTTTTCGAAGGATAGGCGATCGATCGCCTAAAATGAGGCGACCGATCGCCAAGAGGCAGTAGCCAAATCAAAGGATAGGCGATCGATCGCCATGTTTGGCGCGATCGATCGCCGCAGTGGAAAATTTGAGGCGACCGATCGCCTGAAGGAAGCGATCGATCGCCGCCTGTGGATTTTTGGGAAATGATTTCTTTTGTCAAATTTTTGGTATTTGGCTATTATTTGGCTTCTAATATGGGGTTGTGTGATTGTGTAGAACCATCCCAGGTAGCAACGCAACCAAGGAACTGAAGCCATATCAAATCCACTTTTGGAAAGGTACGTAGTGGACGTACGGGCACCCAACGGTACATGTATCTAATATACTCATTGTTTATGCATTGTGGATGCGAGTATATATGTGATTATGCATTGTGGATGCAAATACATGTTGAATTATGCATGATGATTGTAGATGCAAATGATTATTGGTGCACATCCCATGAGTCGTGGTCATCCCTTGATGATTTTAATGCTTGCCGCTATTTGTTTTGGTTCCGCTAAATGTGAAGCGAGGGGTGGGAGCGCCGCATGTCACATTTGAGCGTGGTTATCATATAGGGCGAGGAAAGGTTATTTGCCGCTCAATGTGAGGCGAGGGGTGGGAGTACCGCTTGTCCATTGAAGCGAGGTTATTCTATGCCGCCTATATGTAAATAAGCGAGGGGTATTAAATACATTGTGATGGATAGACTAGGGATTGGTGATCAGTATTTGGTATTGTTGAGATGGTATATGTCATGACATGTTTAGACCATTAAAAATAATCTGTTGATTATACTCATGAGTTATGGTACAGGGACAACCAAACGGGAAGCGTTTAAAATGCATGGGAAAAACAGGAAGTGTTTTATTATGATTATGCATTTACGCTTTATCTTCATATTGTGTTGAATATGAATGATTATTATTGCTCATGTTTGGGGGTTGTCCTTGTAGGTACCTTTTTGGCATGATAGAAGGGCTTGAACAGGTTGAGGTGGTGAGCCTTGTGAAGAATTCTTTTGAGGCAGAAAGGACAGGATTATTTTGGATAGTATCTACTCTAGGAGTAGTATAAAACTATAGTTGAACACATTCATTGATTGGAATGTAATTAATCCATTTGGTAGTCCTTATTTTTGGCATGTAATGCTTAAGCTCATAGACTCAACACGTTCTTTTACACTCTGATCTTTTATATTAGCTCTAATTATGCCTTTGATCCGCACTTAAGGATTAGGGTCCTTACAGAACATATGAAGCAAATACAAAGAAGACTAAGGCCACAAATGTTCTTATTGTGAATAAGGGCAAAGGAAGGGCCAAAGCTAAAGGCAACAAGAAAGCAAAGAAGGTCTTTGTTAAATCTAAGCCAAAGTCTTATGCACTGAAATCAAAGGGAGGGATAGCGAAGGAAGGAAACTGTTTCCATTGCGGTGAGACCGGCCATTGGAAAAGAAACTCCAAAGTATATCTGGAGGATCTAAAGAAAGGAAGTGTGACTTCCGCTTCAGGTATTTTTGTTATAGAAGTCAATTTATCTACTTCTTCATCATGGGTATTAGATACTGGATGTGGATCTCACATTTGTGTAAATTTGCAGGACCTCAAAAAGAGTAGATTGTTGGCGAAAGGCGAAGTTGATCTCCGAGTTGGAAATGGAGCAAGAGTTGTTGCATTAGCTATAGGAGATTATCATTTATTTTTACCTTCTGGTTTATCATTGATTTTAAAAGACTGTTATTTTGTGCCATCTATTACTAAAAACATAATTTCTATTTCTTGTTTAGACAAGTATGGTTTTTCATTTATAATAAAGGACAACTGTTGTTCTATTTATTTAAATGATATGTTTTATGCTAGTGCACAAATGGTGAATGGTCTTTATGTATTAAATCTTGATATGCCTATCTATAACATAAATACTAAAAGGATTAAAAATAATGATTGTAATCCGACTTATCTCTGGCACTGTCGCTTGGGCCACATAAACGAGAACCGCATATCTAAACTTCATAAGGATGGAGTATTAGATTCATTTGATTTTGAATCATATGAAACATGCGAATCTTGTTTAATGGGCAAGATGACTAAAGCCCCTTTCAAGGGACATGTTGAAAGGGCAAATGTTTTATTGGGACTAATACATAGTGATGTATGTGGACCAATAAGTACGCAAGCTAGAGGTGGTTTTCAATACTTCGTTACATTTACTGATGACCTCAGTAGATATGGGTATGTGTACCTAATGAAACATAAGCATGAAACCTTTGAAAAGTTCAAAGATTTCAAGAATGAAGTACAAAACCAACTTGGCAAGAGTATCAAAATCCTTCTATCAGATCGAGGAGGTGAATACTTAAGCCAAGAGTTTCATGACTATCTAAAGGAGTGTGGGATAGTCCCACAACTCACTCCTCCGTATACTCCACAATGGAATGGTGTATCCGAGAGGAGAAATCGAACCTTGTTAGACATGGTTAGATCAATGATGAGTCATGCAGATCTTCCGATATCGTTTTGGGGACACGCTCTAGAAACAACGATTTTCTTACTGAACCGTGTTCCATCTAAATCAGTGGAAAAGACACCATATGAGATATGGATTGGGAAGCGTCCTAGTATGTCTTTTATGAAGATTTGGGGTTGTGAGGCTTTCGTTAGACGTCACGCCACTAACAAACTTGGACCCAAATCTGATAAGTGTTTATTTGTGGGGTATCCTAAGGAAACGAAAGGGTACTATTTCTATTATCCCACCGAGAACAAAGTAGTTGTTGCTCGGACTGGTGTATTTCTTGAAAGAGAATTTATTTCTAGAAAAACCAGTGGGAGAAAAATAGAACTTAGTGAAGTTCAACCACAAGAAAACACTGAACCTGAGATTGAGATGGAAACAGAGCAGGCACCACAAGCTGTTGTGGAAGAAGTACCTGCTCAAGAGACACAAGCCCAGCGTAGGTCTGTAAGAGAACACCGGGAGCCACAGAGATATGGATTTCTTGTGACTCAACAAGGTGACTTACTACTTATTGATGAGGATGAGCCGTCATCTTATCAACAAGCTATCATGGGCAATGATTCTGAGAAATGGCAAGAGGCCATGAAATCTGAGATGGAATCCATGTATGCAAACCAAGTATGGACTTTGGTTGATCCACCTGAAGGGGTACGACCCATAGGGTGCAAATGGATTTTCAAGAAAAAGACCGATATGGATGGTAACGTACAAACCTATAAAGGTCGGCTGGTTGCAAAAGGATTCAAACAAATTCATGGTATTGACTATGATGAAACCTTTTCACCAGTGGCCATGGTTAAATCCATAAGGATCTTACTTGCAATAGCTGCATTTCATGATTATGAAATCTGGCAGATGGATGTCAAAACAGCTTTCCTTAATGGAAATCTGCTCGAGGATGTGTACATGACACAGCCCGAGGGTTTTGTCGATCCAAAGGATGCTAGAAAGATATGCAAGCTACAACGATCCATTTATGGATTGAAGCAAGCTTCTCGGAGTTGGAATCTTCGTTTTGATGATGCAATCAAAGAGTTTGGTTTCATCAAAAATGAAGATGAACCTTGTGTCTACAAGAAGGTCAGTGGGAGCGTAATCATTTTCCTAGTGTTGTATGTAGATGACATACTTCTTATTGGAAATGATATCCCTGCCTTGCAATCTGTAAAGATTTGGCTAGGGAATTGCTTTTCGATGAAAGACTTAGGAGAAGCCACCTATGTATTAGGAATCAAGATCTATAGAGATAGATCGAGAAGGCTTCTTGGTCTAAGTCAAAGTACATACATAGACAAAGTGCTTAAAAGGTTTAGCATGCAAGAATCCAAGAAAGGATTCGTGCCTATGACACATGGTATTTATCTCTCGAAGGAACAGTGTCCTTCAACACCAGATGAGAGACAACGCATGAGTAAGATTCCATACGCGTCAGCTATTGGATCTATCATGTATGCCATGATATGTACTCGTCCCGATGTATCGTATGCTTTGAGCATGACGAGCAGATATCAAGTTGATCCAGGTGAAGGTCACTGGATTGCTGTCAAGAATATCCTGAAGTACTTGAGAAGGACTAAGGATACATTCTTGATTTATGGAGGTGAGGAAGAGCTCAATGTAATGGGTTACACTGATGCTAGCTTCCAAACCGACAAAGATGATTTTCGATCGCAATCTGGATATGTGTATTGCCTAAATGGGGGTGCTGTGAGCTGGAAGAGTTCAAAGCAAGAAACAGTAGCCGATTCTACAACGGAAGCTGAGTATATTGCTGCCTCGGATGCAGCAAAGGAAGCTGTTTGGATGAGGAAGTTCATTTCTGAACTTGGAGTGGTGCCTAGCATTAAAGATCCGATAGAACTCTATTGTGACAACAATGGAGCGATCGCATTGGCTAAGGAACCAAGATCTCACCAAAGATCCAAACACATACTTAGGCGTTTCCATTTCATTCGAGAAATCGTTGAAAGGGGAGATGTTAAAATATGCAAAGTACCAACAGATGATAATGTATCTGACCCATTGACGAAGCCGCTGTCACAGCAGAAGCATGATCGTCATACTAGATCCCTAGGCATTTGGTATATGTCTGAGTGGTCTTAGTGCAAGTGGGAGATTTGTTGGGATATGCCCTAAGACAAGTCATTAGATGATTGTTTAAGACATACAATGTTTATGGATTTATGAATGGCAATTCATTATTATATATTATTCTTTTAACTGTGCATTGTGAATTAATATATATGTTAATGTACTTAGAATAATATTGTATTATTCTTAAAGATGTCCCTAGTCAAGTATTACCATGAAAAGGGATAATGATAATACGTAGAGACTAGTATATGTTGATCGATGAATTGTTCATTGATATGAGATATCAAATCAACATATGGGTACATGTTAGAGAACGATGTACTGGACAGACCCACCATGAGAATGCAACATGGATAGTTATATGATCGTCATATGCAATTCTCATAGTGATAATAATGTATACAATCCTTACGACTTGTGATCATCAGAGATCCCAACATAAGGAGTTATGTATCTTGATATCGTCAAACGTTACCCGTAACAGGGTATACTATAAAGGCGACTATTGGATACACTACGAATTATGTAGAGGGATGTTGACTGATCGAGATAGGATTTGTCCCTCCTATATAACAGGAGATGTGTTTGGCCCTTGATCAAGTGAGAACTAAAATGCATGGCCATGCTCGAATGAGTCGATATGAGATATCGAGCTTATTCGTTTATTCTAGTTCTACTTGGGGATCAAGAAATGAAGATTGAATATACGAGTATGACTATTCCATGACTCGTGTTCAATCTAAACACAAAGGACAAAGGGATTAAGTTACATGATTAATATTATCACAAGTTCTAAAGGTTATGTCGAGTCATTGACATTCTCGTAATTTGGGTAGCATCGATGTGTTGCTAGATACCGCTCGATGCTTGCGACATAAAATGAGATTTTATGTCACTGCCAACATTACGAGATCCTATCGGGTCGCACAAAAGATTAAATCGAGAAGGGAAATTAAATTCATGGGATGAATTAAATAATTAAGAGGAGTCTTAATTAATAATCATATTGATTAATTAAATCATGGGCTTAAGCCCATGAAGCTTTAAGAAAGCCTTTAATTAATCATATATAATTGGTTAACAAGGTTTAATTAGATTAAGACTTGTAAGACAATTTATATATCAAAACCCTACACAAGCCAAGGAAGAATTCGGCCGCCTCTCACAAAGACTCTCGGCCTTCACAAAGTCGAGGAGGTTGTGGTGGATTCCGGCCATTCTTTCGATTGTGAATCGAGCTTGCTTCGTGTATTGGTTTAAGAACTTGTCTAGCAACTTGTTCTTAAACTATTCCTTTGTTCAATTCGATCGTGTGGATACCGTTGAGGCAAAACCAATCGAGTTTTGCTTAGTGACTCGGAGAAGGCGTAGGACGTGGTGCAGCTCCGTGGATTCTGCTTCAAACGCGCTACAAGGGTATGACACTTGTAATTCTCTAATCCGATATGAATCCCTATGTATAGATCGCTGGTTTGTAATCCCAAAATTTTATTCCGCTGCGTTGTATGCTCATGGGGTTACTAACACATACTTAGGCGTTTCCATTTCATTCGAGAAATCGTTGAAAGGGGAGATGTTAAAGTATGCAAAGTACCAACAGATGATAATGTATCTGACCCATTGACGAAGCCACTGTCACAGCAGAAGCATGATCGTCATACTAGATCTCTAGGCATTAGGTATATGTCTGAGTGGTCTTAGTGCAAGTGGGAGATTTGTTGGGATATGCCCTAAGACATATCATTAAATGATTGTTTATGACATACAATGTAATATGATTTTATGAATGGCAATTCATTATTATATATTATTCTTTTAACTGTGCAATGTCAATTAATATATATGTTAATGTCCTTAGAATAATATTGTATTATTCTTAAAGATGTCCCTAGTCAAGTATTATCATGAATATGGATAATGATAATACGTAGAGACTAGTATGTGTTGATCGATGAATTGTTCATTGATATGAGATATCAAATCAACATATGGGTACATGTTAGAGAACGATGTACTGGACAGACCCACCATGAGAATGCAACATGGATAGTTATATGATCGTCATATGCAATTCTCATAGTGATAATATGTATGTAATCCTTACGACTTGTGATCATCAGAGATCCCAACATAAGGAGTTATGTATCTTGATACCGTCAAACGTTACCCGTAACAGGGTATACTATAAAGGCGACTATTGGATACACTACGAATTATGTAGAGGGATGTTGACTGATCGAGATAGGATTTGTCCCTCCTATGTAACAGGAGATGTGTTTGGCCCTTGATCAAGTGAGAACTAAAATGCATGGCCATGCTCGAATGAGTCGATATGAGATATCGAGCTTATTCGTTTATTCTAGTTCTACTTGGGGATCAAGAAATAAAGATTGGATATACGAGTATGACTATTCCATGACTCGTGTTCAATCTAAACACAAAGGACAAAGGGATTAAGTTACATGGTTAATATTATCACAAGTTCTAAAGGTTATGTCGAGTCATTGACATTCTTGTAATTTGGGTAGCCTCGATGTGTTGCTAGACACCGCTCCTTGCTTGCGACATAAAATGAGATTTTATGTCACTGCCAACATTACAAGATCCTATCGGGTCGCACAAAAGATTAAATCGAGAAGGGAAATTAAATTCATGGGATGAATTAAATAATTAAGAGGAGTCTTAATTAATTATCATAATGATTAAATTAAATCATGGGCTTAAGCCCATGAGGCTTTATGAAAGCCTTTAATTAATCATATATAATTTGTTAACAAGGTGTTTAATTTAATTAACACATCATATCATAAAACCTAGCATCAAAGAGGCTCTCGGCCGATACACCATCTTGAGCTCTCGGCCTCTTCATAGCCGTGGGTTCTTGGTGACTTTGAGCCATCATTTGATTGTGAATCAAGTGTGGTTTTTGGTTCCGGTTTAAGAACTTGTCTAGCAACTTGTTCTTAAACTATCCCCTTTAGTTCGATTTGATCGTGTGGATACCGTTGAGGCAAAACTAGACAAGTTTTGCTAGTGACTCGGAGGAGGCGTTGGACGTGGTGCAGCTCCGTG
Source organism: Haberlea rhodopensis (assembly GCA_907163345.1). Classification (NCBI taxonomy): domain Eukaryota; kingdom Viridiplantae; phylum Streptophyta; class Magnoliopsida; order Lamiales; family Gesneriaceae; genus Haberlea; species Haberlea rhodopensis. The sequence goes on along the minus strand of CAJQUN010000263.1, from coordinate 400,582 downwards.
GAATCGGCTCAAACACGCTACAAGGGTGAGACTTTTGTATTCCTTTATCCGATATGAAATCCTATGTATAGATCTGCTGGTTAGTAATCCATAAAAATTTTATTCCGCTGCGTTGTATGCTCTTGGATTACTTATAGTTTAATACATCATGATTAGTTGTGGGGATACAATTGGACTTGTTTTAAAACCCCTACCCCTACCTTTACCAAAACACTTTACTAAATCCCCCAAAATCACTTCCCACAAACCCTACCCTCCTCATTTTCGAGTTTGAGCTTAGGGGTGAAGAGAAATCCTTCCAAAAACCTTGATTGTGGAGTTTATTGGGAGATTTGAAGTCCCCAAGAGGTATGGATACCTCATTGTTGATTTTGTAATGTTTTATTTAAGTTTGGTATGGTTTTGAAGGGTTTTGAAATGGGTTTGTTGGGGTTGGTATTACTTTGGTTGAATGTTGAGTTTTTGAGGTGCTTAAAGTGTTTATGGAAGGTTATTATGTGTTTAATGTTATTGGTTTGTTGGTAGGGGAGTTGGTATGGATTGGAATGGAGTTTTGGAGCATTAATGGCGATTTTTCGCGACACAGGGCTCGGCGATCGATCGCCCGTTTTTGGCGATCGATCGCGAGGAGGCAGTACGCTCCAGAAGCTTATGGCGATCGATCGCCACATTTGGGCGATCGATCGGCGAGGGTGGCGATCGATCGCGCCAAATGTGGCGATCGATCGCCGAAAGAGCAAAAATTGATGTTCGGGCAGTGTGATCTCGCGATCGATCGGCCCTTTGCCGCGATCGATCGCGAGTCACAAAATGTGATGTTTTTGGATTTTATTGTAGGATTTTTGGTATCGGACTATTATTGGGTTCTAATATTGATTTGTGTGAATGTGTAGAACCATCCCAGGTGGCGACACAGCCAAGGAATTGAAGTCCTACCACATCCTACTTTTTGGAAAGGTACGTAGAAGACGTACGGGTACCCAACGGTACATGTATCTAATATACTCATTGTTTATGCATTGTGGATGCGAGTATATATGGAATTGTGCATTGTGGATGCAAATACATGTTGAATTATGCATGATGATTGTATATGCATATGGTTATTGGTGCACATCCCATGAGTCGTGGTCATCCCTTGATGATTTTAATGCTTGCCGCTATTTGATTTGTTGCCGCTAAATGTGAAGCGAGGGGTGGGAGCGCCGCATGTCACATTTGAGCGTGGTTATCATATAGGGCGAGGAAAGAATATTTGCCGCTCAATGTGAAGCGAGGGGTGGGAGCGCCGCATGTCCATTGAAGCGAGGTTATTCTATGCCGCCTATATGTAAATAAGCGAGGGGCATTAAAATACATTGTGATGGACAGACTAGGGATTGGTGATTGGTATTTGGTATTGATGAGATGGTATTATGTCATGACATGTGTAGACCATTAAATAATCTGTTGATTATACTCATGAGTTATGGTACAGGGACAACCAAACTGGAAGCGTTTGAAATGCATGGGAAAACAGGAAGTGTTTTATTGTGATTTATGCATTTACGCTTTATATTCATATTGTGTTGAATATGAATGTTATCATTGCTCATGTTTGGGGGTTGTCCTTGTAGGTACTTTTGGCATGATATAAAAGGGCTAAAGCGGGTTGAGGCGGTGAGCTTATGGAGATCACTCTTGGTAGATGAAGGACATGATTACTTTTGTATAGTGTCTACTCTAGGAGTAGTGTAAAGCTATAGTTAATACATTCATTTTTGATTGGGAATGTAATTAATCCATTGATAGTCCTTATTTTTGGCATGTAACTCTTAAGGCTCATAGTCTCAACACGATTATTCTACTCTGATCATTTATATTAGCTCTAATTATGCCTTTAATCCGCACTTAAGGAACTAGGGTCCTTACAGACGTCATAACCGATGGTCGCTCAACGGCGACAGCATCCCAAATCATTGCTCGCTCAATAGCGGCACCGTATAGTTCCTAATGTATAACCATTTGACGCAAATACCATTTACCAGGCATATCGTTATCCATTTATAGCAAGTATCATGTACTATGCATTTCAATACCCATTTGGTGCAATTACCACATGCCATGTATTTCAATACCCATATAATGCAATCATCACACACCATGTGCCCCAATGCCCATTTAATGCAATTATCACATATCATGCATTTTACAGTTGCAACATTATAATAGGCTACGCTCGTACGTCATACGTACCTTAAGTCTCCGTAGTCCAAGCCGAACCTTGCTTGAGTTCCATGCCTCGAGAAATATGTACTAAAACACATAAACAATTCACAATCAAGAATAAGCAGGCGATCACGTGCCCACGCACGTTAGTAACCTCAAAACCCATCGTCAATCCATGACGATTACCAAAATAGAAGCCCCCCGGCTAAGCATGCATAATACCCAAAATATACCATTTAACAAGTTTAAAAGATATCCCAGAATTCAACCGGGAATTCCGTTAATAAATTTTGGCTCCAACCAATCCATTTTAAAAGCATAGCATTCCCATTGGAATGTAGACATTGCCCCGAAGACGGCCCCTTTAAACCCCGGTTCCAAAATCCAGACATTTTTCCCAAAATTTCAAAAAAACAATTTCCTTCGGGTGGCGATTGATCGCCACTTTTATCGCGATCGATCGCCACACTCCAGTGGCCAAACCAGTGCCTTCTCGCGATCGATCGCCAATCCTCGCGATCAATCGCCAACCCGCTCGCGATCGATCGCCGAGACCTCGCGATCGATCGCCAGCACTGTTCATCGTCACCCAAATTGCAGCTGCACGTCGCGATCGATCGCCCCACCTCGGCGATCGATCGCCACCTGCGATTTTCTGAAAAATTCGAGCTTCCATGGTGTTTTTGACACCCAAACTCAAAACCAACACCCCATACACCACCAATACCTCAAATACAACATTAAACTCCATAAAAACACAAAAATCAACATTTAGATTTTAACCCAAAACCCCCAAACACAAATCCAACCCAAAAGCTCAACCATAACACACCATATCACTATCAAATCGAAGACAATGTCGAGAGGAAGAAACTTACCAACTTATCTTCGAGAAATCCGGCTCCTAGGACGAGCCTCCATCGATTTTGCCCATCAAAGGGAAAGGTTTGGGGTGAGAGAGTGGCGTGAGGGAGAGGAGAGGAGAGAAATGGATTCCGAATGACGGAATCCCGAGTCCAACTGGTATATATAGCAAAAATGCTCCGAAATACCAATACCTCCACAAATACATCATGATTCATTAAAAATCATCTGTTTCCAAAAACTCTCTCTCCAACATCAAATCCCAGACTGGTCCCAACATAAGGCACCCCGGACGCCAAGTCCCACTAAAAACCCAATTCATAGGTTTTCCACCAAAATGAGAATACAATCTCATCCTTTGGATCCAACGATCCCAAATGCTCGGTTTAACAACCTCGGGAGATCCAAAACCGCAATTAATTCCTAATTGCCACAATTAAAAATCCATCAAGGATTAATACCACACCGGGATTAACACCATTAATCCCCGGACATCACAATTATCCCCCACTAATAAAATTTCGTCCTCCAAATTGCACCGGTGTACTCTACGTAACACCAGGACTAAACAAACAAAACAAGGACAAGACCCCGATTCTGAACCACCTTAGAATCGAGTTAACAACTGCGAGAATACCAGTCTCGCACCAAGCCCTAAAATAGAGCAAACGCCAAAACCAATACAAACCCGAAAGATAACAACATACCTCGACGTGAATCGTCCCAGAAGTCAGTCCACCATGATTGAAAATCAACCAAACCTTCCTTGGTCTCGACATAGATATCTCCCCATGATATCTCCATCACTTGCCCACGATGCTTAACACGCATCGTTATGATGAGGACTACTAGCATACGACAGTATACTCACAGAAAATCTGGTTCTTGTTTCCCAGTCCATCTCCTCCAAAGGAGTAGTTGCAACACTTGCAACACGGATCGGGCAACCCACGGTCACCGATCCACACAAAGCACATCTCCGAGGATGTTTACACCGGTGTGTTCCAAGAAATCATATCTTGGTCCTGACACACCATCAAGACCCCACAAAGTCTCAAGTTCCACAGGGGACATGCAAGACCAACAATTGCATTCCTACACACGTGTCAATCATGACACTAAACAAACTCGAATCTCGGCCATCCCTCATTTATCCTTGGATCCAACAATCCTAAAATAGGAAGGCTATCGAATTATCCAACAAGAATTACCATGATTCCAAAACACGACGATCCCTCCTCAGGGGAAGTCAAACAACCCTCACGATCATTCATCAGAATGCATCGTGCCATCGAGATTACCGATCTCGAGGTTCCACAATCTTACACCGGAGATTCACCAAACCAAGCATACAAACTCGACGTTCAACAATGAACAAAATAACGTTGGCATTCGTATACACTCACGGCATACATGCCCAACACCAGTCACAACATGCATACACAATGCAATAGACTCGGGTATCTCCAATCATACCCAAATCCAAAACCAACTGTCAAACTTCTATTATTCTCTCCCCACGGAGAATGATGGTTGACAAACTAAAACCAAAGGGTGTGATTTCAACATCACCACCACACGAACCAAAATAACGAATCTCCCCAAAAGATTCAACCAGTAGGTATCATAATACCGCCTTCCTCTCAAGGAAAAAGTCATGAATCCATGATCCTCCAATCCTCGAACCACCGTTCGAAAGACCTGGATATATTTATACCAAAACATATCCCGGAACCCAGAAATACACAACAGGTTAGAGTAGCGCATCAATACCACCATTACCCGATCCAAAATCCGTATACGCCATGTATACACATCCCAACGATGCTCTGTACTAATGCCATAGTACTCCACAATCGAGCATCTCCCCGGAGACGTCTCCTCAAACGTCTCACCGAGGTAAGAAATCCATTACTCGGTCCAACACCAGTAATGTTTACCATGGCTGATTTACAATCAATCCACGACCGATGCAAGTTGTCTCCAAGACAGTACAATCCAAATCTCTCCAAGAGACAAAATCAATATAGTAGTGTCATGCTCAACTAGAGCTAGTAACGACTTGTTGACACTCACGTTGGTAATGAGTTGTCCCAGTACAAGTCCCTCAAAACAAAGGCGTATAAACGTCCCCGTGAGGTATTCCCTACCTCAATCACTATGCCACATAGAGACTACAAGAGTCTATCATAACCCTCATCGTATCGCCATACGATTCACCCATCTCGAATCCAACGAGCAGCATAAAGGCTAACACAAGCCCACCAAAGTACTGCAACCATACCTGGCTAGCGATTCGCTGGCCCCATAGGCTTATACCAACTACCAACGTGACACATGTCTCAACCCGGTATACCATACCGTACAAACCATTAGAGTTGTGGGTCATCACCCAACATAACTATAAAACACCAAGCACAATGGACATCCAGGTGTCCTTGCTTAACTACCATGCAATCCTAATCCATTAAGACTTATTCCACACCCTCAGGGTGGGTGTAACCATGCCTCCCCACATCACAACAACAAGCGAGTAGTTTCCCCAATGACTACTCTTACCACCAATCACTTGGCCTTAGCCATCCCATCGAGTATACCCAAGGGTATCACTGCTCGACAAATATTTACCTCTATAACATGATGCGGTACCCTCACCGGTACAATGCATCCAATGCTCCATCGAGCAAACCTGCTCAGCAAAAAGGTCTTGTCAACTAGTGACCCAGACTCTACCATGTGCCCACCATCGGCACTCAAACCATACAATCAAATACATAACATGAATGTATTATTCACCAAAACGACGCCACGCGTCCACATAGACATCCCAAATAACATCGTCAAACATATGACGGTACCTGTCGATACACGACACTCATAATCTCATCGTCAAACGCATGTCGGTATAAGACAACACATAGTATTCACAATAATGATAACAAAAGTAATATGACATACCTCATCGCTATCAAGATAGCGGAGTACCTGTATCCATCGTTCACCAGCGGTACACAAGCAGCACCCATCGCTCGTAGGCAGCATAATCCAGTGCTACGCACATAGCGGTATAACCCATCGCTATAGAATCAGCGGCATGATCCCCCGCCATAGAGTCAGCGGCATAAGACATCGCCATAGATATCCGGCGGTATGAACCATCGCCATAGATGTAGCGGAATGTACCATCGCTATATAATACCTGGCGGCATGAACCATCGCCAATAGAATACCCGGCGGCATGAACCATCGCCAATAGAATACCCGGCGGCATGAACCATCGCCAATAGAATACCCGGCGGCATGAACCATCGCCAATAAAATACCCGACGGCATGAACCATCGCCATTAAAATAGCGGAATAATCGCGGACTCAAGAGGTACTCACACTCATGTAGTACTTTGTTCCCGATCGCATCGCTACGTCATGACAGCGACATCATCACTTCGACATGACAGCGGCATCATCGCTTTGACATGACGGTGGTACCATCGCTTCGACGTGACAGCGGCATTTACCATCGCTTCGACACGACAGCGGCATTTACCATCGTTCCGGCATGACAGCGGAAATACCCCTCGCTTTGACATATTATGTGATGCCCCGAAATTAATTATATGCAATTTGAGCATTAATGATGTAATATGATGAATTATGTTGATAATTGATTTATGTGTTGAAATTAATTATCAAGTTGAAATGCTTAGTCACATGATAGGCGTGACCCGGGGGTTGCATTTCAGGGTGCATGTTATGCATGATAGAAAATAAGGTGTTAACATGATTTAACTATGTTGATGGTTAATTATGAGGAAAGCATGATTTAGTGGAAGTTTAATGCATTTTTGTAAATGCTTTTAAAATACCATGTTGGGGTGTTTTATACACCATGTTAACTTGGGGTATAATTTTAATATTAACCTTATAACCCCCTTTTCCCACTATACCCATTTACTTTACCAATCACTTTTAAAATCCCCAATTCATTCCTCAACCCTAACCCATCTCCCATTTTCGAAATTCACCAAGGAAGGAGAAGGAAAGCTTCACAAAACCTTTGTTTGTGTGATCTTTGTTAAGATTTGGAGCCTACAAGAGGTATGGAATCCTTCCTAAAGTTATGATGAAGTTTGGTGTTGAAATGGGTTGGTTTTTGATGTTTTTATGTGGGTTTGTTTGGGTATATGTTATATATGTTTGGGGTATGATTTTTGAAGTGTTTTATATGGGTTTTTATGAGTTATGATGATGTTGGTGTTGTAGGAAAGTTTGGGTTTGTAAGGATTGAAGTGGAGCTTGTAAAATGCTCAAAAATGGCGAATTTTCGTGGTTCAGGACTCGGCGATCGATCGCCCATTTTTGGCGATCGATCGCGAGCCACCAGTGCGCGCCAGTAGCATTTGGCGATCGATCGCCACCTTTGGGCGATCGATCGGCTGGCGATCGATCGCGCCAAAAGTGGCGATCGATCGCCAAGATGTGAATTTTCGAGCCTCGTCCAGTATGATCTCGCGATCGATCGGGCCTGGGCGGCGATCGACCGCGAGGTATAAAAATGTGTATTTTTGATGTTTTTGTGGGATTTTTGGATATTGGACTATGATTAGCTTCTAATATCGATTTGTATGGTTATGTAGAACCATCCCAGGTACCCCAACATCCAGGAGATAAAGTTCTCTAACTTCTCCACTTTTGGAAATTAAGGTACGTAAGACGCGTACGGGCATCGGACGGTAACATATTCTTACACTATGACTATGCAATAATCGTACAAGTATTTAAGATGTTTATGATGATGATGTTTATGATGAGTGAAGAGGATATGATGTTTATGATGATGATTATGATGAGTATGTTTATGATGATGATGTTTATGATGAGTGAAGAGGATATGATGTTTATGATGATGATTATGATAAGTATGTTTATGATGATGATGTTTATGATGAGTGAAGAGGATATGATGTTTATGATGATGATTATGATAAGTATGTTTATGATGATAATTATGATAAGTATGTTTATGATGATGATGTTTATGATGAGTGAAGAGGATATGATGTTTATGATGATGATTATGATAAGTATGTTTATGATGATAATTATGATAAGTGTGTTTATGATGATGATGTTTATGATGAGTGAAGAGGATATGATGTCTATGAGGATGATTATGATAAGTAACGATGATGTTTATATGATGCCTATATAATGATACGATGTTATGATATGGTAAGATGCCATACGATAGGGTAAGATGTCCATGTGGTAAGATACCACACGATGTTATAATATGGTAAGATGCCATACGATAGGGTAAGATGCCCACGTGGTAAGATGTCACATGATATTATGATATGGCAAGATGCCATACGATGGGGTAAGATGCCCATATGCACGAATGTGAATCAGGGTCAACAAAAGAAGCTGACGAATAACCAGCATGTTTACTTAACTAAGTTTTCGTACATTCGCTGTTATATTTTATAAGATGATGATGCTATAAGATGATGATGTTTATATGATGATGATGTTATAAGATGATGATATTTATAAGATGATGATTTTCATCATTCATGTCAGGAATTAATGATTATATGCATGGCTATGAAACAGGGACAACCAAAGAGGGTTAATGCGATTAACCAGGAAGTATACGTTACCAATTATTTTCATGCATTTATTTATATGCCATTGCCTTATGATGTTAAGTAACGATGTACATGCTCATGATTGGTTGTTCCTGTAGGTACACTTTTGGACTGAAGGGCCTAGGGTCGGGTTGAGGCAGTGAACTAAAAGGAGCAAGATGAATATAGGATACATGATTTTGATAGTCTCTACTCTAGGACTAGTGTAAAGCTATGACTTTAACATTCATTATTGAGAATGTAATTAATAAAGTTTTGAAATTTTATTTTGACCTGTAATCTTATTAGCTCAAAGCTACAACCGGAACCCTAAGGTGTTATGAATGCATGTTTAGTCCATATTACGTGTATAAGATGATGTTAAGGTAGGAAGACCCTACATATTAGCGGCATAATATCCCTCGCAATAGTAATATGACAGCGGCATTATCCTTCGCTTCGACATATTTGCGGCAAATATTCTTCATCGCTATAATATGACAACGGCAAGTATTCACATCGCTACGCCATGCATGCAAATGTAATGCATATCCCGTATTCCAATAATTGTTTCGGCACGACAGTGGCATCATCGCTTCGACGTGACAGCGGCATTTACCATCGCTTCGACACGACAGCGGCATCATCGCTTCGACGTGCATGCAACCATAATGCATAACCTTTATTCCAATAATCATCGCCATGAGTGTATTTTAATGCACCTCGCTCCAACATTTAGCGGTAAAGCATTAAAATCATTACTCCGATGTATATCTATGCAACCGTAATGCATAGTCCATGTCTCATATGACCCTGCAACCACCATGGTTAGCAATAACATATTCCAATTATGAACACATATCATAAATGCACATAAGCAATATAGTTGTGCCACGCAACACTAACTACCATCATGCATAAGTATGTGCTTCTCATTCCATTATCATTTTCCTAGGCCCTCAACAGCCCCAAAGAGCTAACCACTGCTCTGATACCACTAATGTAAGGACCCCCGTGCCCTTAACCCGTTATTAGTGTATTAAGCCATACCATTAGTGCATATAATCATACTATCATGGGGAAAACCATATGCAAGGGTAACACCATATGCTATCCAGAAAATTTCTTGCATTCAATCCACAGAATATTCATATTCCCCAACCAAGATTATTCATATAACATGAACCCCATAATACACTAACATGATCTTAGTTCATTTAGCAATTCCGTATTTAATTGCATGCAACCATAAATGAATAGAGAAGGGTCGTAGCCCATTTATACATTCCATATACACGTAAAATGTACTCACGTAAGAGCACCCAATGAACACGCGTGTATCTAATGTATAAAACACTCTACTGGATACCGTTACTAGTGCTTCGACCCTGGAAGCACCTCTCAAGCGCAACTCGATCTCAACTCCGGATCTATGTGCCTATCCAACCAGCTCTGGTACCTCGATCCTGGAAGTACCTCTAATCGACAGTCTGGGGTCCACTCCAAACTGCTGCTACACCTGAAACACCTGCCCCAACAGAGACAGCCCCCACACGGGGTGAGCATACCAATACCACCAATCCAATAATCATAACATTGCAATTCATAATTTACAGAATGTAAATGCCATAATTTAAATGATACTCCCTGGATGGTAACACCCTCATCCGGGATCCCCTGTATTGTCCCTGTTCTCAAAATAACCAAACTCATCAAATTCCCAAAGCCAGTTAATCGCCACATAGATTAACTAATACCGTTCTGTTATGCCAGTTCCATAATCAATATGGTAAAATCATTATGTAAAAGACCGTAAATATCACATAAATCAATTCAATGATTACATGTTCCTATTTCATTGCTCGCTCCACAATAGCGGCATTCTAAACCCCGCGCACGCTCAACACTAGCGACGTCATAACCGATGGTCGCTCAACGGCGACAGCATCCCAAATCATTGCTCGCTCAATAGCGACACCGTATAGTTCCTAATGTATAACCATTTGACGCAAATACCATTTACCAGGCATATCGTTATCCATTTATAGCAAGTAGCATGTACTATGCATTTCAATACCCATTTGGTGCAATTACCACATGCCATGTATTTCAATACCCATATAATGCAATCATCACACACCATGTGCCCCAATGCCCATTTAATGCAATTATCACATACCATGCATTTTACAGTTGCAACATTATAATAGGCTACGCTCGTACGTCATACGTACCTTAAGTCTCCGTAGTCCAAGCCGAACCTTGCTTGAGTTCCATGCCTCGAGAAATATGTACTAAAACACATAAACAATTCACAATCAAGAATAAGCAGGCGATCACGTGCCCACGCACGTTAGTAACCTCAAAACCCATCGTCAATCCATGACGATTACCAAAATAGAAGCCCCCGGGCTAAGCATGCATAATACCCAAAATATACCATTTAACAAGTTTAAAAGATATCCCAGAATTCAACCGGGAATTTCGTTAATAAATTTTGGCTCCAACCAATCCATTTTAAAAGCATAGCATTCCCATTGGAATGTAGACATTGCCCCGAAGACGGCCCCTTTAAACCCCGGTTCCAAAATCCCGACATTTTTCCCAAAATTTCAAAAAAACAATTTCCTTCGGGTGGCGATCGATCGCCACTTTTATCGCGATCGATCGCCACACTCCAGTGGCCAAACCAGTGCCTTCTCGCGATCGATCGCCAATCCTCGCGATCGATCACCAACCCGCTCGCGATCGATCGCCGAGACCTCGTGATCGATCGCCAGCACTGTTCATCGTCACCCAAATTGCAGCTGCACGTCGCGATCGATCGCCCCACCTCGGCGATCGATCGCCACCTGTGATTTTCTGAAACATTCGAGCTTCCATGGTGTTTTTGACACCCAAACTCAAAACCAACACCCCATACACCACCAATACCTCAAATACAACATTTAAACTCCATAAAAACACTAAAATCAACATTTTAGATTTTAACCCAAAAGCTCAACCATAACACACCATATCACTATCAAATCGAAGACAATGACGAGGGGAAGAAACTTGCCAACTTATCTTCGAGAAATTTGGCTCCTAGGACGAGCCTCCATCGATTTTGCCCATCAAAGGGAAAGGGGAAGGGTTTGGGGTGAGAGAGTGGCGTGAGGGAGAGGAGAGGAGAGAAATGGATTCCGAATGACGGAATCCCGAGTCCAACTGGTATATATAGCAAAAATGCTCCGAAATACCAATACCTCTACAAATACATCATGATTCATTAAAAATCATCTGTTTTCAAAAACTCTCTCTCCAACATCAAATCCCAGACTGGTCCCAACATAAGGCACCCCGGACGCCAAGTCCCACTAAAAACCCAATTCATAGGTTTTCCACCAAAATGAGAATACAATCTCATCCTTTGGATCCAACGATCCCAAATGCTCGGTTTAACAACCTCGGGAGATCCAAAACCGCAATTAATTCCTAATTGCCACAATTAAAATCCATCAAGGATTAATACCACACCGGGATTAACACCATTAATCCCCGGACATCACAGAATTGATATTCAATATAGAACTGTCCAAGCCTAAGGTTATCGAAGATGTCTAAATCATATCGTCGACCTTAAGGTATGTGTGACGTACGAGCATAGGTAGGTATATTATTTTCGTGCTTAAACGAATAATATATTCTTGTTATGTTTAAATTAGTACGTAAAGACGTACGAGTCGATGTGTTAATGGTTTCGAGAGCACCTTTGAATGGGTGATGGTATATTACGATGCGGCTATTGAGCGTGCAATGGGTAATAGTGATGCCGCTATTGAGCGTGCGATATTTTATAGTATGCAATTTAATGTGAAAATTGATAATTGAAATGCATGTGATTACAGTAAATCATTGTTGTAATGATTTAACTCTTTTATCGATTATGGATTATTATCGATTTTGGAGAAGATGATTTTGAGATATTGTGAGAACAGGAACAGCGTGGGAGATTCACATGGCCGTGGTATACTTAGGGAGTATTTTCTTACATTACAGCATTTACATTCTGTAAATTATTAGTTATTATATGTGTTGATATTGTGATCATGTTATTGGTATGCTCACCCCATGTGGGGTGTGTGATATCCCCGAAATAATTAATTGCAATTAGGGCATTAATTATGTTTATGTGATATTATGGTGATAATTAGATTATGTGTTGGGACTAATTATCGTGGTAAAATGCTTGTCACATGGTAGGCGTGACCCGGTAGAGCATTTCATGGTGCATGTTATACATGTTGGGAATTGGGTGTTATAATGGTTTAAATGAAATGGGTTGTGTCTATTTGGTAATGCATGATTTTAATAGAGATTTTGATGCATTGTGGTAAAATGCTTTTAAAATATCATGTTGGGGTATTCTATATATCATGCTTGTGTCTTGATACACATTTAAACCCCATAGCATGGCAGGGGAGCCACTTGCACACTTTATATCACATCCCTTCCCATCACCTTTAAGTCAAAACCCACCCTCCATCTCTCCTCTTGGAAGGAAAACTCCCATTTTTGTTTCTGAAACAAAAGGATAGGAGAAAACTTGGAAAAAGGAGTCTTTTTGTGTTTTCTTGCTTGAAACTTGGAGCTCAAGTGGTAAGCTTCCATTATGGTAGAGTTTTGTTAAGTTTTGGTTGGGTTTGTAGCTTGTTGTTGGGGATATAAGGGTGGATCTTGGTCCAACATCTTGTTTATGTTTGGGGGTTGTATTTTAAGGTTGTTTTGTGGTTATATGTTGAGCATGGAAGTTGTTCTTGGTTGTATATGAGTTTAAGTGTTGTTGGAAGCTCATACTTGGAAGTTTCTCGCAGGAACAGGGCTGCCCGATCGATCGAGATATGGGTCCGATCGATCGAGCAGGGCAGAGCCTGAACAAGGCGTGAAATGAGCTTACCGATCGATCGGTAATTTGTTTCGATCGATCGGTGTGACGTCTCGATCGATCGGTAAAATGTTTCGATCGATCGGTGGAGGCAGTACTTGGATGCCTATTTTTCTTAACTTGGCGATCGATCGGGGCTTGGGGACCGATCGATCGCAAGGCATAAAATGTGGATTTTGGGATTTTGTTCTAAATGGTGATGTTTTTGGTAATGGTTCATTTATTGGCTTCTAATATGGATTCTTGTGATTGTGTAGAACCATCCCAGGTAGCCACACATCAAAGGAGATAAAGTTCCACGACATCTCCACTTTTGGAAATAAGGTACGTAGTGAGACGTACGAGCATCGGACGGTAAAACGTATTTATTACGCTTTGATTTGGTTATGCATTGTGGTTGCATACATGGTCTAAGTTATGCATTATGGTTGCATACATGTTTGGATATGCATTATGGTTGCATACATGGTTGGATATGCATTGTGGTTGCATAATTGATTGGATATGCATTACGGTTGCATATATATTGTGAGTCGAGATTATATTGCAGTGATGATAGAATACTTGCCGCCGTCATGTCGAAGCGATGATAGAATACTTGCCGCTGTCATATTTAGCGATGAAGAATATTTGCCGCAAATATGTCGAAGCGAAGGATAATGCCGCTGTCATATTGATGCGAGGGATATTATGCCGCTAATATGTCGAAGCGAGGGGTATTAATGCCGCTGTCATATAAACGCGAGGGGTATTATGCCACTGATATAATAAGACTGGAAATTGGCCATTAGTATACACGGAATGGATACATGTCATGACATGCATATTGGCATTATAATCATTTGATTATTATTGTGGTACAGGGACAACCAAGGGAGCTTTAAAATGTGTTAAATACAGGAAGTGAATTGCATTTACGGTTTATGCATTGAATTATGATCATATTATTGTGAATATGATTTATATACATGCTCATGGTTTTGGGGTTGTTCCTGTAGGTACTTTTGGGCGGAAGGGGCTAAGGCGGGTTGATGCAGTGAGCTAGTGAGGAGTGCTCTTGGTAGCAGGCTTGATCATTTTGTATAGTATCTACTCTAGGATGTTGGCATATGCCCTAAGACAAGTCATTAGATGATTGTTTAAGACATACAATGTTTATGGATTTATGAATGGCAATTCATTATTATATATTATTCTTTTAACTGTGCATTGTGAATTAATATATATGTTAATATCCTTAGAATAATATTGTATTATTCTTAAAGATGTCCCTAGTCAAGTATTATCATGAATAGGGATAATGATAATACGTAGAGACTAGTATATGTTGATCGATGAATTGTTCATTGATATGAGATATCAAATCAACATATGGGTACATGTTAGAGAACGATGTACTGGACAGACCCACCATGAGAATGCAACATGGATAGTTATATGATCGTCATATGCAATTCTCATAGTGATAATAATGTATGTAATCCTTACGACTTGTGATCATCAGAGATCCCAACATAAGGAGTTATGTATCTTGATATCGTCAAACGTTACCCGTAACAGGGTAATCTATAAAGGCGACTATTGGATACACTACGAATTATGTAGAGGGATGTTGACTGATCGAGATAGGATTTGTCCCTCCTATATAACAGGAGATGTGTTTGGCCCTTGATCAAGTGAGGACTAAAATGCATGGCCATGCTCGAATGAGTCGATATGAGATATCGAACTTATTCGTTTATTCTAGTTCTACTTGGGGATCAAGAAATAAAGATTGGATATACGAGTATGACTATTCCATGACTCGTGTTCAATCTAAACACAAAGGACAAAGGGATTAAGTTACATGATTAATATTATCACAAGTTCTAAAGGTTATGTCGAGTCATTGACATTCTTGTAATTTGGGTAGCATTGATGTGTTGCTAGATACCGCTCAATGCTTGCGACATAAAATGAGATTTTATGTCACTGCCAACATTACAAGATCCTATCGGGTCGCACAAAAGATTAAATCGAGAAGGGAAATTAAATTCATTGGATGAATTAATTAATTAAGAAGAGTCTTAATTAAGTGATTAAAAGGTTTTAATTAAATCATGGGTTTGGGCCCATAAGACTTTAAGAAAGTCTTGAACCTTAATTAAAAGCCTTTCAATATAAATACAAGGTTATGATTTAATTGTAAGAGAACTTCATATCATTCAACCTAAATCTAAGCAAGACCACACGGCCTCCAAACCACCAAAAAGCTCTCGGCTTTCTCATCATAGCCGAAGAGAATTTGTGAGGTTTTGTGTGAGCCATTCGATTTAGAATCGAGTGTTCGATCTTGTTCCGGTTTAATAACTTGTCTAGCAACTTGTTATTAAACCATCCCTTCACCAGATTTGATCGTGTGGATACCGTTGAGGCAAAACTCATTGAGTTTTGCTATTGACTCGGAGAAGGCGTAGGACGTGGTGCTGCTCCGTGGATTCTGCTTCAAACACGCTACAAGGGTGAGACTCTTATGTATTCCTTAATCCGATATGATTACCTATATATAGATTCGGTGTTAGTAATCCTAAAAATTTTAATTCCGCTGCGTTGTATATCTGAGGATTACTTACAGTGGTATCAGAGCCGTGTACAAGGCTCATATCGGATTTATGTGATTAAATTGTGTTAATCATATTAGAATTAATATTGCATGCTAATTGAAACTGTTTAAATTCATATATGATATGAAATTAATTTTAGTTTATGAAAATCATCGTAGTAATTGTATTTGATATAATTGGCGAATAAAATTATTTATTGAGCATCAAATTTTCGGCCACCACCATCACAAATGTCACCATGGCTAGCCACATGAGGGCTAGGGTTTTCGAACCCTTGGCTCGAGATGGCTTAGTCGTTGTGGCTAATAATTGTGCATGGAAGTGTCGAAAATTAATTAGGGTTTAGAACCCATTGGACGTGACGGCTAGCTCATGACGGCTAGGGTTTCGAACCCTAATAGCCGTGCATGGCTCGACCATCATCGCCTTATTTTCTAAAGTTTTGATGCTTGGATGAGTTTTGAACTCCTTGACTCGATAATGGTTCACGCATGCATGGATTAGTAACTTTACCACATGAGAGCAAGGTTTTTCGAACCCTTAGCTCGAGATGGTTGAGCGAACCCCGTGCATGGCATGACCGTGACTCGTGGCTAACAAATTCCGGCGTTTAAAACAAGATGGCTCGATAAAATATCAAAAGGGTGCGAGGCGGCTAGGGTTGGAACCCTAGTGCCGCCGCCGCATGAGCCATGGCTCGGCCGTGGGCTAGGGTTTCGAACCCTAGGCCCACTATTGGTCCAGCCGTGGGCTTTTTGGTTCGAACCATGGTGGTTCGTGTTTTAGTCGCTTTAGTTCGTGGCATGTGATGTCCCGAGCGTACGATAATTTTTCAAAAAAAATTATTTTACAGTTTTAATTAGAATTAAATTTAAAATGTTTATAATTTAATTAATTAAATGTTAATGCATGCTTTATGTGTTGTTTGAGCATGGTGCGTGGTTATAGCCCTTTGACCTATTAGATAGGATTTGTGGATGTTTGTAATTTATAATACGACCTGCGTGTCGTGCCTTTCTCTATTTCATTCTAAATGTAATCCCTCCCCTATGTTCCCCTCGAATGTGAATCGAGGAATTCTATATCTTGTAAATAGTGTAGTTTATTTTATTGATGGTGATCAATGAAGATGGAGCATCGTGCCGGGATGAGGAGGCCATTCACAAATTGGAGCCAAAGGAAGGTGCTTATGAAGTCACCTTAGGTTGACTCATAGGATTTTCTCATTGGCTTAAGAAAATCATTAGTAGGGGCTATAACCATGTCACGTTTAATTATGTATGTTGATGCATGATTTATCTTATGTTTTAGTTTGATAATAGTATTACACATATATGTAGATATGTATACAACTATATGTAGTGGACATATTTTAAATTATCAAATTAATCATGAGATCAATAAATCCCTCTAAAATATTAAGTTTTAGATGCCTTCCAAAATAAAAGTACTCGTCAATAACTTCGATTGTACATGTGTGGGTTTGCCAAAGCAAAGCACCGTGGCAATCTTAGTAAGGCGCGAAAGGATAAAAGTGATATCCGTTATACTTTAATTGGGTACGACTTAACTAGGTTATCTCAATAGGATTGGGAACCTAGAGGCATGGGTTGGATTATAATTCATTTGATGAATTGAACAAAGTGTTGTTCGTCCAACTATCCAAGAATTATATGTGATATAATTGACAAAGTGTTGTCTACCTAAATAACCGAGTCTTGGGCGATTAGCCAAAGCTAACTCAAGATTAAGTGAAATATGGATCTTAGCCCACTAAAGGTTTTGAGGGTTGATATTTTTAAACAAAATAGTGGGAGTATCATTTAATATAAGACCATGTTAAATGATTTAAATCATAAACTTATTTTGCATATTTATATTGTAGATATCCATGGCAACTAACAACGTTACTAGCACTTTATCACTGCGATCGGTCCTTGAGAAGGACAAATTAAATGGGACGAATTTCCTAGACTGGCATAGGAACTTGAGGATAGTCCTCAAACAAGAAAAGAAACAATATGTCCTAGAGGAACCCTTACTCGCTGAGGAACCTCCCCTAACAGCTACAAGAGCTGAAAAAGATGCTTACAAGAAGCATCAGAGTGACGCACTTGATGTTGGGTGCCTCATGCTTGCCACCATGAACTCTGAGCTTCAGAAGCAACATGAGGAAATGGAGGCGTTCGATATGATCGAACACTTAAAGCAGTTGTACCAACAGCAAGCTAGACAAGAGAGGTATGACGTCTCTAAAGCGTTATTCCAGTGCAGGATGGTAGAAGGAAGCTTAGTTGGAACTCATGTGCTCAAGATGATTGGGTACATTGAGAATCTGGACAAGCTAGGTTTTCCATTGGACCAAGAGTTGGCCACCGATGTAATCTTGCAATCGTTGCCTGAGAGCTTCAGTCAATTTGTAGTAAATTACAATATGACTGACATGGAAAAGACTCTACCACAATTGCTTGGTATGTTGAGAACATATGAAGCAAATATGTTGGGAAAACGATTTCTAAAGTTTTGGTAATTACAAACCGGATATTAAAGACCAACTGGAAAAAGACTCCTACCGGGTGAAGACATAAACTGGATGGACATCAACTGGATAAGTCATAAACTGGATGGACATCAACTGGATAAGTCATAAACTGGATGGACATCAACCGGATAAGACATCAACTGGATGGACATCAACCGGATGAAGTCATCAACTAGATAAGACATCAACTGGATGGACATCAACCGGATGAAGTCATCAACTAGACAAGACATCAACTGAATGGACATCAACCGGATGAAGTTATCAACTGGATAGACATCAACCGGATGAAGTCATCAACTGGATAAGTCACCAACTGGATGAACACCAACTGGATGGACATCAACCGGATAAGACATCAACTGGATGGACATCAACGTGATGAAGTCATCAACTAGACAAGACATCAACTGATGGACATCAACCGAATGAAGTCACCAACTGGATGGACATCAACCGAACAAGACATCAACTGGCAAAGACATCAACCGTACAAGCTATCAACCGGATAAACTTAAACTGGATGGACATCTACTGGACAACTATCAACTGAATAGTCTCTCACTGTACAAGGACATCAACTGGTCATAAGAGGATGAACGACCAGTTGAACAAAGAAAACCAGCAGAAGTCTGAGCTTCCAGTTAGAGCACTAAGCAACAAGACAAAATCAGTACAACATTCTCTGACAAAGGTACAACAGAGCGGCGCACCCTGCTATATCTCCGCCACCATTACCGTCAGAGTGAAAAGAGCCGTTGCTTTACAAAATAGGAAAGAAGACAATATGAAATTGGAAAGTTAATCTCTTCCATATACAGAAAGGCTACCGTTGGACATCCAAACCTATAAATACATCCAAGCAGAGAATGAAGAAGTGCTGAGCGATTTTCAACTAAGAGATATACTTCAAAGCAAACACGAAAGTCATACGACTGATATTCCAAACGTTCAGCGAAGAGCAGACAAACAGCAAAACTGAATCTGTGACAGATTATCTTCAATTGAAGTCTGCTGCTCAAAAACTCTCAAAGCTAGAAAGTGTATTCTGTAAAGAGTGTCATAGAATCCTTTGTAACCAAAGTTAAGAAGTGTGTGATTGCTAGGAGTTTAGGCCAAGTGTGTTAGTGCCTAAGAAGGTTGTATACTGTAAAAGTGTAAACCAAGTCTTCTAGTGAATCCTTCCTGCAAAGGAAGAAGGGGAGACGTAGAAGCGTTGTGCTTCGAACTTCCAGAAACAACTCTCGTGTTATTTGTTTATTGCTTTATTACTTCAGTTTTATTCCTCACAAGTTTTGTAGACGTCTTCCGCACTATAACAAGTGTCTACTAACTTGCCTGATATTGAGAAGCAACTGTAATACTTAACAGTTTACAGTTAACCAGAAAAAGAAATCTAAATTGTATCTAGTGTTTATTCAACCCCCCCCCCCCCCTTCTAAACACTACCCCGATCCTAACAAGTGGTATCAGAGCATAGGTCTTCTCAATCTTGAGAAATTACCATTTACCAAAAACTGATGGCCTCATTCAGCAAGATTCCAATGTTCAAGAAAGACGAATATGATGACTGGAGGATCCGTATGCAAGCACATCTAAGTGCTCAAGATGATGATATGTGGTATGTAATCACTGAAGGACCTTGAAGATCATGAAAATCAATACAGCTGCCTCTATCACAAGTGGTGATCCACAAATGGTAGAAAAGGAAATATCTCAATGGTCAAATGAAGACAAGAAAAAAGCAAATCTAGACAACGTTGCTAAGGACATTCTGTTCAAAACTTTGGACAAAAATATGTTCAACAAAATAAAGATGTGCCCTACAGCCAAAGAAATCTGGGAGAAGATTGCTCAACTCTGTGAAGGAAATGATCAAACCAAAGAAAACAAGCTTACTGTGGCCTTACAGAAGTTTGAGCATATCAAAATGATAAATGGAGAAACTCTCAACAAGTACGATGAAAGAGTGACTGTAATAATCAATGAACTAAACAGTCTGGGTAAGGAATTACCCAACAGAGAAGTCACTCTCAAAGTAATGAGAGGTCTACCAAGAGAATGGGATGTCAAGACCATTGCTATGAGAGAATCGAAGGACATCAACAAAATAGATCTACATGATCTGTTTGCTGATTTAAAAGCCTATGAATTCGAATTAGGCATTCGGGTTGAAGATGAACCAAGTACCAGTCAACCAACAAAAGCTCTCACTGCATCGGAGTCTCTGCCCACTCCTACAGAAATGACTCTAGAAAAGATGTGTAATGATGCTATGGCAATGTTTGTAAAGAAATTTGGGAAATTCATGAAGAAGAATCAGAGATCTTATCAATCATATCCT
Organism: Haberlea rhodopensis; assembly: GCA_907163345.1. Classification (NCBI taxonomy): domain Eukaryota; kingdom Viridiplantae; phylum Streptophyta; class Magnoliopsida; order Lamiales; family Gesneriaceae; genus Haberlea; species Haberlea rhodopensis. The sequence goes on along the minus strand of CAJQUN010000263.1, from coordinate 379,466 downwards.
CGGAGGCAGAGTTCCAAAGGAAATTCAGAAGAAGAAGAGCGAGTATGCTTCAACTGCCTCAAACCAGGACACTTCATTGCGGACTGTCCTAAACCCAAGAAGGATGATCACAAAAGAGGATCCAAGGATTACAGAAAATCCAAAGAAACCAGAAGATCATCCAAAAAGGACAGAGATCAAAAGGTCTTGATGGCAGAAGAAAGTAAGAGCAAATGGGCTGATTCTGAATCAGAATCAGAAGAGTTAACTAGCTCATCCAGCGAGAGTGAAGACGAGGAAGTCCACTGCTTAATGGCAAATAATGAAAATGAGGTACATGAATCAAACCTATCTGAATTTACACATAGTGAACTCACCAATGCATTACAGGACATGATAAATGAGTATCGGACGCTATATGAATCTTTTGAAAGCTATAAGACTGAGCATACAACCCAAACTGAAACGCATGAAAACAAGCTTGATTGTGAACAATCAAGGGAGTTGAACTGCCTGAGGGAAACAGCCAGTCTTCTAGTGAAGGAAAGAGATGAAGCCAAGAATGCTTACCAGAAACTTAGCAAACTGATTAGCACTTGGAATGCGTCGACTACCAGAAAGGATGAAATGCTTGAGTCTATAAGGCTTGCTGGTGATTTAACAGGCATAGGCTATAACAGCAATGACAGCAGTTCATCTGGTAATAAACCTCAACTGTGTCTAACAAAAGGCAAGGTTCAATCAATGAACTTTGTAAGATCTAGCACAGTATATGACCCTTACGAACTGGTTAAAGAACATGTTAAAGAAACACTCATCAAGGAACAGGCACAGCACAGAGGTATCGGTTATGTAGAACCACTCAAAGAGGCTAAACCGAGGCAAAAGTTCAGAAATGAACTTAAACCCACTGGTCGAGCAGCTAAAGAGGTTAAACCCAACTGGTACTACAACTGTAAACCTGTCCAGAAGAGGTATATGCTAAATAACAGGAACTACAAACCAAAAGCACATGCATACACATATTATCACACTCCACAGTCAAAATCATCACCTATATCTATAAATGCACACACATTTCAGAACACACACCGACCTAAGTCATTCAGGGTCATACAAGTGTGGGTTCCGAAAGGACTAATCCTACCAGGACCCAAGTAGGATTGGGTACCAATCATTCTATCGCTTTAATTGCAGGAAACTAGAATGCATCCAGTTCGGAGCTCAGAATGGTTTCTGGACAGCGGGTGCTCTAGACATATGACAGGGAACGCGAGCTTATTGTCTGAACTGGTGGACTCCACCGGACCCAGAATAACTTTTGGAGACAACGCGAAAGGTAGAACCGTGGGTAAGGGTAAGATTATCTACGGTAACATCATCATTAAAGATATTCTTTTAGTTGAAAATCTATGCTACAACTTGATTAGCATAAGTCAATTGTGTGACAATGGTCATTCCGTAGAATTCAATCAGCACTCATGCACAATCAAATCTATTGATGGTAGTATACTACTTGTAGGTAGAAGGCATGATAACACATATAAAATTGATTGGAATCTTAATCAGCCTATCTCTTCTACTTGCTTAGCTGCTCTGAATTCATCCAAAAATTGGCTTTGGCACAAACGGTTGAGTCACTTAAACTTTAAAACTATTGTCAGTCTGCGTAAACTTGATCTAGTTGTTGGACTGCCCCAAATTGAGTTCTCAAAAGACAAGATCTGTGCAGCATGCCAACTTGGTAAGCAAATCAGATCCTCCTTTAAGAACAAAGGGAGTAAATCTTCTTCTCGGTGCCTAGAGTTGCTGCATATGGCTCTATTTGGTCCTATACCAGTAACAAGTCTAGGGGGAATGAAGTATACTCTAGTGGTAATAGACGATTACACTCGTTTCACGTGGGTCTTGTTCCTAAGTGGCAAAGATCAGGCTACTCCAAAGCTGATCAAATTACTGAAAAGACTCCAAAATGAGAAATCGTGTGGGATAGATAAAATTCGCAGTGATAAAGGTACTGAGTTCACCAATCAATCACTCGAATCATATCTAGATGACCTTGGTATTAAATACGAATACTCTGCAGCTAGAACTCCTCAACAAAACGGAGTTGCTGAGCGTAGGAACCGCACTTTGAAAGAAGCTGCGCGAACTATGCTCGCGGAATCAGAAATATCGCAGAGATTTTGGGCAGAAGCTGTAAACACAGCATGTTATACGCAGAACAGATCAATGATTAATAAGCGAGCAAATAAAACCCCTTATGAGATCTGGAATGGCAGTAAGCCAAATATTTCCTATTTCCATGTGTTTGGTTGCAAATGTTTTATTCACAACAATGGAAAGACTCATCTCACCTCTTTTGATGCCAAATCTGATGCTGGAATATTCCTTGGCTATTCTACAGTTAGTAAGGCATTCAGAGTATTTAATAATAGAACTCTTAATGTGGAAGAATCAGTGCATGTAAAATTTGATGAACCTACTAACTGTACACTATCTGATATACAAATCAACAACTTGAGTAATCGACTGGAAAGCACCTACATTGACGAAAATGTTGATGATGAGTTTGATTACAGAAGCAGGACTGACTGCTCCTTAGAACCAGAAATTCCTGAAGCTCCAGCAGAGGAGTCTGCTGGCCAACAAGCACTGCAGCCAGCTTCAAATGAAACAGTAGTATCTACCCCTGCTGCAGCAGAAGGAACAAATGAGAAAGATGAGTCAATCAGAACCTCTGATTTGCCTACTCACATCCAGTCAACTGAAGAACTCAATCCTCTTGGACCTTCGCTCCGGTGGAAGAAGGATCATCCACCTGAGCAGGTCATCGGTAACCCTCTTGCTCCTCTACGCACCAGAGAACAAATGATTAATGAATTTCTTCATGCTGCATTCATATCTCATATAGAACCTAAGAAGATTGATGACGCTATATTAGACCCAAGTTGGGTAGAAGCAATGCAGGAAGAACTAAATCAGTTTGAGCGAAACAAAGTATGGTATCTAGTACCACGACCACAGCATCACACTGTAATTGGCACCAAATGGGTGTTTAGAAATAAATTAGACGAAAACGGTACAGTAATCAGAAATAAGGCAAGATTAGTTGCACAGGGCTACAGACAGGAAGAAGGCATTGATTTCGATGAAACCTTTGCCCCTGTAGCTCGAGTAGAAGCAATTCGCATATTTCTTGCATTTGCTGCGTTTAAAGACTTAAAGTCTATCAGATGGATGTTAAAAGTGCATTTCTTAACGGCAAACTCCAGGAAGAAGTCTATGTTGAACAACCTCCTGGATTTTAAAACCATCAGCAGCCATCTCATGTTTTCCGTCTCAATAAAGCCTTGTATGGTCTAAAGCAAGCTCCCCATGCCTGGTATGAAACTTTATCAAAATATTTGACAGAACACAATTTTATCATTGGCACGGTGGACAAGACCCTTTTTAAATTTACAAAGGGAGACCATACTCTGCTTGTTCAAATTTATGTTGATGATATTATCTTCGGAAGCACTAACTCAAATTGTGCGAAAGATTCTCTAAAATTATGCAGGACCAGTTCGAGATGAGCATGATGGGAGAACTATCATTTTTCTTAGGATTGCAAGTCAAGCAATCTAGTGAAGGAATCCTGATCAATCAGTCTAAATATACTAAAGAGCTACTAAAGAAATATGGAATGAGTACCAGCTCAGCTGCTGCTACACCAATGAGCTCATTGATCGCTTTTATTTTAAACAATTATTTCCAATCTAACGATTTTAGACCGCAAGTGCACGGTGTCAAGTTTTAGTATAGATAGGAAGATACGGATTGTCGAACCCACAGGGACTAACAAGTAAGTACCAAATAAGATGTCTTTTAACTATATTTAACCTACGATAATAAATTGATAATTAAACTAAGCTAAATTAATATAAACTACTAATCCAACCAAGTCAATAAAAGTAAACGAGAAAAATCCACAAGATAAGATTATCGAGACTTTGGCTCACCAATGTAATTCCCTACAATTCTCGATTGAATATTCAAATATTTCTAAGGTGACGAGTTCTCCCAAATTATCTAATACACTCTCTCGAGCTATATTAAACCTAACACCGAATTGCAGTAAGTAACTCTCGTTCACTTATTTAACAATTCAATGTTGCATAAGATCCATGAAAACTCCTAGCTTTCAATTACTAGAATCTATGGCTATCACGCATGTATTTGACGTCATCTCTCGATCTCGGTCTTAAATCCATGGTATGAGTTATTTATTCAGTATCATAAAATCATCTCTCGATCTCAATTACGATACTAATATCATTCAAAGGTGATCAATCCTCTAAAAGCATGAAGAACATAAAACATACGCAAAGAACTATAAGATTCAATCATTAAATCATCAAATCGAAGGTTCATAACAAAGGATCGCCTAGCCTCGATAAATAAACTTAGTTCAACATAGTAACATGAAAAGCAAAACAAAACTAAGAATTAAAGACAAAGAAGAACTCCCGATGTCGACTTCATTCGTAGATCCTTGCTTCCTCTCTCGGTTCCTTCTCAATCGTGTTCTTCAATCGCCTTGTTGGAGATATTCCAAAATCATAGGGTAAAAGGTTGAAGGTTAGGATGAATGGAGAAAGGTGCTGGACTTTGGGAATAAAAGGTGAAGAGGTTTCTGGACGTGAGGTTTTTGGTGAGTGGAAGATGATGGAGGTATTGTTGTATGAGAGGGTGAAGGAAAGAGATGGGTAAAGAGGCGTATGGTATGGATGGTGAAGAGGGGCTGTGTGTTTCTAGGGTTAAAAAATCTGATTATTCTCTTGAGTAGGTCTCCTCCCTGCCTTTTAAAAATCCCGTTCATCAAATAAGGAAAGCAGTCCAAAATTTCCAAAATTCATCAGGCGTAATGACGCCTCCGAAGTGGCGTAGTTACGCCTGTCGATGTGTCAACAAATCTGGCTTCCCGCATGATAGGCGTGATTACGCCTCCAAAGTGGCGTAATTACGCCACTTAAATTTTCAAAAGCCGTGGGCTAGGCGTAGTTACGCCTCAAAGTAGGCGTAATTACGCCTGTTGAATTAATTCAATGATGTTTCTTCGCCTTTTTTTCAGCTTCTGGCGAGTTTCGTATTTTGGCCATTACTTTCTCATATGAACTCCAAAGTTGATGAATCAGCTGTCCACGCGAAGATAAGAGAAAGTTCTACAACTTTTATATGGACCACATTTCCAAAACATGGCTCGAACATATAGTAATTTGAGGAGAAAGGAGCAACATGTGTCTTGGATTCTGGTTTTTTCCTCTTTTCTTCAACTTTATTCATTCTTTCATCATTTTTGGTTCATTTCTTCTACTTTTATGCATTTCAACATTGATTCCTGATTATAGAAATATATACCATAAACCGTAAAATAATCCAAGAATCAACACGAAAACATATACATATCATAGCCTAAAAACGCGTAATATTCAACCCTATCAACTCCCCCAAACTTATCACTTAATCGTCCTCGATTAAGCATTAAGATCATAAGGTAGAGTTCATTCTTGATACTTGAAACAATTATTTCATGACTTATTTTATTCTCAGAAATCTCATGCACATATACAAAAGTTGACAAGACATGTTTTCTCCTAATTCAAGCAGCATATCTCAAAATCGGAACGTGTGTGTGTGATATAGTCAGTCTCAAGTTTCATGCACATATTCAAGATCAAATCATGTTAATCAACTCAAAGTCGAGATTATTATCAAGCACCCTATAAGCCTATTTTCAAACAACTTCTCCACTAATGATAGTTACTCCCTAGACTTGGATCAAAACGACTTTTTAAGCTTGTAATGTAAGGCCTTTGGTGTTGGCTTCAAAGAAAAGATAGGATAAGCGCAAAGAAGAGAGTATAATCATTTACAGTTCAAATTTTTCGCACACATCGAGCTTTTCTTCTTTTTCTTTTATAGCCTTGGCCATTTTGGGTCTTATTTAGTCAATCTTTTTCTCAAGGCTTTTTATCTATCTTTTCTTTTTGCTCTTTTTCTCATTCATCAATCTTTTTCAATAAGCTCATTAAGATATAACAATTCATATGAATCGAACGAGATTCATTATACTCCCTTCGGGTAAGGACACATTTTTTTTCATTTAGGCTCATATAAGGGTAGGTATAATGAGTTTGCCAATAATGTCGAATGGGGTCTTAATTATATGCAATGCATAAACCATTCTTTTTTCAATATAGCTCAAAATGGGACACTAGGGATTGATATAGACTAGGTAAGCTTGAAAGGCTCAAACATGTCAAAGATCGCCTAGATCATTTCCAAGTCAAGTTTGTAACTATAAAATTTCGCCTCAAAGTGTCATCATCAAATAAGTTCTAGGATAACTCTAAGATGCTCAAGACAAATCATCAAGTTCACAATAATTATCACTATTCAAAACATGCAATCCACAAGATCATGACTCATTGTGCTCAATCTATTCCTCATTCTTGACATGCTAACTCAAATTAGGATATTCATGTACAAGTCCAATAATCAACACAGATCAAGTTCATATACATAGTGAGATCAAAATCCTCATTGAATAGTCACTACTATAATTCATTCTTTTCTCAAGTTTGAACTCATAAAAAAAAAATTTTAGCTCATAATAATCGGACGATTCAAGTGTCAATTAAGCACACAACAGTAGATTAAACAAGTAAAACATGCAAGCCAACGATTCAAGTGTCAATTAAGCACACAACAGTAGATTAAACAAGTAAAACATGCAAGCCACTCCCCCAAACTTAAATCAAACATTGTCCTCAATGTTTAAAAGAATCAAAGGGAAACAGTACCCCTGATCAAGACGCTTTTATGAGGGTTGACGAAGATCGGCTTTTGGAAGCTCCACTGTTGTAGGGGTTCATTATCCATCTGAGTACCTAGCAAGAGAAGAATGCAAATGGTAAAATATTCGACTCGAGAGATAAACAAACTAAAATGCAAAAACTGAAGAAAAAACAAAAAAAAAAAAAAAAACTAAACTAAATAGCCAAAGGATACGCTTGGGTTGCCTCCCAAGAAGCGCTGATTTCTAGTCGTCGGCTTGACCATCAGAAGCAACCATCAAAGAGCGGCTGCCGCCCATAGTAAGTATCATAGGATACAACAAATGGGTCTTCATTCAATATGCCCTCAAGATTGGCATGATTGTAACAGTGTAAGCTCGTCGCTCCAACAACATTCTTGAATTGGTAGGTACGGGAGAATGATTCTTGACTCGGCTTCATATCTTGGAGGATGTAGTATGGTGAAGTTGGCATCGATGGAAAGAAATGATCCACATATGGCATAGAACGTGTCGCCATCGATGGGTGCATATCAAAGTTCTCAAAAATCTCCTCCTCCAACATCACTCTTGGCTCGTCTTCCCATATGATATCAGAGGTTGACTTTTCCACTGTAGGCTCAATCACTTCAAGTGGCTCAACTTTCCTTGAATTTTCCACATGAGTAGGATCACTCCCCCAAACTTGATTAGTTGAGTGATCATCATCATGTAACCAGGCCTGATTTGAAGATCCCGTCTCCTCCTCTTGGCAGCTCATTGAGATTGTTTTCACAAGGATTGCTAATTGCTGCTCTAGGGGACGTATAGAATTGGTCTGGTTTTCTAAACGTTGCTCAGTTGACGCCATGAATCTAAGTAACATATCCTCCGATTGAGCCATTACTTCTGCAGAACTATCTCTCTTCACTCTATGATGCTCAAATGGTTGGTGCATATCATTAGGGTAGTGAGGCTCCGGTGGGTATTGGTGACTCCAACCTTGTAGTGAAGGATCACAATGCCAGTGGTAATCGAAGTCCGCCATATCATTGAACAGGTGCAACACACTGTCCTCATCTCTATCAACCAGGGGACTCCCAGTTACCAGTGCTCCACTGAATATCCATCCTCGTGTCTGTGCATCCAAACCTTTGAAGAAATATTGCAGAAGAGTATAGTTCGAAAAATTGTGATACCGGAATGTGTCTGCCAATTCATTGAATCTCCCCCACACTGCATAAAACGACTCCGAATATTGTTGGGCAAATTTTGTGAAGACTTGTTGATGAAGCATCACAAGTACCTCGCAATAAAAATAAATAAAACAATTAAATATATACAAAAAAGAAAAAAAAATTGTTAAATTACAGTCAAAGCTTCTCGTATGATATTACTAAAGTTAGTCCCCGGCAACGGCGCCAAAAACTTGATCGCTTTTATTTTAAACAATTATTTCCAATCTAGCGATTTTAGACCGCAAGTGCACGGTGTCAAGTTTTAGTATAGATAGGAAGATACGGATTGTCGAACCCACAGGGACTAACAAGTAAGTACCAAATAAGATGTCTTTTAACTATATTTAACCTACGATAATAAATTGATAACTAAACTAAGCTAAATTAATATAAACTACTAATCCAACCAAGTCAATAAAAGTAAACGAGAAAAATCCACAAGATAAGATTATCGAGACTTTGGCTCACCAATGTAATTCCCTACAATTCTCAATTGAATATTCAAATATTTCTAAGGTGACGAGTTCTCCAAATTTATCTAATACACTCTCTTGAGCTATATTAAACCTAACACCGAATTGCAGTAAGTAACTCTCGTTCACTTATTTAACAATTCAATGTTGCATAAGATCCATGAAAACTCCTAGCTTTCAATTACTAGAATCTATGGCTATCACGCATGTATTTGACGTCATCTCTCGATCTCGGTCTTAAATCCATGGTATGAGTTATTTATTCAGTATCATAAAATCATCTCTCGATCTCAATTACGATACTAATATCATTCAAAGGTGATCAATCCTCTAAAAGCATGAAGAACATAAAACATACGCAAAGAACTATAAGAATTCAATCATTAAATCATCAAATCGAAGGTTCATAACAAAGGATCGCCTAGCCTCGATAAATAAACTTAGTTCAACATAGTAACATGAAAAGCAAAACAAAACTAAGAATTAAAGACAAAGAAGAACTCCCGATGTCGACTTCATTCGTAGATCCTTGCTTCCTCTCTCGGTTCCTTCTCAATCGTGTTCTTCAATCGCCTTGTTGGAGATATTCCAAAATCATAGGGTAAAAGGTTGAAGGTTAGGATGAATGGAGAAAGGTGCTGGACTTTGGGAATAAAAGGTGAAGAGGTTTCTGGACGTGAGGTTTTTGGTGAGTGGAAGATGATGGAGGTATTGTTGTATGAGAGGGTGAAGGAAAGAGATGGGTAAAGAGGCGTATGGTATGGATGGTGAAGAGGGGCTGTGTGTTTCTAGGGTTAAAAAATCTGATTATTCTCTTGAGTAGGTCTCCTCCCTGCCTTTTAAAAATCCCGTGCATCAAATAAGGAAAGCAGTCCAAAATTTCCAAAATTCATCAGGCGTAATGACGCCTCCGAAGTGGCGTAGTTACGCCTGTCGATGTGTCAACAAATCTGGCTTCCCGCGTGATAGGCATAATTACGCCTCCAAAGTGGCGTAATTACGCCACTTAAATTTTCAAAAGCCGTGGGCTAGGCGTAGTTACGCCTCAAAGTAGGCGTAATTACGCCTGTTGAAGTAATTCAATGATGTTTCTTCGCCTTTTTTCAGCTTCTGGCGAGTTTCGTATTTTGGCCATAACTTTCTCATATGAACTCCAAATTTGATGAATCAGCTGTCCACGCGAAGATAAGAGAAAGTTCTACAACTTTTATATGGACCACATTTCCAAAACATGGCTCGAACATATAGTAATTTGAGGAGAAAGGAGAAACATGTGTCTAAGATTCTGGTTTTTTCCTCTTTTCTTCAACTTTATTCATTCTTTCATCATTTTTGGTTCATTTCTTCTACTTTTATGCATTTCAACATTGATTCCTGAAATATAGAAATATATACCATAAACCGTAAAATAATCCAAGAATCAACACGAAAACATATACATATCATAGCCTAAAAACGCGTAATATTCAACCCTATCACTCATCTGCCAAACTCGACTTGGATAATTCAGGAATACCAGTCGAAGTTACAATGTATCGAGGCATAATCGGATCTTTACTATATTTGACAGCCAGCCGACCAGATATTATGTTTGCAGTATGTATGTGCGCCCGGTTTCAAGCAAATCCCAAGCAGTCGCACTTCACTGCAGTCAAAAGGATCCTAAAATATTTGAAAGGCACTGAGAATGTCGGCCTATGGTATCCAAGAGACTCAACCTTCAATCTTATCGGATACTCAGATGCTGACTATGCTGGATGCAAAATTGACAGGAAAAGCACCAGTGGGTATTGTCAATTCCTTGGTGATCGATTGATATCATGGGGTTGCAAGAAACAGACATCCATTGCAACTTCCACTGCAGAAGCAGAGTACCTTGCTGCTGGAAGCTGCTGTGCTCAACTGCTCTGGATTCAGCAACAACTCAAAGACTATGGAATTGAGTCTACAGAGGCTCCTATTTTCTGTGACAATACATCTGCCATTGCCATAACGTACAATCCAGTTCTTCATTGTAAGGACCCCCGTGCCCTTAACCCGTAATTAGTGCATTAAGCCATACCATGAGTGCATATATTCATACCATCAGGGGAAAAACCCTATGCAAGTGCAACACCGTATGCTACCCAGAAAATTTCTTGCATTCAATTCCCAATATTCAAATTCCCCCTACCATTATTATTCACATAACATGCACCCACATAATACACTAATATGCTCTTAGTTCATTTAGCAATTTCCATAATTAATTGCATGCAACCATAATGAACAGAAAGAGGCCATAGCCCATTTATACATCCCATATACACGTAAGGTGTACTCAATGAATAAACGTGTATTTGATGCATAAAACACTATACCGGATACCGCTACTGGTACTTCTATCCTGGAAGCACCTTCCAAGCACAACTCGATCTCAACACTGGATCTGAGCGTCCATCCAGCCAGCTCTGGTACCTCGATCCTGGAAGTACCTCTAACCAAAAGCCCGAGCTCGACTCCAAAGCCGCTACACCTGTGTTACCTGCCCCAACAGAGACAGCCCCCACACGGGGTGAGCATACCAATACCACCAATCACAAAATAATAATATTGCAATTCATAATTTACAGAATGTAAATGCCATAATTTAAATGATACTCCCTGGATGGCAATACCCTCATCCGGGATCCCCCTGTATTGTCCCTGTTCTCAAAATAACCAAACTCATCAAATTCCCAAAGCCAGTTAATCGTCACATAGATTAACTAATACCGTTCTATTATACCAGTTCCATAATCAAAGGGATAAGAACATAATGTAAAAGACTATAGATATCGCATATATCTAACCAACAATTCCATGTTCTTATTTCATTGCTCGCTCCACAATAGCGGCATTCTAAACCTCGCGCACGCTCAACAATAGCGGCGTCATAACCGATGGTCGCCCAATGGCGACCGCATCCCGAATCATTGCTCGCTCGAAGGCGGCACTGTATGATTCCCAATATATATATATATATATATCCATTGAAGGCAAAGACCGTTTACCATGCATATCATTATCCATTTGAAGTAAATATAGTGCACCATGCATCTCAATATTTATCCAATGTAATTACCACATGCCAGACCACCTGCCAGATATTGTAATGTCCATATAATACAATTACCATACACCATGTATTCCAATGCCCATTTAATACCATTATCACAAACCATGCATATTACAGTTGCAATACTATAATAGGCTATGCTCGTACGTCCCACGTACCTTAATTTCCGAAGTCCGAGCCAAACCTTGCTCGAGTTCCATGCTCCGAGGAACGATGTGCTAACACGATAAATAATTCACAATTAATTACGAACATGCAACCCATGCTCAAGCACACCCATAACCCTCAACATATTGTCAACCCACGACAATTTACCATTTACAAGACCCGGGGCAGGGCATATACAGGGAGGGAAATCGAATGAGACAATAACAAAAATTGCTCAAGAACCACTCCTAAAATTCGAACCCCAACCACACAAATCAAACCCAAAAATCACCATAATTCATCTAACACATGAATTAATCGATTAACAACATGAATAATCGCCCCACAAATACATCATGATTCATTAAAAATCATCTGTTTTCAAAAACTCTCTCTCTAACTCAAAAAAACCCCCTACCGGTGCCCACACCAAGCACCCGAGATTCCGAGTCACACTAAAAACCCAACTCGCAGGTTTTCACCGGAATGAGAATACGATCTCAACCTCGGGATCCAACGATCCCAAATGCCCGATTTACCAACCTCGGGAACCTCAGGATCCAACGATCCCAAATGCCCGATTTACCAACCTCGGGAGATGCCAAACCGCAATTAATTCCTAATTGCCACAATTAAAAATCCATCAAGGATTAATACAACACCGGGATTACCACCATAATTCCCGGACATCACAATTATCCCCTACTAATAAAATTTCGTCCTCGAAATTGCACCGGTGTACTCCTCGTAACACCAGGACTACACCAACAAAACAAGGCCAAGACCCTGATTCTGAATCACCTTAGAATCGAATTAACAACTGCGAGAATACCAGTCTCGCACCAAGCCCCAAAATAGCGCAACGCCAAAACCAATACAAACCCGAAAGATAACAACATACCTCGACGTGAATCGTCCCACAAGTCAGTCCACCAAAACTGCAACCCAACCAAATCACCATTAGTTCTGACATAGACATCATCCCGTGATATTCACCACCTTCCCACGATGCATGACACATATCGTCATGGTGGGGACCACTAGTATACAACAGTATACTCACAGAAAAACCAGTTTTCGCTTCCCAGCCCATCTCCTCCAAAGGAGTAGTTGCACCACTTGCAACCCGGACCGGGTTACCCACGGTCACTGATCCACACAAAAATACATCACCGAGGATGTTACACCGGTGTGTTCCAAGAAATCATATCTTGGTCCCGACACACCATCAAGACTCCACCAAGTCTCAAGTTCCATAGGGGACATGGAAGGCAACCAATTGCATTCCTACACAAGTGTCAACCATGACACTAAACAAATCCGAATCTCGGCCATCCCTCATTTATCCTTGGATCTAACAATCCTAAAATAGGAAGGCTATCGAATTATCCGACAAAAACCACCATGATTCCAAAACACGTCGATCCCTCCTCAGGGGAATCAACAACCCTCACGATCATTCATCAGAATGCATCGTGCCATCGAGATTACCGATCTCGAGGTTCCACAATCTCACACCGGAGATCCACTAAACCAAGTATACACACTCGGCGTTCCACAATGAACAAAAATAAGGTTGGCATTCGTATACCCACACGGCATACATGCCCATACACCCACACAACATGCATACACAATGCAATAGACTCGGGTATCTCCAATCATACCCACATCCCAAAGCCAACTGTCAAACCTCGATTATTCTCACCCCACGGAGAATGATGGTTGACAAACCAAAACCAAAGGGTGTGATTTCAACATCACTACCACACGAACCAAAATAACGAATCTCCCCAAAAGATTCAACCGGTAGGAATCATAATACCGTCTCCCTCTCAAGGAAAAAGTCATGAATCCATGATTCTCCAATCCTCGAATTACCGTTCGGAAAACCTGGTATATTAATACCAAAACATATCCCGGAACCCAGAAATATACAATTGGTTAGAGTAGTGCATCAATACTACCATTACCCCGATCCAAAAATCCGTATACGCCATGTATACACCTTCCAACGATGCTCTGTACTAATACCATAGTACTCCAAAATCGAGCATCTTCCCGAAGACGTCTCCTCAAACGTCTCACCGAGGTAAGAAATCCATTACTCGGTCCAACATCAGTAATGCTTACCATGGCTGACTTACAATCAAACCACGACCGATGCAAGCTGTCTCCAAGACAGTACAATCCAAATCTCTCCAAGAGATAAAAAAAAAAAATCAATATAGTAGTGTCACCCCACTAACTATATCTCACAAACCATTGTGACTCCCATTGCATGCCATATGCAAGGATGCTCAACTAGAGCTAACCACGACTTGTTGACACTCACGTTGGTAATACCAACAAACTTGAGCTGTCCCAGCACAAGTCCTTCAAAACAATGACGTATAACGTCCCCGTGAGGTATTCCCTACCTCAAACACCATGCCACATAGAGACTACAAGAGTCTACCATAACCCTCATCGTATCACCATACGATTCACCAAACTCGAATCCAACGAGCATTATAATAGCTAACACAAGCACACCAAAGTACTGCAACAATACCTGGCTAGCGATTCGCTGGCCCCATAGGCTCATACCAACCTATCAACGTGACACACATTCCATCCCGGTATACCATACCGCCCAAACCATTAGAGTTGTGGGTCATTGCCCAACATATCTCTAAAACACCAAAGCACACTGGACAACCCGGCGTCAACGCTCAAATATCATGCAATCCTAATCCATTAGGACTTCTTCCACTCCCTTAGGGTGGGTGTAACCATGTTTACTCCTCATCACAATAACAAGCGAGTAGTTTCCTCAATGACTACTCTTACCACCATTCACTTGGCCTTAGCCATCCCAGCGAGCATACCCAAGGGTATCATTGCTCGTCAATAATATACCTCCATAATACGATGCGTACTCTCACCGGTACAATGCATCTAAGATCCATCGAGCAAACCTGCTCGGCAAAAGGTCTCGTCAACTAAATACCCAGACCCTACCATGTGCCCACCATCGGCACTCAAACCATACAACCATATACATAAACATGAATGTATAAATCACCAAAATGACGCCAAGCGTCCACATAGATATCCCAAATAACATCGTCAAACATATGACGGTACCTGTCGATACACGACATCCATAATCTCATCATCAAACACATGGCATATATATAGCAACCCATAGTATCCACAATAATACTAACACAAGTAATATGCCATACCTCATCGCTATCAAGATAGCGGAATACCTGTATCCGTCGTCCACCAGCGGTACACAAGTAGCATCCATCGCTCGCAGGCGACATAATCCAGTGCTACACACATAGCGGTATAACCCATCGCTGTAGAATCAGTGGCATGATCCCTCGCCATGGAGTCAGCGGCATAAAATGTCGCTATAGATATCCGGCGGTATAAACCATCGCCAATAGAATACCCGGCGTAACCGTCGCCAATAAAATACCCGGCGTAACCATCGCCAATAAAATACCCGGCGTAACCATCGCCAATAAAATACCCGGCGTAACCATCGCCAATAAAATACCCGGAATAATCGCGGACTCAAGAGGTACTCACACTCACGTAGTACTTTGTTCCCGATCGTATCGCTACGTCATGACAACGGCATCATCGCTTCGACGTGACAGCGGCATGTATCATCGCTTCGACACGACAGCGGCATCATCGTTTCGACATGACGGTGGTACCATCGCTTCGACGTGACAGCGGCATTTACCATCGCTTCGACACGACAGCGGCATTTACCATCATTCCGGCATGACAGCGGAAATACTCTTCGCTTCGACGTATTAGCGGCATAATATCCCTCGCAATAATAATATGACAGCGGCATTTTCCTTCGCTTCGACATATTTGCGGCAAATATTCTTCATCGCTATAATACGACAGCGGCAAGTATTCATATCGTTACGCCATGCATGCAACCGTAATGCATAACCCGTATTCCAATAATTGTTTCGGCACGACAGCGGCATCATCGCTTCGACGTGACAGCGGCATTTACCATCGCTTCGACACGACAGCGGCATCATCGCTTCGACGTGCATGCAACCGTAATGCATAATCCGTATTCCCATAAACATCGCCATGAGTGTATTTTAATGCACCTCGCTCCAACATGTAGCGGCAAAGCATTAAAATCATCACTCCGATGTATACCTATGCAACCGTAATGCATAGTCCATGTCTCATAAGACCCTGCAACCACCATGGTTAGCAACACATATGCCAATGATGAACACATATCATAAACGCACATAAGCAATCATGCATAAGTATGTGCTTCTCATTCCCAATAACATGTTCCTAGGCCCTCAACAGCCCCCAAGAGCTAACCACTGCTCTGATACCACTAATGTAAGGACCCCCGTGCCCTTAACCCGTAATTAGTGCATTAAGCCATACCATGAGTGCATATATTCATACCATCAGGGGAAAAACCCTATGCAAGTGCAACACCGTATGCTACCCAGAAAATTTCTTGCATTCAATTCCCAATATTCAAATTCCCCCTACCATTATTATTCACATAACATGCACCCACATAATACACTAATATGCTCTTAGTTCATTTAGCAATTTCCATAATTAATTGCATGCAACCATAATGAACAGAAAGAGGCCATAGCCCATTTATACATCCCATATACACGTAAGGTGTACTCAATGAATAAACGTGTATTTGATGCATAAAACACTATACCGGATACCGCTACTGGTACTTCTATCCTGGAAGCACCTTCCAAGCACAACTCGATCTCAACACTGGATCTGAGCGTCCATCCAGCCAGCTCTGGTACCTCGATCCTGGAAGTACCTCTAACCAAAAGCCCGAGCTCGACTCCAAAGCCGCTACACCTGTGTTACCTGCCCCAACAGAGACAGCCCCCACACGGGGTGAGCATACCAATACCACCAATCACAAAATAATAATATTGCAATTCATAATTTACAGAATGTAAATGCCATAATTTAAATGATACTCCCTGGATGGCAATACCCTCATCCGGGATCCCCCTGTATTGTCCCTGTTCTCAAAATAACCAAACTCATCAAATTCCCAAAGCCAGTTAATCGTCACATAGATTAACTAATACCGTTCTATTATACCAGTTCCATAATCAAAGGGATAAGAACATAATGTAAAAGACTATAGATATCGCATATATCTAACCAACAATTCCATGTTCTTATTTCATTGCTCGCTCCACAATAGCGGCATTCTAAACCTCGCGCACGCTCAACAATAGCGGCGTCATAACCGATGGTCGCCCAATGGCGACCGCATCCCGAATCATTGCTCGCTCGAAGGCGGCACTGTATGATTCCCAATATATATATATATATATATCCATTGAAGGCAAAGACCGTTTACCATGCATATCATTATCCATTTGAAGTAAATATAGTGCACCATGCATCTCAATATTTATCCAATGTAATTACCACATGCCAGACCACCTGCCAGATATTGTAATGTCCATATAATACAATTACCATACACCATGTATTCCAATGCCCATTTAATACCATTATCACAAACCATGCATATTACAGTTGCAATACTATAATAGGCTATGCTCGTACGTCCCACGTACCTTAATTTCCGAAGTCCGAGCCAAACCTTGCTCGAGTTCCATGCTCCGAGGAACGATGTGCTAACACGATAAATAATTCACAATTAATTACGAACATGCAACCCATGCTCAAGCACACCCATAACCCTCAACATATTGTCAACCCACGACAATTTACCATTTACAAGACCCGGGGCAGGGCATATACAGGGAGGGAAATCGAATGAGACAATAACAAAAATTGCTCAAGAACCACTCCTAAAATTCGAACCCCAACCACACAAATCAAACCCAAAAATCACCATAATTCATCTAACACATGAATTAATCGATTAACAACATGAATAATCGCCCCACAAATACATCATGATTCATTAAAAATCATCTGTTTTCAAAAACTCTCTCTCTAACTCAAAAAAAACCCCCTACCGGTGCCCACACCAAGCACCCGAGATTCCGAGTCACACTAAAAACCCAACTCGCAGGTTTTCACCGGAATGAGAATACGATCTCAACCTCGGGATCCAACGATCCCAAATGCCCGATTTACCAACCTCGGGAACCTCAGGATCCAACGATCCCAAATGCCCGATTTACCAACCTCGGGAGATGCCAAACCGCAATTAATTCCTAATTGCCACAATTAAAAATCCATCAAGGATTAATACAACACCGGGATTACCACCATAATTCCCGGACATCACATTCATACTCGTACTAAACATATTGACATTCGTCATCATTTTATCAGAGATCATGTCATGAAGAAAGAAATTCGGCTGGAGTATATTTCAACAGAACAACAGGCAGCAGACATCTTCACAAAGCCCCTACCGGACGCTAAGTTTTCTTACTTTCGAAATATTCTTGGATTAATTGAAATTACTTCTTGATTATTTTGTTTTGAGTAATGAATTCAGGGGGAATTAGTTAGTTTATGTGCATAAATTTAAGGGAAATTTCTGTTATAATTCTATCATGGTTATTTAAGCTCAGCTGGTAATACAATGGTCAGCTGCAGTAGGTGTATCCGAACCAGTAGGACTCCACAACAAGTGGACGTTTTCCTACCAGTCGAACCCTACATACTAGTTGATGTTACCAAATATGCTTTGACAAAAATAACCCTCGATACTTATTAACCTAATGAACGTCGGAATTCAAAATTACTTTTGGTTAAAAATAAATTATATCACTCCCGCCTAAATCCTGTTCTTTCATTTATTTGTTAAATCTTTTTTAAACCGTTAGATGATCGCCACGTATACATGTGTCCGCTCATCTACAGTACGACGTTACATATACTTCCTTTTTCACCGCCTTTAGTTTCACTACTCTTCTTCTCCAACAAATCACTGCGATTATTTTTTTCTCTTTCAGAAAACTTACTCTAACACACTGCTGCTGCTTCTTCCTCCTACTCACTCAACATGTCGAAGAATGTTCAGCCAAGTTTCATCACCAATGCTATTCACGTCGATTTTCATTCAATATCCACATCCTCTGATGATGAAACCAAGGAGTTGATACAACGGCTGGATACCTCCGGACTGCTGGTAATCCTGAGCCAGACCCCCTCCTTTTACAAGAACGAACTACAAGAGTTCTTTGCTACTGCCAAAGTTGTGGATGACACCGTGGTGGCATCCGTCTCTGGACAATCAGTCACCATCACCCAACCAGAATTTGCCACTCACCTGTGCCTACCCTCTACCGGACTCACTGATTTCTCGACTGTTCCGGCAGGACTAAGAGAAGAGATGCGTCTCACAGTCTCGGACTCTAATCATCGCCTTCCACGTCCTCCTTTCCGGAAAGTATTGATGAAGAGTCATTATAGACAACTAGCTGACATAATCTCAAAGGGGCTCCTCTGTAAAGCAGGATCATTTGATATAATTACCCCTGAGAAGTTTGACGTTATGAGCGCTATATGCAAAGGGTTGGAGATAAACTGGTCAGCAGTGTTATTTCAAATACTGACTAGTCTGGTAGCATCTGGCAAGGGTCAATCAGGTTTTGCTCTCCCACTCAGCAGTCTTTTTGAGAGCAAAAACATTAAGACAGGAGCTCTTTCTCACCTTCATCCAGGGAGGCTCATCACTCACAAGTATCTTCAGCTTCATCGCCAACGAAGTGGCAGAGAAGGCGGAGTAACAAAGCGTCGCTTGACTCAGGTTATAAGTGACTCTGAACAGACTGTATCGGAATCCGCTGAGTCTTCTCCCCCTCCTCCCCCTCCTAAGAAGCCAAGAACACGAAAAGCTGCTCCTCAGACCGCCCGATAGTTAGACATTGCCGCCTCCGACACTATCTCCTCCGCCGGTCCTACAGATGTAAATCCTGATAGGGAACCCAGCCCTGCCATCCCTTCAACTGAGGAACCACCTGCTTCCTTAGCCATGGTGCCTGTTCCTTCAGTGGTTCCAGCTGACACTCAGACAGCACTGGTGAGCACTCAGCAAGCACCAGGCTCTATCAGCTTCAGGACGCCCAAGTCATTATGTCCATACTGTCATCCCAAGACCACCCCTGCTAGAAAAGGAAAATCTCTTACGGCTCCAGTGTCCACTCCTGTTGCCTTCGAGATTCAAATGGTAATGGATACAGTGGAAGCCAAACTGCAACCACAGTTGGAGATTTTTGATCGATGGGTAAAGGCCCGTATCAAGGTTCGCTTAGATGATTTTGATCAAATTCTGGATCAGGCTAGGGCAGATGAGAACAAAATACTAGCATATCTTCAAATCTCAGACCCTGAAACAAGCTTGAAGCTGCGAGATGTTTTCAGCCTGATGATCTATGTGGGTGAACTTCAGGCCCTGGTGGAAACTCGCCTTCAACAATTTGACGGTAATTCGGGAACAGCGAATCATGATAGAGCTGTTCTAAATGCTCTTGGACCCAAGCTCGAAATGGCTGAGCTTGCTCTTCATGATAGTCGCATATCCACTGGTATTCACTCTAGCTCCACTACTGAAACTGTTTCCAGCCCTGATCAGCAAGATCTACACTCCGTCATTGCAAATTTGGAGATTGTCCCATTTTCTGTGGAGCTCACTTCTACTGCTCTGGAGACTACTTCCCCTGGAACGGAGGCCGCACCAACTGCCTTGGAGGCAGCCTCCTCGGTTCAAGAACTCTCCTCTCCAACTGCTCTCGGGGTCTCCTCTCCTCCCAGCTCTCACAATGATCAACAGCCCCAGCCAATGGCTGTTGATCACACCAATGTGGATGCAGTCATACTGTAATACCCCCGAAAGGTTAAATGATTATGTGCTACAATAATGAATTACGATGTGTTTAAGAGGGTTGTGGTATTTTAAGTGGGGGTTATATTTATGATATGATGATATGATTTAGGGGGTATGTTACGTGTTTTTAATTGTTGTATTGATGTAGTACAATTGCAAAATATCAAGGGAATATATTTTTTTATACATCATATGAAATACCGGGGTACAATTAAACACCACAAAACCACCCTACATGCAAACACCCACCCCCCACTTGCAGCAACCCACGCCCCCCTCCCCTGTTTTCTGGGAAATATTTGACTAAGTGGGCATGTTGGCATTAAGATATTTCCACCTTGTCTCTTCCAAAAAGCTTCCTTCTTTTTCTCTTCATTTTGTCTGCAACTTGTTCTGTTCCAGGAAGAAAGTGATCGGATTTTATTAATCCTTTCTTGTCAAAAAATCGGAGTGCAAAAGTGGTGAGGAATCATGCTGGTTCACCAGCTTTTTCGTTTTATGCATGTGTTTTCTTTGTAACAGATTTGGCATGCTAGTGTAGGGTTCGATGAAACCTTGTTTTGAGTACTTTTATATGATGTTTAAGAAGCCCCTAGCATGTCTTGTTAAGTAACTTGCATGCGTTATGTGTTAGATTTCTAGTTGGAAAAAGGGTTCCTCGAACATAGGAGCAGGGGAGGTGCCCTGTTTGTATGTTGAGTAGGGCTTTTGTTATGAAGAATTGAAGCATGCTAACTTAGGTTATGGGAAAACGTTTGACGTAAAATGCATACATGGAAGTTTGGTGAATATGCCAGCATATTTGTTTGAGCATGAACTATGGGCTTTATGGTATTTTCGAGGCTATGAATATGTATGTTCGATAATTCTGGGCTAGGAAATTATGCCCTGTTTTTCAGAAATGTTGATTGAGTATTGATAAAAAGGGGTAGATTTAATGCATGTAGGTTTCAGTTATAAGTGAACCTTTAATTTTAATACATGCATGAAAGTATGTGGAAGTTATTGATATTCTTGTTTAAGCACTTTATGTGTGATATGAAGTAGTATTGATGGTATGAAATGGGGTGCTCAAAAATCTGGGGAAATCCCGAACATTCAGAGTTCTCGATCGATCGAGATTTAGTCCCGATCGATCGAGCAAGTCAGTAGGTCTAATGTATGTTTTAAAATTTTGATGCCGATCGATCGAAGAATTTCTCGATCGATCGGTGAAGCTTCTCGATCGATCGATAAAATACTTCGATCGATCGAGCGAGGCAGGAAGCTAAGGCACTGTTAGTGCACAGTGTCTCGATCGATCTAGATCTTGGGCCGATCGATCGAGAGAGGCAGTAAGTTGAAAAATATAATGATGTTTTATTTTGTTAAGTTTATGATGTGAGATGGTTTTGAGGCATCTAATATGGTATTATGCGGTCTTGTAGAACCATCCCAGGCACCGGCACCATCGAGGAGATAAAGTCTGTGACTCCTCCTCCTTTTGAAAAGGTACGTAAGAGGCGTACGGGCATCGGACGGTAACACACATCTTTATACTACAACTAAGCTTTTATTGCATGAGTGTTCATGATGAAATAATGATGTTTATACGATGATGTTTATACGATGATGTTTATACGATGCTTATATGATAATGTTTACATGATTATATTGTGGTAAGGTGCCACGGGGTAAGGTGCCCCACATGGTAAGTAGCCATGCGATGTTATTGTGGTAAGGTGCCACGGGGTAAGGTGCCCCACATGGTAAGTAGCCATGCGATGTTATTGTGGTAAGGTGCCACGGGGTAAGGTGCCCCATATGCATGATTATGAATCAGGGACAACAATAAAAGATAATGAATATCCAGCATATTTACTTAACCAAGATTTCATGCATTTACTATAATGTTTATATGTTGTTAAGTAAAATTGTATATGCTCATGATGTGTTGTTCCTGTAGGTACGCTTTTGGGACGAAAGGACTAAGGGGCGGGTTGAGGCAGTGAGCTACGAGGGACACAGGAACGTATAGGATTTCAAGTTATGATTAGTATCTACTCTAGGAGTAGTGTAAATCTAAATGACATTCTTTTGGAATGTAATGAATTATTTTTGAAGTTTTGTATTTTGGCCTGTAATCCTGTTAGCTCGTGTAACAACCGATTCCTTAAGACGTTATTATGCATGATTAGTCCTTCTTATGTCTAGTAATCACTGTTAAGGTGGGAAGACCCCACATTAGTGGTATCAGAGCAGTGGTTAGATAACTCGGGAATGAGCGAAGGGTAGCCTTAGCAGTAAGTTAGCTAGGTGCTTACTATTTAACATGTTTTATGTGTATTTTGCATATGAAGTTTCTATGTTATGCTAACATGTTTAATTATCTAACGATGTACCTTATGACCTGCTTTTGGTGTTGTTATTAACCCTTGTGTTGCAGCATGGCAGCAAATATAGAAGTAGGTGACGCCATTAGTGTAAATGCAAGCGCTGGGCGTACAAACCCATTGCCACCACCAGCTTTGGGAGAGGACCCTCTGAACAGCAGTTGCTACCTGGGGAGTTGAGCTTGGCTCAATTTATGATGTACCGACCCCCGATGTTTGAGGGAACAGAATCAGGGGAAAAAGCTGAGGAATGGCTGGAGAGGATTGAACAGATATTTGTGGCAGCGCCTTGTGCAAAGACGGCCTGGATCAGATTAGCAGAATTTCAGCTGTCCAAGAAGGCATTGATGTGGTGGAAAACCACAGTGATTGAGCAAGAGGCTCTGGGACAGGAAGTAAATTGGAAGATGTTCCGAACGCGGTTTTTGAACCGCTATTTCTCAGCCGCTGCAAGACAGGCCAAGGAGGATGAGTTTACCAGTTTAAGACAAGGTACCATGCCTGTATCTGACTATGCTTTGCATTACTGTTCCTTACTACGATATGTGCCACACATTGCTGCAAGCACTCAAGCGAAGATGCGGAACTTCATGAAGGGCTTGAGGCCTGAACTGTATGACAGGATGATCACTTATGGCCCTGCTTGTTTTGATGATGCACTCTCACGAGCTGAGCTAGCTGAGTTGGGAGTTGGTGCATATCCTGATGCGGTGCCACCCCCGGCACCCCCTCAGAAATCTACTTCTGACCACTTGAAGCCCAGGGGTGATCAGTTCAAGCCTAGGGGGAACACGTCAGCATCGAGATTCAGTGGCAAGAGGCCCGAGAATCGATGGAAAGGGAAAGGTAGGAATGATACTCCATCTGGGAGAGGACAGCCTCAGGGAGATAGATCTGGAAGAGCTCAGTGCACTATATGTGGATTATCACATTTGGCAAAGGACTGTGTTGGTTGCTATGTCTGTGGCGACAGAGGCCACTTCGCTCGACAGTGTCCCAACAGGGGAAGACAGCAGAACTCTGCGGGGAGGCCTGCGGACAGAGCGGCACCGCACAGACCACCTTTCGCACCGAGGCAGTATGGAGGTCAGCCCACGGGGCCACCTCAGGGTCAGGTGTATGCTTTGACGAGGGAGCAGGCTACAGCGGTTCCGGAGGAAGTTATAGCGGGTACGTGTCTTTTATTTACGCACCCTGCTCTTATATTGATAGACACAGGTGCGTCACACTCTTTTGTGTCGACGAGTTTTGTTGAAAGGCACCACATATGCACTTCTCCGTCCCCCATGCCTCTTATGGTCTCGACCCCTGCTGGAAGAAGTTTGACTACGGATCAGATTGTTTATGATGGCATCATTTATTTTGAGGATAATGAGTTAAGATCAGATTTAATTGTGCTGGGAATGACAGACTTCGATTGCATTGTGGGCATCGATGTTCTGAACAAGTATCAGGCGGTCGTTAACTGCAGGCAAAGGACTGTCCGATTCAGATCTGATATGGGAGTCCAGTGGACATTCTTTGGGGATGGTTCTTGCCCAAAGATTCCGTTGGTATCGGCTGTCAAGATGGCACAGTTATTAGAACGAGGCCATACAGGATATCTTATCTATGCCATTGATATGACGAAAAAGAGGAAGGAGTTGAAGGTTGAGGATGTGCCCGTAGTGGCGGAGTTTCCTGATGTCTTTCCGGAGGAGATTCCCGGATTCCCACCGACGAGAGAGGTCGAGTTTGGGATTGAGCTACTACCAGGGACGTCTGCAATTTCTCGCGCCCCGTATAGGATGGCACCAGCAGAGTTAAGGGAGTTAAAGATACAGTTGCAGGAACTCCTTGACAAGGGCTACATACGCCCTAGCGTATCGCCATGGGGTGCGCCTGTCTTATTTGTTAAGAAGAAAGATGGATCGATGCGCCTATGCATTGACTATAGGCAACTGAATAAGGCCACAGTCAAGAACAAGTATCCACTTCCGAGGATTGATGACTTGTTTGATCAGTTGCAGGGAACGAGGCTCTACAGTAAGATCGATCTGAGGTCGGGGTACCATCAGATACGAGTAAGAGAAGATGATGTTCAGAAGACGGCTTTCAGGACCAGATATGGGCACTATGAATTTCTGGTCATGCCTTTTGGGGTGACGAATGCCCCAGCTGTCTTCATGAGCTTGATGAACAGGGTGTTCCAGCCGTATTTGGATCAGTTCGTCATAGTCTTCATTGACGACATACTTATCTACTCTCGGACGGAAGAAGAGCACGTAAGACACTTGAGGATAGTGCTTCAGATCCTTAGGGATCATCAGTTATACGCAAAGCTTTGTAAGTGTGAGTTCTGGTTGGACAGCGTGGTATTTTTAGGCCATGTCATATCTAGCCATGGGATATCTGTGGATCCAAGGAAGATTGAAGCTGTGATGGAGTGGGCTGCACCCACTTCTGTACCGGAAATACGGAGTTTCCTCGGTTTGGCAGGTTATTACCGACGTTTCGTCGAAGGTTTCTCGAAGATTGCCAAACCCCTGACACAGCTGACTCAGAAAGGAGTCCCCTTCTTTTGGTCTAAGGCTTGTGAGGAAAGCTTCCAAGAGCTGAAGCGTCGTTTGACTACAGCGCCTGTACTGGTGATTCCGTCTGAGGATAAGAGGTTCGCCTTATATACGGATGCGTCATTACAGGGCTTGGGCTCTGTGTTGATGCAAGATAAGCATGTGGTGGCTTATGCATCGAGGCAACTGAAGCCACACGAGGCTAGGTATCCAGTGCATGATTTAGAATTGGCGGCCATCATATTCGCCTTGAAGATCTGGAGGCATTACTTGTATGGCACGTCTTTCACTATATATACGGACCATAAGAGCCTAAAGTTCTTATTCACTCAAGCAGAGTTTAATATGAGGCAAAGAAGGTGGATGGATTTGCTCAAAGATTATGATTGTGAAATTGAGTACCATCCGGGTAAAGCAAACTTGATAGCAGACGCCTTAAGTCGGAAGGTAAAGAGTACTGCAGAGGATGTTATGTGTTTGTCAGCCTTGATGACGTCTTATTGCCAACTGGGCTATGATTTCGATGTAGACACGTCGTCTGTACGAGTGTCGACCCTATTGGCGGAGCCAGACATATTTGAGGCGATCAGGAAGGCACAGAAGTCGGATAGTGAGGTTCAGAGGTGGACATCATTGATCCTTCAAGGTCAACCATCCAAGTTCAGAGTGGCCGAGGATGATTCCTTGAGACTGGGCAACCGATGGGTAGTCCCAGATACACCAGAACTGCGAAGAGGAATATTGGAGCGAGCTCACAGTAGTTGAATCAGTATCCACCCAGGGGGAAAGAAGATGTACAAAGATCTATGCGATCAATTCTGGTGGAGACGCATGAAGCGTGAGGTAATCGTTTTCGTTAAAAGATGTTTGATCTGCCAACAGGTAAAGGCAGAGAGGCAGAGGCCTGGTGGTGAGCTGAAGAGCTTAGAGGTACCTGAATGGAAGTGGGAGCATATATCTATGGACTTCGTAACCCACTTGCCAAGAACGACCTCAGGATTTGATGCGATCTGGGTGATCGTAGATAGGCTGACGAAGACGGCTCATTTCATCCCTTACAGTATGTCTTATACATACTTAAAGATGGCTCAAATGTATATACGGGATGTTGTGAGATTGCATGGTATTCCAGTCTCGATAGTGTCTGACAGGGACCCGAGGTTCACTTCACATTTCTGGGAAGGTCTCCAGGCAGCTTTGGGCACAGAGGTGAGACTGAGTACGGCCTATCACCCCCAGACAGACGGACAAACAGAGCGTACCATTCAGACGCTCGAAGACATGTTGAGGGCATGTATTTTGGAGTTTGATACTCCGTGGCAGGATTCAGTGCAGCTGGTGGAGTTCTCCTATAACAACAGTTATCAAGCGAGCATTCAAATGGCCCCTTTTGAAGCTCTGTATGGACGACGATGTAGATCACCGCTGTATTGGGAGGACTTGACTAGCAAAGCGGTCGGAGGACCGGATATGATCAGGGTTATGGAAGGTAAGATAAAGTTGATACGCCAGAAGATGAAAGCGGCCCAGGACAGGCAAGCGGCCTATGCCAATAAGCGGCGACGACCGCGAGAATTCCAGTTAGGAGACAGGGTCTTCTTAAAGATCTCGCCCTTCAGGGGCGTGGTTCGTTTTGGGATGCGGGGAAAGTTATCTCCGAGGTTTGTTGGGCCATATGAAGTTTTACAGCGTATCGGTACTTTGGCATATCGTTTGGCTCTACCGCCATCCTTGTCTGGCATACACGATGTTTTCCATGTCTCTATGTTGAGGAAGTATGAGCCAGACCCGTCGCATGTCTTACAGCCTACAGAAGTTCAGTTAGACTCAGATATGTCCTACGAAGAACGACCAATCAGAATTCTGGATCGAGAGGATCGCAGACTACGGAGCAAAGTTATACCGATGGTCAAAGTTCAGTGGGATCGTCGGGGTGTCGAGGAGGCCACATGGGAGACGGAACGGCATATGGTGCAGCACTATCCGGAACTATTCTCTGGTATGTATTTATGTTTAGTCCCGTTATGATGATGCATGTGGATTTCGAGGACGAAATCTTATAAGTAGGGGAGTAATGTAATACCCCCGAAAGGTTAAATGATTATGTGCTACAATAATGAATTACGATGTGTTTAAGAGGGTTGTGGTATTTTAAGTGGGGGTTATATTTATGATATGATGATATGATTTAGGGGGTATGTTACGTGTTTTTAATTGTTGTATTGATGTAGTACAATTGCAAAATATCAAGGGAAGATATTTTTATACATCATATGAAATACCGGGGTACAATTAAACACCACAAAACCACCCTACATGCAACCACCCACCCCCCACTTGCAGCAACCCACGCCCCCCTCCCCTGTTTTCTGGGAAATATTTGACTAAGTGGGCATGTTGGCATTAAGATATTTCCACCTTGTCTCTTCCAAAAAGCTTCCTTCTTTTTCTCTTCATTTTGTCTGCAACTTGTTCTGTTCCAGGAAGAAAGTGATCGGATTTTATTAATCCTTTCTTGTCAAAAAATCGGAGTGCAAAAGTGGTGAGGAATCATGCTGGTTCACCAGCTTTTTCGTTTTATGCATGTGTTTTCTTTGTAACAGATTTGGCATGCTAGTGTAGGGTTCGATGAAACCTTGTTTTGAGTACTTTTATATGATGTTTAAGAAGCCCCTAGCATGTCTTGTTAAGTAACTTGCATGCGTTATGTGTTAGATTTCTAGTTGGAAAAAGGGTTCCTCGAACATAGGAGCAGGGGAGGTGCCCTGTTTGTATGTTGAGTAGGGCTTTTGTTATGAAGAATTGAAGCATGCTAACTTAGGTTATGGGAAAACTTTTGACGTAAATGCATACATGGAAGTTTGGTGAATATGCCAGCATATTTGTTTGAGCATGAACTATGGGCTTTATGGTATTTTCGAGGCTATGAATATGTATGTTCGATAATTCTGGGCTAGGAAATTATGCCCTGTTTTTCAGAAATGTTGATTGAGTATTGATAAAAAGGGGTAGATTTAATGCATGTAGGTTTCAGTTATAAGTGAACCTTTAATTTTAATACATGCATGAAAGTATGTGGAAGTTATTGATATTCTTGTTTAAGCACTTTATGTGTGATATGAAGTAGTATTGATGGTATGAAATGGGGTGCTCAAAAATCTGGGGAAATCCCGAACATTCAGAGTTCTCGATCGATCGAGATTTAGTCCCGATCGATCGAGCAAGTCAGTAGGTCTAATGTATGTTTTAAAATTTTGATGCCGATCGATCGAAGAATTTCTCGATCGATCGGTGAAGCTTCTCGGTCGATCGATAAAATACTTCGATCGATCGAGCGAGGCAGGAAGCTAAGGCACTGTTAGTGCACAGTGTCTCGATCGATCGAGATCTTGGGCCGATCGATCGAGAGAGGCAGTAAGTTGAAAAATATAATGATGTTTTATTTTGTTAAGTTTATGATGTGAGATGGTTTTGAGGCATCTAATATGGTATTATGCGGTCTTGTAGAACCATCCCAGGCACCGGCACCATCGAGGAGATAAAGTCTGTGACTCCTCCTCCTTTTGAAAAGGTACGTAAGAGGCGTACGGGCATCGGACGGTAACACACATCTTTATACTACAACTAAGCTTTTATTGCATGAGTGTTCATGATGAAATAATGATGTTTATACGATGATGTTTATATGATGCTTATATGATAATGTTTACATGATTATATTGTGGTAAGGTGCCACGGGGTAAGGTGCCCCACATGGTAAGTAGCCATGCGATGTTATTGTGGTAAGGTGCCACGGGGTAAGGTGCCCCACATGGTAAGTAGCCATGCGATGTTATTGTGGTAAGGTGCCACGGGGTAAGGTGCCCCACATGGTAAGTAGCCATGCGATGTTATTGTGGTAAGGTGCCACGGGGTAAGGTGCCCCATATGCATGATTATGAATCAGGGACAACAATAAAAAGATAATGAATATCCAGCATATTTACTTAACCAAGATTTCATGCATTTACTATAATGTTTATATGTTGTTAAGTAAAATTGTATATGCTCATGATGTGTTGTTCCTGTAGGTACGCTTTTGGGACGAAAGGACTAAGGGGCGGGTTGAGGCAGTGAGCTACGAGGGACACAGGAACGTATAGGATTTCAAGTTATGATTAGTATCTACTCTAGGAGTAGTGTAAATCTAAATGACATTCTTTTGGAATGTAATGAATTATTTTTGAAGTTTTGTATTTTGGCCTGTAATCCTGTTAGCTCGAGTAACAACCGATTCCTTAAGACGTTATTATGCATGATTAGTCCTTCTTATGTCTAGTAATCACTGTTAAGGTGGGAAGACCCCACACATACAGACAGTGGTTCAGCAGGTTACCATATCCTCTACAAATCATGAACCCAGCGAGTCTTCGCACTCAAATGATCACACCCAGATGTCAGCTGCTGTGGTTGATCAATCCACAACTATTTTGACTGCTCCACCAAATGAAGAAACTGCCCAATTGGCGGTCACTATCTCAGAGTCTACAGCTGCACCAATTGTTGAAGCTTCTATGTTGCCTTCCACTGCAGTTGACGATGCTCACCTCAGCGCTCTTGTCCCTACTACTGATGCTCCACTGATTGCTGCAGATCCGTCCATGGTTCAAGAGCTTTCTGAAGATTTTTTTGTCTTTACCAACCCGATGGACGAGCCTCCGAACATTGCTGCACAGCTAGCCAATCTATCCACTGCCATATCAGCACTAGCAAGCGATGTTCATAAGCTTAAACAGGAAGAACGAACTGCAACTCTCATTCTAGGCACTCATCAGCATCACACGGACTCACAATTCCAGCAAGTCTACCGGGACTTAAGTAGTTTAACGACTACCGTCACCAGACTTCAAACATTTGCTGAGAATGCAGTGGCGGATGCTTTTACTAGAATTGGCCAGGCGCGTCTTCAGATCAATCAAAACAATGAATCTCTTCATGCTGCCACCTCAATGGCTCTTGGAGAAAAGATTGACGACGCCAAGAAAACATTGACCGATCAGTTGGCCACTATGCAGGCAGCATTTGCCTCTCAAATTCAAGATATTTGCAACAGTCTGCCTGCAGCTCCTCAAATTATTCGCAGATTACCTGAACCCAGCCGAACTGCTCCCTCAACGCAGCGAGGTTCAAGTTCAGCTGCTCATTCATCCCCTGCAACTGGAGCACCCACTCAGTCCAGACCAACTGCTCAACCAAGATCTCGGAGTCCACGCCAACCGCCTACCGAGAAACGCGACTATTCCAAACATTGGTTCGGGCGCAAATAGTATCATTTTCTGACTCCTCCTTTAATTACTCGTATCTATTTACTGTTTTTGTTGACTTTTTCTCTGTATTTACTGATCCACTTAAATACATTCACATTAATTGCAACCTTTTCATTTCTATAAATAGCGACTCTTGTTTGCTCACAGAACACACATTCACTCAACATGCTTACTTTCAAGCTATTCAAAGTTCCCTGGTTTTCTGTTAGATCTTTTTCAACTTCATGGGTTTATTACTTATCTAAATCAACCCCTCATGGGTTGATTACTTATCTAACCCAGCTCTGTTAAGCTTCAGCGCTTTGATCCTGTTCTGGTGCTCCTCATCAGTCAGGAACCACTAACAGCAGATGCCTGGGTGCTGATGACAAAAAGGGGGAAGACAGAGATAGACTATTCTCATTAGGTGAATCCATGAACCATGGAAGCTGCCTGATGAATATACGTATGACTCTTCCCCACCTTCTCTCTGAAACAAGGTAGACCGGCAGAGATAGAGTATTCTAATTAGGTCCTCTCTGAGACAAGGTGGATCGAGCTCTTCCTCTCTGAAACAAGGTGGATCGAGCTCTTCCTCTCTGACACCAGGTGGATCGAAGCTCTCCGGGTCTACAATACTTGTTTAGAGATTTGTCATGTATCAGCTATATTATGTAAACTAAATTGGTCTTAGATTCTAGTCAAGTTATTAGAATTCATCTTAAATAAAGATGTATCTCTCTCAATTGTCCAGTTTGATTACAACTTGTAATCTGCTTATATTTAATGAAAATTTCCTTTCCATTATGTCTTCAAGAAATTTCAGGATTCTCATCTTATTTACTCAAACTGGAAATAGATCCTTGCTTAGTTTTGTCATCACCAAAAAGGGGGAAATTGTTGGGAAAACGATTTCTAAAGTTTTGGTAATTACAAACCGGATATTAAAGACCAACTGGAAAAAGACTCCTACCGGGTGAAGACATAAACTGGATGGACATCAACTGGATAAGTCATAAACTGGATGGACATCAACTGGATAAGTCATAAACTGGATGGACATCAACCGGATAAGACATCAACTGGATGGACATCAACCGGATGAAGTCATCAACTAGATAAGACATCAACTGGATGGACATCAACCGGATGAAGTCATCAACTAGACAAGACATCAACTGAATGGACATCAACCGGATGAAGTTATCAACTGGATAGACATCAACCGGATGAAGTCATCAACTGGATAAGTCACCAACTGGATGAACACCAACTGGATGGACATCAACCGGATAAGACATCAACTGGATGGACATCAACCGGATGAAGTCATCAACTAGACAAGACATCAACTGATGGACATCAACCGAATGAAGTCACCAACTGGATGGACATCAACCGAACAAGACATCAACTGGCAAAGACATCAACCGTACAAGCTATCAACCGGATAAACTTAAACTGGATGGACATCTACTGGACAACTATCAACTGAATAGTCTCTCACTGTACAAGGACATCAACTGGTCATAAGAGGATGAACGACCAGTTGAACAAAGAAAACCAGCAGAAGTCTGAGCTTCCAGTTAGAGCACTAAGCAACAAGACAAAATCAGTACAACATTCTCTGACAAAGGTACAACAGAGCGGCGCACCCTGCTATATCTCCGCCACCATTACCGTCAGAGTGAAAAGAGCCGTTGCTTTACAAAATAGGAAAGAAGACAATATGAAATTGGAAAGTTAATCTCTTCCATATACAGAAAGGCTACCGTTGGACATCCAAACCTATAAATACATCCAAGCAGAGAATGAAGAAGTGCTGAGCGATTTTCAACTAAGAGATATACTTCAAAGCAAACACGAAAGTCATACGACTGATATTCCAAACGTTCAGCGAAGAGCAGACAAACAGCAAAACTGAATCTGTGACAGATTATCTTCAATTGAAGTCTGCTGCTCAAAAACTCTCAAAGCTAGAAAGTGTATTCTGTAAAGAGTGTCATAGAATCCTTTGTAACCAAAGTTAAGAAGTGTGTGATTGCTAGGAGTTTAGGCCAAGTGTGTTAGTGCCTAAGAAGGTTGTATACTGTAAAAGTGTAAACCAAGTCTTCTAGTGAATCCTTCCTGCAAAGGAAGAAGGGGAGACGTAGAAGCGTTGTGCTTCGAACTTCCAGAAACAACTCTCGTGTTATTTGTTTATTGCTTTATTACTTCAGTTTTATTCCTCACAATTTTTGTAGACGTCTTCCGCACTATAACAAGTGTCTACTAACTTGCCTGATATTGAGAAGCAACTGTAATACTTAACAGTTTACAGTTAACCAGAAAAAGAAATCTAAATTGTATCTAGTGTTTATTCAACCCCCCCCCTTCTAAACACTACCCTGATCCTAACAAAATACTAAGAAGACTAAGGCCACAAATGTCCTTATTGTGAATAAGGGCAAAGGAAGGGCCAATGCTAAAGGCAACAAGAAAGCAAAGAAGGTCTTTGCTAAATCTAAGCCAAAGTCTTCTGCACTAAAGCCAAAGGGAGGGATAGCAAAGGAAGGGAACTGTTTCCATTGCGGTGAGACCGGCCATTGGAAAAGAAACTGCAAAGTATATCTGGAGGATCTAAAGAAAGGAAGTGTGACTTCCGCTTCAGGTATTTTTGTTATAGAAGTCAATTTATCTACTTCTTCATCATGGGTATTAGATACTGGATGTGGATCTCACATTTGTGTAAATGTGCAGGATCTCAAAAGGAGTAGGACATTGGCGAAAGGTGAAGTTGATCTCCGAGTTGGAAATGGAGCAAGAGTTGCTGCATTGGCTATAGGAGATTATCATTTAGCTTTACCTTCTGGTTTATCATTGATTTTGAAAGATTGTTATTTTGTGCCTTCTATTACTAAAAACATAATATCTATTTCTTGTTTGGACAAGTATGGTTTTTCATTTACAATAAAGGACAACTGTTGTTCTATTTATTTAAATGATATGTTTTATGCTAGTGCACAAATGGTAAATGGTCTTTATGTATTAAATCTTGATATGCCTATCTATAACATAAATACTAAAAGGATTAAAAATAATGATTGTAATCCGACTTATCTCTGGCACTGTCGTTTGGGCCACATAAACGAGAACCGCATATCTAAACTTCATAAGGATGGAGTATTAGATTCATTTGATTTTGAATCATATGAACTTGCGAATCTTGTTTAATGGGCAAGATGACTAAAGCCCCTTTCAAGGGACATGTTGAAAGGGCAAATGTTTTATTGGGACTAATACATAGTGATGTATGTGGACCAATAAGTACACAAGCTAGAGGTGGTTTTCAATACTTCGTTACATTTACTGATGACCTCAGTAGATATGGGTATGTGTACCTAATGAAACATAAACATGAAACCTTTGAAAAGTTCAAAGATTTCAAGAATGAAGTACAAAACCAACTTGGCAAGAGTATCAAAATCCTTCGATCAGATCGAGGAGGAGAATACTTAAGCCAAGAGTTTCATGACTATCTAAAGGAATGTGGGATAGTCCCACAACTCACTCCTCCGTATACTCCACAATGGAATGGTGTATCCGAGAGGAGAAATCGAACCTTGTTAGACATGGTTAGATCAATGATGAGTCATGCAGATCTTCCGATATCGTTTTGGGGACACGCTCTAGAAACAGCGATTTTCTTACTGAACCGTGTTCCATCTAAATCAGTGGAAAAGACACCATATGAGATATGGACTGGGAAGCATCCTAGTATGTCTTTTATGAAGATTTGGGGTTGTGAGGCTTTCGTTAGACGTCACGCCACTAACAAACTTGGACCCAAATCTGATAAGTGTTTATTTGTGGGGTTCCTAAGGAAACGAAAGGATACTATTTCTACTATCCCACCGAGAACAAAGTAGTTGTTGCTCGGACCGGTGCATTTCTTGAAAGAGAATTTATTTCTAGAAAAACCAGTGGGAGAAAAATAGAACTTAGTGAAGTTCAACCCCAAGAAAACACTGAACCTGATATTGAGATGGAAACAGAGCAGGCACCGCAAGCTGTTGTGGAAGAAACACCTGCTCAAGAGACACAAGCCCAGCATAGGTCTGTAAGAGAACACCGGGAGCCACAGAGATATGGATTTCTTGTGACTCAACAAGGTGACTTACTACTTATTGAGGAGGATGAGCCGTCATCTTATCAACAAGCTATAATGGCCAATGATTCTGAGAAATGGCAAGAGGCCATGAAATCTGAGATGGAATCCATGGATGCAAACCAAGTATGGACTTTGGTTGATCCACCTGAAGGGGTACGACCCATAGGGTGCAAATGGATTTTCAAGAAAAAGACCGATATGGATGGTAACGTACAAACCTATAAAGGTCGGCTGGTTGCAAAAGGATTCAAACAAATTCATGGTATTGACTATGATGAAACCTTTTCACCAGTGGCCATGGTTAAATCCATAAGGATCTTACTTGCAATAGCTGCATTTCATGATTATGAAATCTGGCAGATGGATGTAAAAACAGCTTTCCTTAATGGAAATCTGCTCGAGGATGTGTACATGACACAGCCCGAGGGTTTTGTCGATCCAAAGGATGCTGGAAAGATATGCAAGATACAACGATCCATTTATGGATTGAAGCAAGCTTCTCGGAGTTGGAATCTTCGTTTTGATGATGCAATCAAAGAGTTTGGTTTTATCAAAAATGAACCTTGTGTCTACAAGAAGGTCAGGGGGAGCGTAATCATTTTCCTAGTGTTGTATGTAGATGACATACTTCTTATTGGAAATGATATCCCTGCCTTGTAATCTGTAAAGATTTGGCTAGGGAACTGCTTTTCGATGAAAGACTTAGGAGAAGCCACCTATGTATTAGGAATCAAGATCTATAGAGATAGATCGAGAAGGCTTCTTGGTCTAAGTCAAAGTACATACATAGACAAGGTGCTTAAAAGGTTTAGCATGCAAGAATCCAAGAAAGGATTCGTGCCTATGACACATGGTATTTATCTCTCGAAGGAACAGTGTCCTTCAACACCAGATGAGAGACAACGCATGAGTAAGATTCCATACGCATCAGCTATTGGATCTATCATGTATGCCATGATATGTACTCGTCCCGATGTATCGTATGCTTTGAGCATGACGAGCAGATATCAAGTTGATCCAGGTGAAGGTCACTGGATTGCTGTCAAGAATATCCTAAAGTACTTGAGAAGGACTAAGGATACATTCTTGATTTATGGAGGTGAGGAAGAGCTCAATGTAATGGGTTACACTGATGCAAGCTTCCAAACCGACAAAGATGATTTTCGATCGCAATCTGGATATGTGTATTGCCTAAATGGAGGTGCTGTGAGCTGGAAGAGTTCAAAGCAAGAAACAGTAGCCGATTCTACAACGGAAGCTGAGTATATTGCTGCCTCGGATGCAGCAAAGGAAGCTGTTTGGATGAGGAAGTTCATTTCTGAACTTGGAGTGGTGCCTAGCATTAAAGATCCGATAGAACTCTATTGTGACAACAATGGAGCGATCGCATTGGCTAAGGAACCAAGATCTCACCAAAGATCCAAGCACATACTTAGGCGTTTCCATTTCATTCGAGAAATCGTTGAAAGGGGAGATGTTAAAATATGCAAAGTACCAACAGATGATAATGTATCTGACCCATTGACGAAGCCGCTGTCACAGCAGAAGCATGATCGTCATACTAGATCTCTAGGCATTAGGTATATGTCTGAGTGGTCTTAGTGCAAGTGGGAGATTTGTTGGGATATGCCCTAAGACAAGTCATTAGATGATTGTTTAAGACATACAATGTTTATAGATTTATGAATGGCAATTCATTATTATATATTATTCTTTTAACTGTGCATTGTGAATTAATATATATGTTAATGTCCTTAGAATAATATTGTATTATTCTTAAAGATGTCCCTAGTCAAGTATTATCATGAATAGGGATAATGATAATACGTAGAGACTAGTATATGTTGATCGATGAATTGTTCATTGATATGAGATATCAAATCAACATATGGGTACATGTTAGAGAACGATGTACTGGACAGACCCACCATGAGAATGCAACATGGATAGTTATATGATCGTCATATGCAATTCTCATAGTGATAATAATGTATGTAATCCTTACGACTTGTGATCATCAGAGATCACAACATAAGGAGTTATGTATCTTGATATCGTCAAACGTTACCCGTAACATGGTAATCTATAAAGGCGACTATTGGATACACTACGAATTATGTAGAGGGATGTTGACTGATCGAGATAGGATTTGTCCCTCCTATATAACAGGAGATGTGTTTGGCCCTTGATCAAGTGAGAACTAAAATGCATGGCCATGCTCGAATGAGTCGATATGAGATATCGAATTTATTCGTTTATTCTAGTTCTACTTGGGGATCAAGAAATAAAGATTGGATATACGAGTATGACTATTCCATGACTCGTGTTCAATCTAAACACAAAGGACAAAGGGATTAAGTTACATGATTAATATTATCACAAGTTCTAAAGGTTATGTCGAGTCATTGACATTCTTGTAATTTGGGTAGCATTGATGTGTTGCTAGATACCGCTCAATGCTTGCGACATAAAATGAGATTTTATGTCACTGCCAACATTACAAGATCCTATCGGGTCGCACAAAAGATTAAATCGAGAAGGGAAATTAAATTCATTGGATGAATTAATTAATTAAGAAGAGTCTTAATTAAGTGATTAAAAGGTTTTAATTAAATCATGGGTTTGGGCCCATAAGACTTTAAGAAAGTCTTGAACCTTAATTAAAAGCCTTTTAATATAAATACAAGGTTATGATTTAATTGTAAGAGAACTTCATATCATTCAACCTAAATCTAAGCAAGACCACACGGCCTCCAAACCACCAAAAAGCTCTCGGCTTTCTCATCATAGCCGAAGAGAATTTGTGAGGTTTTGTGTGAGCCATTCGATTTAGAATCGAGTGTTCGATCTTGTTCCGGTTTAATAACTTGTCTAGCAACTTGTTATTAAACCATCCCTTCACCCGATTTGATCGTGTGGATACCGTTGAGGCAAAACTCATTGAGTTTTGCTATTGACTCGGAGAAGGCGTAGGACGTGGTGCTGCTCCGTGGATTCTGCTTCAAACACGCTACAAGGGTGAGACTCTTATGTATTCCTTAATCCGATATGATTACCTATGTATAGATCCGGTGTTAGTAATCCTAAAAATTTTAATTCCGCTGCGTTGTATATCTGAGGATTACTTACATAGGAGTAGTGTAAAACTATAGGATTAACACTCATTGGTTGATAATGTAACTAATCCCTTTTGGAACTTTATTTTGGCACTGTAATTTAATAGCTCAGGGCATCAACACAACCTTTATACTCTGTTTATGCATGGAAATTTTTATTACGCCTTTAATCCGCACTTATGGAACTAGGGTCCTTACATTAGTGGTATCAGAACAGTGGTTAGAGAACCCGGGAATGAGTGAAGGGTAGCCTTAGCATGGTTGGCTAGGTGTTTACATTTGGGGCATGTTTATGCATATGGTGCATATTTATGTATACAATTGTTATACTAACATGCTTGTCATTTATATCGTCTAATGGTTTAGCATGCATATTGTTGGAATTGTGTTAACTTTTGTGTTACAGCATGGCGGCTATGAATGTGGGGAACCTCAATGAAGAGGTGGGTGATATTGGGAGCGTGAATGCTAGCATCGGGCAGGCAAATCCTTTACCCCCACCTGCTGTGGGCATGGAACCGGTTGCTCAATTACTGTTACCAGGGGAGCTTAGCCTGACGCAATTTC
Organism: Haberlea rhodopensis; assembly: GCA_907163345.1. Classification (NCBI taxonomy): domain Eukaryota; kingdom Viridiplantae; phylum Streptophyta; class Magnoliopsida; order Lamiales; family Gesneriaceae; genus Haberlea; species Haberlea rhodopensis. The sequence goes on along the minus strand of CAJQUN010000263.1, from coordinate 340,810 downwards.
TGACCTTCCACCCACCCATGTTTGAAGGAACAGAGACAGGAGAAGAGGCCGAAGAGTGGCTGGAGAGACTAGAACAGATTTTTGTATCTGCGTCGTGTGCTAGGACGGCTTGGTTAAGACTGGCGGAATTTCAATTGGCAAAGAAGTCTTCCATGTGGTGGAAGACGACTGTAATGGAATTGAGGGCACAAGGCATGGTAATCGACTGGACTTTATTTCGGACTCGGTTTCTAAACCGATACTTCTCTGCCGTGGCTAGGCAAACTAAGGAGGATGAATTTACAAATCTGAAACAAGGGAACCTGTCAGTTTCGGATTATGCCATGCACTATTCGTCCTTATTGAGGTATGTTCCACATTTTGCTACAAATGGACATGCCAAGATGAGGCACTTCCTGAAGGGGCTGCGATCGGAATTATTTGATCGGGTCATTTCTAACAACCCGACATCTTTTGATGATGCACTGGTTAGAGCTGAGTTAGCAGAGATAGGGGTGAGTGCTTATCCTGAGGCCATACCCTCACCAGCTCCGTCACAAAGATCAACATCAGAAAATCTGAGGCCCCGAGGAGGATCTTTTAAGTCGCGGGGGACTTCTTCTTCTTCTCGGTTTGGCGGAAGGCGGCCGGAGGGCCGGAAGCAAGGGGATCGGAGGAGTGGTGCATCTACTTATGGGGGACCGACTCAAGCTAGTAGAGCTGGGGATGTCAAGTGCCACTTTTGCGGAGGGCCGCATTTGATGCGTGATTGTTCTGCATGCTACATATGTGGCAAGTCGTGCCACATTGCTTGGCGTTGCCCCAACCGGGAAGGACAGACGGATCTCAGGGAAGGTCGAGGGAGGTTTTCTAGTGGTACAGTGCAGCCGAGGCCACCGATGGTGCCTCGTCAGATGGGAGGACAGGCGATGGGGCCACCTCAGGGACAGGTCTATGCATTGACCAGGGAGTAGGCCGATGCAGCTCCAGAGGAGGTTATAGCTGGTACGTGCCTACTATTTACATTTTCCGCCTTTATTTTGATAGACACAGGTGCTTCGCACTCCTTTGTGTCTGTGGACTTTGTGGCGAGACATCATATGTGCACTCTCCGTTACCCACGTCTCTTTTGGTCTCGACACCCACCGGAAAGAAAGTTGTTGCTGATCAGTTTCTGATGGACTGCCTCATTTATTTTGAGGGCAATGAGATAAAGGCAGATTTGATTGTTCTGGGTATGTCAGATTTCGACTGCATTGTGGGCATCGACATTCTGAACAGATATCAGGCAGTGGTGGATTGTCGACAGAGGACAGTACGGTTCAGATCTCATTTGGGAGTTCAGTGGATTTTCTATGGCAACGGTTCTCGTGCGAAGATTCCGTTGATTTCGGCAATCAAAATGTCCCAATTGTTGGAACGTGGACATGTGGGCTATCTCATATATGCCGTGGATTTGTTGGGAAAGAGCAAGGAGTTAAGGGTTGAGGATATACCAGTGGTAGCGGAATTTGCTGACGTATTCCCGGAGGAGATTCCAGGATTCCCACCGGCTAGGGAAGTCGAGTTTGGGATTGAATTATTGCCGGGGACATCCGCTATTTCTCGTGCCCCTTATCGAATGGCACCGGCAGAGCTAAGAGAACTGAAGGAGCAGTTGCAGGAGCTCCTTGATAAAGGATATATACGCCCTAGCGTATCGCCTTGGGGCGCACCAGTTCTTTTTGTGAAGAAGAAGGATGGTTCGATGCGTTTGTGCATCGATTATCGGCAACTGAATAAGGCCACGGTAAAGAACAAGTATCCTCTTCCGAGGATTGATGATTTATTTGATCAGTTGCAAGGCACGAAGCTGTATAGCAAGATTGATTTGAGATCCGGGTACCACCAGATACGGGTCAGGGAGGAGGATGTGCAGAAGACAGCATTTCGGACTCGGTGGGCACTACGAGTTCTTGGTAATGCCGTTCGGTGTGACGAACGCCCCGGCTGTCTTTATGAGCTTGATGAACCGGGTGTTCCAACCCTATCTGGATCAGTTCGTCATTGTGTTTATTGACGATATACTCATCTACTCCCGGAGCGAGGAAGAGCATGTGAGACATTTGAGGACAGTGCTCCAGATCCTCAGAGACCATCAATTATATGCCAAGCTCAGCAAGTGTGAGTTTTGGTTGAGCAGTGTAGTATTTCTGGGGCACGTCATATCTAGCAGTGGGATTTCAGTGGACCCCAGGAAGATTGAGGCTGTGATGGAGTGGGCTACACCCACTTCTGTGCCCGAGATTTGGAGTTTTCTTGGTTTGGCTGGCTATTACCGACGCTTTGTCGAGGGATTTTCTAAGATTGCTAAGCCACTGACGCAGTTGACCCAGAAGGGAGTACCCTTCTTTTGGTCAGAGGCTTGCGAGGAGAGCTTCCAAGAGTTGAAGCACCGATTGACGACAGCACCGGTGTTGGTGATCCCTACGGAGAACAAAAGGTTTGTGCTTTATACTGACGCATCACTGCAGGGCTTGGGTTGTGCATCACTGCAGGGCTTGGGTTGTGTACTGATGCAAGATAAGCATGTGGTAGCTTATGCATCGAGGCAGTTGAAACCGCATGAGGTTAGGTACCCAGTCCATGACTTGGAGTTGGCTGCTATTATCTTTACCCTGAAGATTTGGAGGCACTATCTGTATGGTACGTCCTTTACCATATATACGGATCATAAGAGCCTGAAATTCTTATTCACTCAGGCAGAGTTGAATATGCGTCAGAGGAGATGGATGGATCTACTCAAAGACTATGACTGTGAGATAGAATACCATCCGGGGAAAGCCAATTTGACAGCAGACGCCTTGAGTCGGAAGGTGAAAAATACTACTGAAGATGTCATGCATTTGTCGGCTATGATGACTTCTTGTTGCCATCTGGGCTATGACTTCGATGTGGACGCATCGCCGGTTTGGGTATCGACTTTATTGGCTGAGCCAGACATCTATGAGAACATCAGGAGAGCTCAGAGGACAGATGATGAGGTTCAGAGATGGACATCATTAGCACTTCAGGGTCAGCCATCAAAGTTCAGAGTAGCTGAGGATGGTTCTTTGAGACTCGGTAACCGATGGGTAGTTCCATGTACGCCGGAGTTGCGCAGAGGAATCTTGGAACGGGCTCATAGTAGTCAATTTAACATCCACCAAGGAGGGAGGAAGATGTATAAGGACTTGTGTGATCAGTTCTGGTGGAAACAGATGAAACGTGATGTAATCTCATTTGTCAAGAAGTGTTTGATCTGTCAACAGGTTAAGGCAGAGAGGCAGAGACCCGGTGGCGAGCTAAGGAGCTTAGAGATACCGGAGTGGAAGTGGGAACACATATCTATGGACTTTGTGACCCACTTGCCGAGGACTACTTCGGTTTGTGATGCCATTTGGGTGATCATTGACAGGCTAACGAAGGTAGCTCACTTCATTCCCTACAGTATGACGTACACATACTTGAGGATGGCTCAATTGTATGTCCGGGACATAGTGAGACTGCATGGGATTCCAGTGTCTATTGTGTCTGACAGAGATCCGCGGTTCACATCTCATTTCTGGGGAGGTCTTCAGTCAGCTTTGGGTACTGAGTTGAGGTTGAGTACGGCATATCATCCCCAAACGGACGGTCAGATTGAGCGTACTATACAGACGCTCGAGGACATGCTGCGAGCTTGTGTGTTGGAGTTTGATGCCTCATGGCAAGATTCTTTGGCCTTGGTAGAGTTTTCATACAACAACAGCTATCAGGCAAGTATTCAGATGGCACCGTTTGAGGCTTTGTATGGTAAGCGTTGTAGGTCGCCATTGTACTGGGATGACTTGACCAGTTGTGAGGGCCCGGTCCTAATCAGAGGTTTAATTAACACACGATTGTTATATTAACGTAAACAGCGGAAGATTTAGTTAAAAACTTTATCAAAGTGACCCTCAAAATTTTTCGAAAAAAAAATTCTAAAACATTTCCGAATAGTGAAAATATTTATTTCCAGTTTTACATCTAACATGATATTCATCGCATAAGCATTACATATAATTTCTCAGTAAAGTAATACTTAAAAATACAGATACTCAGGGCATATCCCGGTAATTTAAAACATAAGTAAAAATACTAAACAACTACTGGGACTCAAAACATAAATCGTATACCTGAGCTCGCTCTCAAGGAGCTCTTGTATTTATCGATGCTTCATCTCGAGCATCCACAGTACGTCCACCTGCAATACCTGTCATGTCCATCCAACAAAGACATGACAGCCCCCCGCGAAGGGGGTCAGAACCCCAGTACGAGAAACAGATAAAATCACAGTGTATGACAAATAACATGCGATGTATGCCGTGCATGAATGCAAATGCACATGAAGGGTATCAAATCTCGAATATCCCTGTCTCAAGGGTCCAAAGGAAATCATCAATCACTCATCAGTGCTCGAGCAGGATGTGACACGCTCCGCGCTCCGATCTATCTCTCAGTCGAGCCATCGGCGGTCCATCATCCTCGTGTCTGGGCGACGTCGGCACGCTCGTCGCTCCGGCATCCCTCAGCTCACTCTCACTCCTGCCGAGACAACGGCTGCCCATCATCCCCAGACACGCATCACTCATACCAAGAAAAGATATAGGTACCAAGAACGAATCAATAGGCTCAACATGACATGCTCAATGTCCATGCGTGTCAATGCATCATGCAATATCATAATCTCATGTGATGCACCTCAAATCTCATGTCATCATATATCATGCAGTCAATGTACCATGTAATTCACATACTGCAAATCAACTTATCACATAGTCACATAAGGAGCAAGTAATGAAAGTAAATCAAACCCGGGAACATCACATGTCTTTGCCAGACATTGTGATAAAACCCGTTTTCTACGTACCTCGGACCAATGCTATATCTACCGAGTACTCCTCGAATAAATCTCGAGATCTGTTAACCTGGTCATAATAGTTCCAAATACAACATAAAGTCACATACTAGCCTTAAACATATCAAACTAAAACTCAAACTTAGACCCAAAACCAATTCTCTAAATTTCAGCCTGCGCAACCGTAGAGATCGGCTCATAACTTGTTCGATACTTAATAAAATCACATGGGTCCAATTTATTTTCAAAGATAACTCAAAAATGAACATTTCATCAGTTCAACTCATCTTCAAATTCGTTCATTTAGCCTAGGTAAAATGGCCAAGAACAATCTGCTAGGAAAACAGGACAATTCACCAAATTCCAGCCTGACCCATTTTTGTATAAATATCATATTAAATTCATATGATGTCCAAATGACTTGAGGCTAGTGGGTAAATCACGAAAACTCAAAGTACTACAGTTCATATTTGAAGTCCAGAAGCTAGTTCACTCATCATGAGGCACATGCAAAGCAAAGTATGCCAGATTTAAAAATACTCATATTCTGTTTTGACAGAGTGAGCGGTTCTAGGGAAAAGTTCATATCTTACACAAGTAAACTCCAAATCATGTGAGGCCAGTTTCTAATGCAAGATAACTCAATGTTTTACAACTTTTATTCAGACACAAATGTCAAAATCGTAGCACATGTTGCCCAGATTTACCAAGAACACACTGCATGTGCAACCCGCCTACATGCATGTTCCAGATTGTGCACCTTGTGGTAAAAACATCATAACTCATTCATTTTAAGTCCAAATCCTCTCATATTTTAACCACAGGACGAACACACATATATCTACAACTTTTATTTGAATACTAACATCAAATTCGGAAAAACATTTACCCAGAAACTCGAAGAACTCGATGCATAAAACTCGCATGCACTAAATTTCCAGATTTTACACATATTGGTAAAATATTCATAACTTTTTCATCAGAATTCCAAATTAGTCGAATTTACTGTCAAATCGAAGGTATTCCAACAAGCTACAACTTGTATTTGAACCACAACCTCAAATTCAAAACTTAACTAAACCCAAAATTCGAAATAACAGATACATGAATGCTGAAATCTGTTGCACACTTTTTGACAGCAAGTTTGTCATCTATTACAGCAACATTTCAATCTAATTGCACAACAATTCGACCAATTCAAGTTCATAAACTTAAATTATACCTATATACCTTCAAGTCATGAAGAATTGAAGCCTTAAACATTCCCCAAAACGTCCATCGCTTCCGAGTTACGACACACCTCAGCCGTTCGCTCACACTCAGATTTCCTTGAGTTTTCGTCTTTCTTTCTTGCTGATTTTCGAAATCTGCATGTATTGTTCCTTAAAAGTCCAAGCTTGCATGTGGATTACAGAATGTTGGGAAGATTTTTGGATGAATAATCAGCGAGAATGAGAAGAACCAGGAAGAAACAAGGAAGAAGAATATGATCGATGGTTCCTATGTGAGAATGAGGAGAAGAAGTCCAACTTTTCAGATTGTATCTTTCTTGTAGCTGACAAGTGTGACGTGAATGATACTAATTAGATATATTTTTATATATATATATATCGTTATCCGGAATACATTTATTTGTAGTCTACGTTATAATTATCCGGGTTTGCTTAATCTTCGTTAATCCGGATTAATTAGCATCGGGGCCTTACATTTCTTCCCCTCTTAAAAAGATTTCGTCCTCGAAATCGCAAAACCGTGTATAACTCAATAAATTAAATCATATGAGATGTCCCAATCTCATTCATAGATACATAAGAATCATCATGTATCAGTAACAACTGTTGTGATCGTGTCAACAATATACAACTAAATCAACTTCTTTAGGATTCCACAAAGTTCACAATATCGAGGCAATATCATACCTCACTTAATGAATCATATCGATCATCGCAAAGGTAATATCTTCGTATTTACCAGATTCTCATCTCGTAGGCTAACGATATATTTCTCTTTGGCGTAGCAAATCTGCTCACCTCAAGCCAAATTTCAATGTTTTCGCAGAAATTTTCATCGTTCCTGGCATTTTTCTCACCAATCTTAAGTTATGCCAAAATTTCTTATCAATTTTCTATCATCACATCAGCGATCGGTAATTATGGTTCTGCAAAACCTGAACCGACGCCATCCCAAAAGTTTTCTGAAACTTAAATTATAGGAAAATTCTACTGGTGAATAATGATTTCTGTCAATTCCCACTAAATCATCACTATTAATCGAGACATGACTTCCAAGATCTGGATATTTTCTCAGTTGATCCATCTGTATGGGTATGCTAAGCAATACTCATTGCTAACTTAGTATCCATTACATTCTGAAAATAGTTTCAAATTCTGATATTATCCTCGGATCTCAATCAGATACATCTATTACAAAACTCACTGTAACTAAACCACATTATCCATATCTTAAACATGTCGTCTTCTCATAGACATATAGACTATTACATGAAATCAATAACTTGTATTGAATAGTCAATCAATTTCGATTCAACTTGTTTCACAATCTCTGTTTGTAAATATTTGAGCTATAAAACTCAAAACTAGAAATTTCCCAAATTCATTGTGGTACTTACAAATCCTGTACTATCCCATTAGGTCTCGTATTTTTATCTTGACCTGCTGGCATGTCAAACAATTTGCCACAAAATTCAAAAATTTCTTTCTTTATATCATCTCATCATAAATAGGATCTCAGGAATGATACATCACATCATTCCCAGAATAACACTATGTTCTCTATAGTGTGCTTTCTGCTGTAATACGTCTTTCAAATCAGTAAAATTCGATAATATACACTGATTTTTCATTCGCAACCACCACTAAATGGCATACTAAATTTACTTTGTTGATAAGACAGAACCAATTTCTTAACTCAATATCTGTATGGGTCTGTCCTTCGATTCTTTCCGATCATCAAAATCAGAGATTATCAAACTGCAAAGCAAACAACGATGCTACCATTGCACCTTGCACTTTTAGGTTCAGTGCATCTGCTACTAGTTTCATTTTCCTTGATTTATATTGACTATCTAAGTCAAATTCTCTAATAAATCCAGTCATCGCTTATATCTCAAGAATATGCAATCATCTTTTCATGATACATTAGAACATATCTTCGAATCTTTGACATACGTATTTGCACAACTACATATCTCCCTGAACCAGTTAAACCAAAACAACATTGGGGTTGTAGTCCATTTCATTTTCAGTTATGAAAACTGCCTTCTCATTCATCTGACCAAACGAATATCAAATTTCTTCTTGGTCAATTAGTTCATAAGACAGGCTATCCTAGAATATCCTTCCGTAAAAGCCTGTAGTATCTGTCAAAATTCATAAAACTTTTCATCTTGAGTACAATGATTGGTCTTGGCCAAATTAGTACTATCTTTACTTTACTGGAATCAACAGGTATCTGGTGAGATTATATCACCTATCCCAAAACAACACTTGATTCAACCAAGATTTACATTTCAATAACTTGGTACACCCTTTGAGCTTCACGAAGCGTCTGAAAAATCAATCACATGTGTTCTGTGTGGTTCCTTCCGGATCTCGTATACACTAGTATACCACTGATGAATATGATTACACTTCCGCCCAAAAGTTACGAAAAATTTTCTTCATCAAATTCATAACTCTACCGGTATAGTTGTCAGACCACACGACATTTCCAAAAATTCAAAATGTCTATATCTGGTTTGACCAATTGCCTTGAGAACATTTTCTCTTCTGACTCAAACTGATGGTAACCAGAGTAAAAATCGTTCTTCTTATACATTAAAGTTCCTTACAACTTGATCAGTTACTTTTCGATCTTAGGTAGTGGGTATTTATTCTTGACAATAGCCCGATTCAACTACCTTTAATCGATACACATCTTCATCATATCATTTTTCTTCTTCACGAACAATACTGATGTTCCCTCAAGGTGACATACTCAAACATATGTACTCGTATCAAGGAGATTCTGCAATTATCTTCTGCATCTGTCAAATCTGTTGATGGCAGTTCGTACAATGCTTTTGATATTTAATCTATTCTTTGACATCAACAAAAAGTTAAAATCGAATTCCTTCTTTAGTGAAAATTCTTTCATTTCCTCAGGAAAATCTTGGTAGGTTTTCTTACCTCTATAATATCAGTCAACCTCGACTCTTTTTGATAAGCATCAACTGCTTATTATCAATTATCCCTCGTTTTCCAAGTATTGCAACCACAATATTTTCATAGCTGATACTATCAGTATCTTAGCTTGCTATTCGTGGCGATAAACATTTCATTTGTATCCAGAAGACGGTAAAAAAATTCATTATACCCTGAAATCAACTTACGATATCCTCAAAATTTATCAGAGTATCCATGCCCTTGATACAATCAAAACCATATTTCGACAACATCATTTCATTCAAATCCACAGCACTATCAACAAACTGTAATCCGCAGTTCACTGTTACAAGTGTGGATAGTATAATTATCATTGCTGGTGTATTTTCCCAATCATCATTATCAATGCACATTTGATGCAATATATGAAACCAATGATTTTATCTCAAATCAAACTCGTGCCGTGTGACCAATACCCAACATGTATCTGTGATCACTAGCATCTCTATCATTGCCAAAATCGAAATGGTTATATATCCTGGAGACATCTCAATCCCATTGTCAAGGTATACTCTCTGGTCTACAGGTAATTAACTGCTGCTGAAACTGAGTGGTCGTGAAGAATAACCACCATGATATCTACCCCTAGCTCAAGGTATTTGTTGTCATGGCTGCATATGTTCCTGAGCACGTCATGGACATGCTCTGACTGGCCACAATCGATATCAGTTCTTATTATTCTTTCAAATGGATCAGTAGATATTTACATCCACAGTGACCTCAAAAGATTTGGTATTCTACAATCTCATAGTACCTCTAGAACTACTAGAGCTGGATAAATTTGAGTGATACTTCTGAAACTTTTCCAGGATTACTTGGATTATCCCAATGATAGTCACTTCATTAATCTTTAATCCAGTTTTAATTACTTCGCACCACCTTGGTGTCTTATTCCTTAGTCAAAATCTAATCTCTTCACTATTGAATAGCTATTGAGATTAAGCAGATATTTCCATTTCTCAAGTCCACGATAATCAATTATCATTTTCCATGTCATCAATACCATTACTCTAGATAGTCTCATCTAAAAGAGTTCATAGTGAAGTTTTTATTCATAGTTCGAACACAAAAACTGGAACTAAATCACGACAGTCCCCTAAACCAAGTCCTCATTCAAACCAATTCTCGTTGTTTCTCACAACAACTACACTCAATTCTTCAGTTGAAATATTGCTAGTTTCAATATTCTCAAGTTCTATATTATCATCTTGGCGTACACAGATTTTGACGTAAACTCATACGGATAACCTTGGTCTTTCAGACTTAAATTCTCGATGTCAATCGACAAAAAGTGTTTTAAATAATTCTAGTGGCATCCACTAATCATAAGGATTAAATCCCAAAGTGATAGATACAATTTCCAATAATGGACACATTATCACTAAATTATAGTGCAATTAACAGTTTATAGTGTCTACAGATTCGATAGTAGCTCGTAAAGTCTATATCACAGCTACCTATCCAAACACTAATTGTCCAACATAATTCATACATCTCAAGTCATAGATGTTATCATCATTCATTCTACATCATCATCCTATCAGCAACTATCAGTGCTAACAGATAAAATTCTCAAAATTATATGCAACTCAGCATTCAAATTCCCTACATTATATGCAACTCAGCATATTAAAATATTCAGAGATATGACCACTAATTATCCCTGCTCAATAATCCATTACATGTATAAAACTTCATTATCGAACATGTAAACATAGCAGACAATATCATATAAATCAGATAGTCAGACACATGCACAAACAATTCATTTGCGACTATTCTCAGTGTCCTAACTCTAGTTCGAGCATATCCCAGATTATGCTCTGATACCAACTGTGAGGGCCCGGTCCTAATCAGAGGTTTAATTAACACACGATTGTTATATTAACGTAAACAGCGGAAGATTTAGTTAAAAACTTTATCAAAGTGACCCTCAAAATTTTTCGCATTTTGTTTCTAAAACATTTCCGAATAGTGAAAATATTTATTTCCAGTTTTACATCTAACATGATATTCATCGCATAAGCATTACATATAATTTCTCAGTAAAGTAATACTTAAAAATACAGATACTCAGGGCATATCCCGGTAATTTAAAACATAAGTAAAAATACTAAACAACTACTGGGACTCAAAACATAAATCGTATACCTGAGCTCGCTCTCAAGGAGCTCTGGTATTTATCGATGCTTCATCTCGAGCATCCACAGTACGTCCACCTGCAATACCTGTCATGTCCATCCAACAAAGACATGACAGCCCCCTGCGAAGGGGGTCAGAACCCCAGTACGAGAAACAGATAAAATCACAGTGTATGACAAATAACATGCGATGTATGCCGTGCATGAATGCAAATGCACATGAAGGGTATCAAATCTCGAATATCCCTGTCTCAAGGGTCCAAAGGAAATCATCAATCACTCATCAGTGCTCGAGCAGGATGTGACACGCTCCGCGCTCCGATCTATCTCTCAGTCGAGCCATCGGCGGTCCATCATCCTCGTGTCTGGGCGACGTCGGCACGCTCGTCGCTCCGGCATCCCTCAGCTCACTCTCACTCCTGCCGAGACAACGGCTGCCCATCATCCCCAGACACGCATCACTCATACCAAGAAAAGATATAGGTACCAAGAACGAATCAATAGGCTCAACATGACATGCTCAATGTCCATGCGTGTCAATGCATCATGCAATATCATAATCTCATGTGATGCACCTCAAATCTCATGTCATCATATATCATGCAGTCAATGTACCATGTAATTCACATACTGCAAATCAACTTATCACATAGTCACATAAGGAGCAAGTAATGACAAGTAAATCAAACCCGGGAACATCACATGTCTTTGCCAGACATTGTGATAAAACCCGTTTTCTACGTACCTCGGACCAATGCTATATCTACCGAGTACTCCTCGAATAAATCTCGAGATCTGTTAACCTGGTCATAATAGTTCCAAATACAAGATAAAGTCACATACTAGCCTTAAACATATCAAACTAAAACTCAAACTTAGACCCAAAACCAATTCTCTAAATTTCAGCCTGCGCAACCGTAGAGATCGGCTCATAACTTGTTCGATACTTAATAAAATCACATGGGTCCAATTTATTTTCAAAGATAACTCAAAAATGAACATTTCATCAGTTCAACTCATCTTCAAATTCGTTCATTTAGCCTAGGTAAAATGGCCAAGAACAATCTGCTAGAAAAACAGGACAATTCACCAAATTCCAGCCTGACCCATTTTTGTATAAATATCATATTAAATTCATATGATGTCCAAATGACTTGAGGCTAGTGGGTAAATCACGAAAACCCAAAGTACTACAGTTCATATTTGAAGTCCAGAAGCTAGTTCACTCATCATGAGGCACATGCAAAGCAAAGTATGCCAGATTTAAAAATACTCATATTCTGTTTTGACAGAGTGAGCGGTTCTAGGGAAAAGTTCATATCTTACACAAGTAAACTCCAAATCATGTGAGGCCAGTTTCTAATGCAAGATAACTCAATGTTTTACAACTTTTATTCAGACACAAATGTCAAAATCGTAGCACATGTTGCCCAGATTTACCAAGAACACACTGCATGTGCAACCCGCCTACATGCATGTTCCAGATTGTGCACCTTGTGGTAAAAACATCATAACTCATTCATTTTAAGTCCAAATCCTCTCATATTTTAACCACAGGACGAACACACATATATCTACAACTTTTATTTGAATACTAACATCAAATTCGGAAAAACATTTACCCAGAAACTCGAAGAACTCGATGCATAAAACTCGCATGCACTAAATTTCCAGATTTTACACATATTGGTAAAATGTTCATAACTTTTTCATCAGAATTCCAAATTAGTCGAATTTACTGTCAAATCGAAGGTATTCCAACAAGCTACAACTTGTATTTGAACCACAACCTCAAATTCAAAACTTAACTAAACCCAAAATTCGAAATAACAGATACATGAATGCTGAAATCTGTTGCACACTTTTTGACAGCAAGTTTGTCATCTATTACAGCAACATTTCAATCTAATTGCACAACAATTCGACCAATTCAAGTTCATAAACTTAAATTATACCTATATACCTTCAAGTCATGAAGAATTGAAGCCTTAAACATTCCCCAAAACGTCCATCGCTTCCGAGTTACGACACACCTCAGCCGTTCGCTCACACTCAGATTTCCTTGAGTTTTCGTCTTTCTTTCTTGCTGATTTTCGAAATCTGCATGTATTGTTCCTTAAAAGTCCAAGCTTGCATGTGGATTACAGAATGTTGGGAAGATTTTTGGATGAATAATCAGCGAGAATGAGAAGAACCAGGAAGAAACAAGGAAGAAGAATATGATCGATGGTTCCTATGTGAGAATGAGGAGAAGAAGTCCAACTTTTCAGATTGTATCTTTCTTGTAGCTGACAAGTGTGACGTGAATGATACTAATTAGATATATTTATATATATATATATATATCGTTATCAGGAATACATTTATTTGTAGTCTAGGTTATAATTATCCGGGTTTGCTTAATCTTCGTTAATCCGGATTAATTAGCATCGGGGCCTTACACCAGTAAAGCTGTGGGAGGACCCGAATTGATTCGGGAGATGGAGGATAAAGTAAAAGTTATCCGTCAGAAAATGAAGGCAGCCCAGGACAGGCAAGCCGCCTATGCGAATAAACGGCGGAGACCGTTGGAATTTCAGTTGGGAGACAGGGTCTTTTTGAAGATTTCACCTTTTAGGGGTGTGGTTCGGTTTGGTATGCGTGGTAAATTGTCTCCGAGGTATGTGGGACCGTATGAGATTTTACAGTGCATCGGTACCTTGGCTTACCGTTTAGCACTGCCACCGTCGTTGTCTGGTATTCACGACGTGTTTCATGTATCTATGCTACGGAAGTATGAGCCGGATCTGTCGCATGTATAGCAGCCTTCTGAGGTTCAGTTAGATTCTGATGTATCTTATGGGGAACGGCCAGTCAGGATTCTGGATAGGGCTGATCGCAGGCTTCGGAACAAAGTGATACCTATGGTAAAGGTACAGTGGGATCGCAGGGGTGTCGAAGAGGCCACGTGGGAGACGGAGCAGCATATGGTGCAGCACTACCCGGAACTATTCTCTGGTATGTGATTTATGTTTAGTTTCGATTTGGGTAAGTGCATGCGATTTCGAGGGCGAAATCTTATAAGTAGGGGAGTATTGTCATATCCCCGAAATAATTAATTGCAATTAGGGCATTAATTATGTTTATGTGATATTATGGTGATAATTAGATTATGTGTTGGGACTAATTATCGTGGTAAAATGCTTGTCACATGGTAGGCGTGACCCGGTAGAGCATTTCAGGGTGCATGTTATACATGTTGGGAATTGGGTGTTATAATGGTTTAAATGAAATGGGTTGTGTCTATTTGGTAATGCCTGATTATAATAGAGATTTTGATGCATTGTGGTAAAATGCTTTTAAAATATCATGTTGGGGTATTCTATATATCATGCTTGTGTCTTGATACACATTTAAACCCCATAGCATGGCAGGGGAGCCACTTGCACACTTTATATCACATCCCTTCCCATCACCTTTAAGTCAAAACCCACCCTCCATCTCTCCTCTTGCAAGGAAAACTCCCATTTTCGTTTCTGAAACAAAAGGAGAGGAGAAAACTTGGAAAAAGGAGTCTTTTTTGTGTTTTCTTGCTTGAAACTTGGAGCTCAAGTGGTAAGCTTCCATTATGGTAGAGTTTTGTTAAGTTTTGGTTGGGTTTGTAGCTTGTTGTTGGGGATATAAGGGTGGATCTTGGTCCAACATCTTGTTTATGTTTGGGGGTTGTATTTTAAGGTTGTTTTGTGGTTATATGTTGAGCATGGAAGTTGTTCTTGGTTGTATATGAGTTTAAGTGTTGTTGGAAGCTCATACTTGGAAGTTTCTCGCAGGAACAGGGCTGCCCGATCGATCGAGATATGGGTCCGATCGATCGAGCAGGGCAGAGCCTGAACAAGGCGTGAAATAAGCTTACCGATCGATCGGTAATTTGTTTCGATCGATCGGTGTGACGTCTCGATCGATCGGTAAAATGTTTCGATCGATCGGTGGAGGCAGTACTTGGATGCCTATTTTTCTTAACTTGGCGATCGATCGGGGCTTGGGGACTGATCGATCGCAAGGCATAAAATGTGGATTTTGGGATTTTGTTCTAAATGGTGATGTTTTTGGTAATGGTTCATTTATTGGCTTCTAATATGGATTCTTGTGATTGTGTAGAACCATCCCAGGTAGCCACACATCAAAGGAGATAAAGTTCCACGACATCTCCACTTTTGGAACTAAGGTACGTAGTGAGACGTACGAGCATCGGACGGTAAAACGTATTTATTACGCTTTGATTTGGTTATGCATTGTGGTTGCATACATGGTCTAAGTTATGCATTATGGTTGCATACATGTTTGGATATGCATTATGGTTGCATACATGGTTGGATATGCATTGTGGTTGCATAATTGATTGGATATGCATTACGGTTGCATATATATTGTGAGTCGAGATTATATTGCAGTGATGATAGAATACTTGCCGCCGTCATGTCGAAGCGATGATAGAATACTTGTCGATGTCATATTTAGCGATGAAGAATATTTGCCGCAAATATGTCGAAGCGAAGAAAAATGCCGCTGTCATATTGATGCGAGGGATATTATGCCGCTAATATGTCGAAGTGAGGGGTATTAATGCCGCTGTCATATAAACGCGAGGGGTATTATGCCACTGATATAATAAGACTGGAAATTGGCCATTAGTATACACGGAATGGATACATGTCATGACATGCATATTGGCATTATAATCATTTGATTATTATTGTGGTACAGGGACAACCAAGGGAGCTTTTAAATGTGTTAAATACAGGAAGTGAATTGCATTTACGGTTTATGCATTGAATTATGATCATATTATTGTGAATATGATTTATATACATGCTCATGGTTTTGGGGTTGTTCCTGTAGGTACTTTTGGGCGGAAGGGGCTAAGGCGGGTTGATGCAGTGAGCTAGTGAGGAGTGCTCTTGGTAGCAGGCTTGATCATTTTGTATAGTATCTACTCTAGGAGTAGTGTAAAACTATAGGATTAACACTCATTGGTTGAGAATGTAACTAATCCCTTTTGGAACTTTATTTTGCCACTGTAATTTAATAGCTCAGGGCATCAACACAACATTTATACTCTGTTTATGCATGGAAATTTTTATTACGCCTTTAATCCGCACTTAAGGAACTAGGGTCCTTACAGGGTGCCTTTTTTGTTGAAACAGATAGAACTTGTACGATTGGAATCATGTTCGAGTTAATGAACGATGATGCTCCCAGGAGTGAGGAACCAGTTTTTGGTATAGAGCATTTCTTTTTATACAGATACATACATACTTATTTGTAAATGCTCGTCTGTGAGCATTTTGATACGCGTGTATAGTTTGTATAAATGTCTTGAGGTTCTCTTTTCATTGTGTGTACCAATTTAATTGAGAGGAAATTGCATAATGAATTGAGAACATATTAGTGCATTACAAAGTGTATACATATGTGAATTGTATTTCATGTTTAGGGACTTCTATTGAAATTTTTTTTATAGAGGTCATGGCATAAGTGCGAGGCATATAGTGAGAACTCCATAATGATATAATTGTATACACAAATGACCATGTTAATGCACTAATGACATAATTAGGAGTTGGGGTCTTACAATTTTAAACTATGTTTATTTTACAGGGTATGCCCCGAATATTTGTAATTTGAGTATTACATTACTAGGAGTCTCTATGTTTGAAGATATGTGATGAACTGTAAGGACCCCCTTGCCCTTAATCCATTACTAGTGTATTAACCCAAGCATTTAGTGCATGTGATTATATATGTAGGGGAAAATTCCACTTGACATCATAACAAACCATGCCAATAATAAAATTCATTTGAGTTATTCCATATAATGTCTAGTTTCCCCCAACCAAGTTCACATACGTATCATGCACCATTATAATACACTAAACATGTTCTCAGTTCATTTAGCAATTCAATAAATAATTGTATGCTACTCATAAATGAAGAGAGAAAGGTCCTTCCCTTTTTATACATGTCATATACACATAATAGTGCTCACATGAACAATGTGTTTATTTGTGAAACTGTAATTATATATTTTTCAGCATTTAACAAATGAATTATGTATATGTAATAAAGTCGAAAATTTTTGGGCCACGTGTCGATAAATTTAAACTAATCTTCCGATGTTTACATTAAAATAATCATTGACTCACAATTGGTGTCGAAGTGAGGATCAACATCTTGATACTCACGAATTTTGATTATAGAAGATTTTGATACTTTAATTTCTTATGTTTTTTGTTTCGTATTGTGATATAATATTTTGATTTTCAGTTTTAGTACATGATTTGAATATATATAGTTTTAGGATTAATGTGATATGATTGATGGTCTATCCTTTTAACTATCTTTGATTTTCAATTGCAAATGATTTGATAATTATGTTTCATATTGTTCACATGAATTTAGATATTTATTGTTTCATATTGCTCTATCATTTTATTTAATGTTAATTCTGTTTTATTATCATCGATACTAAATACATTAGTTTAAAAACCTGTAAATGCACTAATTGTAATTTATTTTTATTTGACCAGCTAACCGTCCTCACCAGCAACCACCCAAACCGCCCAATTTTGTATATATATTATGTAGTTGCGCTTTAACACTTTAGCAATCCACATATATTGATTGGGTTGTGTGATTGTTTTCCATATCTGCCACCCAAAGCTACCCACGTACACCCCTACTACACCTTATGTACACTGAACTATTTGTTTTTTTTTTCCAAATCATCCTACAGCATTCGGTGATGTTCTGAAGATACTGGATTGTCTTCAATTCCTTTTCAGACTTCGGGCATTTGCTTTCCTTTTTAAGGATTGATGTATGCAAAATTGCTAGAAAAGCATTGGAAAAAATTGTGTTTCTGCCAACCAACACCTTGCTACAAAATTATTACATCCCCGGCTTTCCTCTCCGGCTACCCCCTGCTTGCGGAAACTCCTGCGATTTTTCCCGATCACAGTAGATTTATCACAAGTATGTGATGCTTGGTACACCTTGCAATCTTGTTTCATCCAAATAAGACTTTTGCTTTAACATAGGTTGATAGCTACTGAAAAAGCAAGCATGGAAGTATCTGCTAAATGCATGATCCACTCGCTAAATCTTGTCATTATATACACTAAATTCATTCAAATGCAGCTACATTTTCAAGGCGAAAAGCACTACGACCGCGCTGCGAACATAACAATAAATCTCCAGCGGTCAGCTGCAGTATTTTGAAAGCTACAACTGTATGGATCTAGGATAACCAGATTTCATTACATTCTTGTACGAACCTCATTTGACAATGAATCCTACATTAATCCTGGCCCATCTCCATTTAAAACGTCATTTCCCATAATGGGGCAATTCCCAACTTCATGCCCATATTGTCCATAGTGTGGCACGGCAAAACGCCTTCTCTTTCTGTACATATCCAGTTCATTCCACTCAGCAAAAGTCAAAGATTCATGAGAATTCCCATTGAAATTTTGAGAGATACTATCGGAATCTTCAACTTCAGCAAGAATCAGGGAATCAGATGGGCTGTTATATGAAATGTCGTCGTCATCACCTGCTACAGCCGGAAACTGTTTAACCCGGGCCAGAACTAGACCAATATGATCACAAGCAACATCAAGACGATCTTCTGTCTTGGTTGACTCGGTAATTAGTGACGAAACTATTGACTGCAGCAAGTCTGCCTTGGTCGAAGAACTGTGGACAGACTGAGTAAACGATGATGAGTCCCGCCATCGCAGTGGTAGATATTGGTACGGAACGCGAAAGCAATTATTCGTAGACAGAACACGAAGAACATGCCTGCAGAGGATGCCCGAAAACTCAAAATGACGACAAGTACATCTCATGAACTCGTCATTTGGAACCCATAGTACCTTGCACCCTCCATCAACTTCCATATGGTGTCTCACAATGAAATAACTTTGATCCACCAACATAGTTGCATATTGTGGCGCTGACACTAGTTCGTCCTGTATTTTGCAGAAGGCGTACGGTGTAAGGACAGTAGCAGCATGTGACTCGATTGGTGAGCCTGTTTTGAGATACACTTTCGGGACATTCGATTGGATCTTTGGTTTAGACCCCATTTCGTCACCAGTATTTAACACCAAGGCCACCTGTGGAAAAGAATGAAATTGCAATTTCTATTTATGGATCAAAACATAAAGCAAGAAAAGAGGCTGTCACCTGCCCTACAAAATTATCTGGTGCAGATTGTGCACTTAAAAACTGTTGGATATAGGAGTTTATCAGCTCCGATTGGAATGTACTTGACATTCCAGCAAAGAAATAAGATCTTAAAAAAGGTAACGCCCAGTATGTACAAAGTGCATACAAGCTGACAATATGCTTGTTCCCATGCAACCCATATGTATCAATCATCTCCTTCCATCCAACCTCAAATTCCTGAACTTCATGTAAATTATAAAGCTGGTGGAATACAGATTTCCAGTTATCGTATTGTGACCCAAGTACAACTGAAAACCAGTCAGAAAACTTAGAAGTGATATGCCAAATCGAAAAGCATTGTTTGGTCCCTGACATTTCCATAGAAAGTGCTTGTTTAAGCCAAGTGTTTTGATCGGTCAAAATTGTAGCCGGAGCTTTTCCATCCATGAAATCCAAGAAGGCCTGCAACACAGCCAAAAGAATGGAAATGGGAAAGGATTTCCTTCAAAAAATTAGAGCTCCCATTCATGACAATGAAATGCAGAAACTTACCTTCACTCCCCAGGAGAATGACTGCACATTTTCATCTCGAAGGAGCATGCAGCCAAAGAAACAATATGTTCCATGATTATCCACTCCAATACAAATCCCAAGAAGCATGTCATAAGCATCCACACGATGGGTCGTATCCAAAACCACAACATCTCCAAAGACCTCGTACAATTTAATGGATGAAGCATAAGACCATGCAATGTGCTCTAACCTGTTATTAGCATCAATTTTATAGTTGTATTTGAAATTGGGTTCCCTATCTTTCTTCATCTTGCACATAGTGAGGAGGTTGATCGGATCATTATCCCGGTCCACATTTCGAAACGACTGCAGCAAATTTCGAACATCAATCTCAGTGAATGGTAAACAACCAAGCTTAATACCTTTCTCTAGCTCCATTAGCCTGAGCATTTGACGCACAGACATTCCAGCTTTTGCATACATGCAAATGCGACTCTTATCATCAGCAGTCATCTTGCAATAGATGGGAAGTACCTGCATCTCATTGGACTTCAAAAGTTCATGGTTGTGAATATTACTAAACCAGTGACACGCCATTCGGGGACATCAAAAGCTTCCCTTTTAACGATCCTCATATGTGCTTGGCATCCACAGCGCGACGATTTCCTAATCCTATGTAGTTTCACATCTGCAGTTGGCTTTATCTGTGGATAACCACCACGGTGGCAGGTAAAATCTCTTCGGGTTACTCCCCTGCCTACACCATCTTTGCCACGCGTCCGGTGGCGTCTAATTGAAAAACCACATTGTTTAGCAAAACTACAATAAAATTCATATGCAGCATCCTGAGATACAAATCTCTGTCCGATGAATGGTAATAGGTTTACAGATGTTTGTTGTGACAAAATTGTGTCTTCTGGCATTTCCTCTATAGTGCCATTATTGTCTGGAGAACGCTCGGACCCATTTTCAGAAATTTCCCTCAATATATTCGCTTGCTCAGTCATTTTAGTCCTCCAAGACTAATCCAGAAATGCAGATCTGTCTGATTGTAAATAAAAATAATATCGAAGCCAATGCAGAAGATGTTCAAACAGAAAATACAAAGGATGAGTATAAAAACATGGGTATATCCACATATTTTCCAAATACGATACAAGAATATAGAGATATACAAGGTGAACAGAACAACTAAAACATACATACATTGAAAGTTTGCTAATATCCCACATTGATATTTCTAGCAAGAATAATATTGCACCTCAAAAATTTATCATAAACAATGTAACACAATAAAGAATATCAACAACAATGATGTTTCAAGAAGAATTCAATCAGAAGAAGAGCTACATAAAGATCACCAACAAAGTACATGGAGAACTTGTAAATTATCATGATAATTGATAAATAAATTCCTATACATTGTATGAAACTGACGAACCTCTATCATACATATCCGAACAGTAGCATTTCGAATCAATCAACGACGTGCAAAATAATGTTCAAAATGAATTTTGCCAAAGTTTTACGATACCAGCTAAAATTTGGAGCTTAAACATCTTAGGACCCCCAGATTCTTCTCCACGTTGAGTAATCGCGAAAATTTTATGATACCACGGCTTGATTGGAATAACTGAAAATCAAATCAAAACAGCAGAAAAGTTATGAATTAGCACCATTGAAGGAAATTAACAAGGAATATGTATGGATAATGAGCTTTAGCTCCAAAAATCTATTCAAAACGAGCACTCATATACCTCGGATCAAATGTTCCCCGCTGAAAATATTTGCATTTATGGGATTAATAGAAATAATGAAGAGAAAATAACCATAAATGAACTTACCTGAGATTGGAACAAATAGCAGAAGCTCCAAAATTTTGAAAAAAAAAAATCAGGGAGTTTAAGCGAAAATTAGAGGGCGGGGAAGATCTGTACTCTGTCATAGGTACAGTGCGTATCCATGGATGATGATAAGCGTGAGTGGAGGTAGGGAGCTATCCCGCGCCTTATGGTTGAAAGGTGTTATCGTGTGCACACATTCCTAAATTTTGGCCGTCGGATCGGGGTGATGATTATTGTTCCGGGGGACTCATATTGCAAGCCCGGGCCCTGTACATTGACCCAATGGCATCAGAAAGTTAATGGGCCTTCTATCGTGAATACTTGAGAATAAAAGAAAATATAATTCATCTAGGTCCATTCTTGGTTGAAATGACAATAATAACCTCATGTGGTCCATGTGATTCATGCGATCCAACCAACCTTTAATAACATTGCATTCTTAACCCTAAGAAAATGTTTAAAGAACAAATATGTCATTTTCTACTATTCATCATCTTCTTTATCCTAATATTAACCAAACAATAGCATTTTATGAACATGAGATCCTTCAGTTTCTGTCATCTCGGATGAACCAAGAGCATACTTTTGCAAAGGACTCACAGTTATATAACGTTCTTCTAATTATAATTCAAAACCCTATTTGAAGATTATGTTAAAAAATAACAAGATAATCATGCTTTCATTACAATAAAATTTTAACAAACTGAAATATATCATTTTAACCATAATGACACCGGGTGAGGTGGGTTGCAAAGCCACTAGTCGGAAAATTACTGCCCCAGACTGTTTCACGAATGACTCCTTACCATCCAACCTCAGCCCCTCAGGCGAGGTTAGTCTGCAAATTATCTGACTCCTTCAAAAACCGCACAACACAACCCTAATTTATTTCCTACCTTAGGGCGTAAGGTATAATCAAGGTATAAGAAAGATTTAAATAAATATGGGAGATAGATGGGCAACAGTCTTTACTTTATTCTGGAAAAACTTATAATATCTATTACATTATAACGTCTCATTTTAGGAGGAGACAGACTGGTTTAGCCTCTCATAAAGAAGAGACTTGACTCAAGAACACATAAACAAATATAGAACAATATTATAAAGACTGGAATTACAAAAGAAAAAAATTATTATCAAGCTAAGAAAGTTGAATGATTACAAAGCTTGGAGACTACAATTTTTATTCTCAGAAAACTATGGAGAATTTTCGATGTCCTTAGCTTCCTGAATGAGTGTGTTTATATAGGCATGAATCTTGACTTCAACTTCGGATTCCAAATCTTGATAATTGTAGAGTAGGCCCGTGAGTGCACCTTAACTTTCATGTGGTCAGGCATCTTCTGAGAGTGCCAACTTTTTTCATGAGTGGTCCATTATTTTTTTTGTGATAGCGTTGAACAATTACTGCACTATCTTTTAATGGTCCACACATTTTCCTTTGTCGGGAAATCTTTATATTATTTGTTTTTGTGGTCTCCAGGCTTTAGGAAAACGGGCTTTCTTGTCAGCAGATCTTTTGTCTTTTCCTGCCTCTAATCTGTCGGGTTTGGACGGAATCCTTTCCCGAACTCTGGTTCTTTCTGCTCCGAGCATGCTTGGAAAATTTGATCTATCCATCGTTCAACGTCTGACATGTTGCAGAATTTCCGTAATTTCTTTTCCCGTCAGAATCTTGTTTTCCCAAAGAATTCTCCTCTTTGTTTCAAAGAGTTCTTCGGCAAATCTCGTTGATGTTCCTGTCATGAATTCATCATGAAAGTACCGTTGACTGAATTCTGAAAGAACTTAAATGAGTATTTTGCTTTGTCCATTTCTTTTAGACAAACCCAAGACCCCATGCACGTCTGGTTGAAACTTCATCTCCTGTGATAGTTCCAGCCAAAACTGGTACGTCCTCTGGTAGCGCCATTTTTATATTTTTTAAGGCGTTCCAGTCTGGTCGTCTGAGCTTGATAAAATGAAAAGCTTCAATGAAGCCCTTCTTTGCTGGTTTTGGAGTAGCACTGAAAAAATACAACTCCAAAATATCTCCTTTGGCAAAATGTGGATTATTGACCCAAGTCTCGTGAACAACTTCTTTGATCCTTTTGGATAATTTTGAGTAGGAGTGGGAGTCGTGTTCGGGGAATCGGGTCCTGACCCGTCCTGATCAGTTTTTCCCAAATTTATCGGGACTTTCGGGTTTCTGGACCCGATCGAGTATTACCCGATCGGGATGCCTTATTTTCGGGTTCGGGACCGGGACTTTTTTTTGGAATTTTTTGTTTGGGTTGGGTACCCTATAACCCGAACCCGATTAGGTTTTAACTTTATTTTTGGAATTGTACGTTTCTGATTCTAGGTTTTAACTTTTACGTTTCTGATTTCATTTCTCACTTCATTCATTCTCACAAACTCAAAGTCACTCGCTTAGTCGCTCTCCTCTCCTCAACGCCGCACACACGCATGTCTGCATTCTTCCAAGTTCCATCCTCAAAGTCACTTGCTCTCCTCTCCTCAACGCCGCACTTAGCACGCCTGCACGCACGCCTTCATTATTGCGCCTTCAAAGGCTCCAGCGGCGACTCCACACTCCAGGTTTTGCATTTATGTTTTGATTAATTTTTATGCTTTGTTGTGATTTGGGTGATGGAATGGTTGAGGATTAGTGTTGAATATGTAGATTGTTGGCCAATTCTTTAGCAGTTTGGGCGAATAATTTTTAGGGCGAAAATTGAGATGTTTGATTGTTGGCTGATTTTTTTGGGCGAAAGATGAGCATTTTTTAATCTAAATACTGATACAACTACAAGTAGTGCGATGGTCGACTGATAAACCGATATCTAAGGCTTTGATGATGTCTACTATTTTGTTTTCAAGGTAAATTTATTTTTTTCATTACAACTTCTTGATGTTGGAGGCAAAAACTGACTCGATTACTTTTAATCTTTGATCATTGCAGTATAGACAAAGCTAAATGTTGTTGTTTTCATAGGAAATGCCAAAATGGAATGATTATAGTAGTTAATGCAGGGAGTTAAATGTTTCTATTTTTAATTAGCGTGCAAATGTTGATGTTGTCTATTATCTATTACAGCTATTAGACTAAATGATACACTAAATATGACACTTGTTTTTGTAATTAAGATCTTCCATTTCCTCAAATGTTGTTGTTTTGGTGCTGTTAAATGTTGTTGTTTTGGTGCTATTTTGGTGCTGTTAAGTGCTGCTGTTTTGGTGCTGTTATATGTTGCTGTTTCGTTGTTGTAAAATGTTGCAGATTTCTGAAGAAAATGAGGTAGGTTTCGGGTACCCAATATTTTGGGTACCCGATCTCTTCGGGCTCGGGGTCGGGTAGCTCGTCCAGCTACCCGAAATCCGAATACCCGATCCCAAATACCCGATTACCCGACCCGATTTCCACCCCTAATTTTGTTTCTGAGAATGTTGGTGCCATAGTATAAACCGAAGCAAGAGCTCCAAAATTATACCATTCCTGAACTTCGTTTGGATGGTTGTCTGGTTTCATCCAAAACCTCGGATATTTTTCGGAGATATCAACAATTGTTTTATCTGGGTTGATATCCCGTCTGATTATCAGTTTCTCCCAAGTGCTTTGGTAATCCTTCATAGGAGAAGAAACTAAATTATCATTAGTTTGAACCCTAGAATTGTCAGTCATAGGCCTACGGTTCAACTCTCCCTCTTTTACCCAGAGGTGCTGAGTTGACTTGAAGGTTCAGATTGTGATCTTGTACATCCTCAATTAATGCATCATCTATAGCACTCGTGACAGGGTATGTGAATCCCATGCCTCCGGGTTAGATAAGCCCCGCTCTCTAAACACTCCTTTTTGCATCGTTGAAGATGCAGCCTAGAGGATAGGCAAAGCATGCTCGTATGTGATCAGTAACAAGTTCATGATCTGCTCGTTGAAGTTGTCCTACGATCTCTGCATTGAGACAAAGAGTCCCAAAATCTCGATCAAGGATCTCCAGGTTTTCCCTGAGATACCTCAGCCTTTTTAGGGTATCATCAGCAAGGTGTCCCTCCATCTCTTGTTAAGAAATCTGCAAGAACATTTTTATCAGTGGCAATATCATAATCATAATATTGGCATTCGGCTTGCCATCTTAAAAGTCTAGCCTTCTCTGGTTGTGATTCAATTTTATTTTTCAGAAAAGACTTAACACTTTATCTATTTTCAAGATAAATTTCTTTGCAAGTAAAAGTAATGACCATTTTTTAAAGGCCTTTCGGATTGCAAAGAATTCTTTCTCATTGATATGTATAGCTTCTCTCTGTGAAGAGACTGCTACAGTATCTGCATGACATTTCTCCGTCTGGTGTGGCCTTCATGAGGACAGCTGCTCACCAATGATCACTGGCATCTGTGTATAACACCAATTCATCCTCGTCGTTTGGGATTGCAAGCTTTGGTAGTTGCCTGCAAACTTCTTTTAGCTGTTTGAAAGCTTGTCGATGGTCTTCATTCCACTCAAATTTACCTTTTTGAGTAACGGACTGAACACCTTTCTGTGGTTTGCCAGGTTGTTAATGTACATTCCAGCAAAATTAACAACTCCCAGAAAACTCTGAAGCAGCTTTAAATCCTTAAGATCATCCGGATATCCTTGCACCTTCTCAACAATATGGTTTTGAAGGATGATTCCAGTTTCATCAATCTCGATCCCAAGAAACTCGCCTTGTCTAGTAGCAATTACTGCCTTCCTTTTGGACAACACTAATCCTTCATTGTAGCAAACATCTTAAAAGAATTCCAAATGTGTAAGATGCTCTTTCACGTTTCTTGAGGCAATGAGGATGTCGTCAATATACACGAACATGAAGCTGAAGTAATCCTTGAAAAGATTATCCATCTTTGTTTGGAATATCTGGGGAGCATTTGTCAATCCCATTGGCATGACATTCCAGATATAATGACCTTGTGATGTGGAGAATGTTGTGAACTTTCTGCTTGCTTCCTCCATCTTAATCTGGTAAAATCCAGACTTACAATCGAACTTGGAAAATACTTTGGCATTCTTGATGCTGTTTACCAAATGTTATCTGCTTGGGATAAAGTATCCATAGAAATCCAAGATGTCGTTGATTCCTTTTTAGTTGATTACTAATCTTGGCTTTCCTCTTTTAATTTCTCAATGATTCCAAACAACGAATTATGGACTGATATATGGAGAAACATCTGCTGAGATTAACTTAAGGTCAATATGTTCCTTAAGTATTATCTGCATATCCATCCGATCTTCTATATTCATGGGGATTGGTCTGAATCTGACGAACTCATTTTCTTTTCCGGCTTTCACCTTCAAAGTTGCTTTGAGCTCATTCTTATTCCACCATACCAGTGGATCCTCGTTGTAGTTCCTCTAAATCTTCCTTTTCACATCCTCTAGAGCATTTGCTCTTCAAGTGTAGTTTCAGGTTGTGGAACCTCGTCATGTAATGCCTTTTTTAGTAACAACAGGGTTTCTGGAATGACTTATTCCTCATCCTGTTATGTGAAAGACATAGTATTAACCCAGTCAAAAATTTGAGAATTCTTTTCACTAGGACCTTGTTGTCGAAACTGAAGGATTGCTTCACCAAATTTCCGTTGATCCTTCATCTTTGGGTGTCAAGTTTTTCTTCATCACCACGCTTACTACGAAAACTAATGGGGAATTTTCAATGAAACGCCTCCCGTAGTCTCTGTACAATAATCTTATGATCACAAAGGGTTGTGAAAATAAGTCTCATTGTCTTGTTCTCCTGAGTGAACCGCTTGAATGCCTGTAAGAAATTGTTTCCTAGCAGCATATCAGCTCATGTATCATGGAAATAAATAGGTGGAGTCTTGACTTTGTACCAAGGGGTACCGCCTGCTACTCCGATAATGATTTTCAATCCCTAGACTCCTTCATTAAGAATTAGGATCTGTTTGGAAAAGTCTCTTCCGGCAATGGCTAGTAATTTTTCACCAACTTCTTTGGGGAAGATGTCTCGCCTGGCAGTACGTATTCCAGCTCCTGAATCAATGTAGGATGCAAAATATTCTCCCCGGTATTTCTCATATAACATCCCGACTGAGATGTATATTGACAATGGACTGGTGGTCATCGAATTCTATATCTCTTTCCTTCCACAGTGAATTCCATTCCGTCTTGTAATCTTTCCCAAGGTTTGTGTTCCTCGAGAAATTCAATCCTACGAATAAGTTGTATGGGATCATACCTGCAGTACCTGTAATTGTTAGATCAATTTCACCAATTTTAAGGTTTCCTTGATTACCTGCCAACTGTAGGTTGTTGCAAATAATATAGGACATCACAAGGGAAGATGTTGTTCTTCTCGATAATGTCGAAGATTATCTGCACTTCTCTCCAGCCTTCTGGGCATTTCAGCATTCCTGTTGTTTTGAATACATCAGGGATTTTCTGAATCCTGCTCGAGATGGCTTTCTGTTTTTTCCCCGGGATAGTTGTTGATTAATCTATCCTATTGGAAATACATCCTTCTTGGCTCGATCATAAGGCTTCTACTTCTGTTCAGAACCGGTTGGTCCTGTATCCTATCCTCATGTCAATCTCTCCTATTGTCGGGGTATCAATAATGTCCGACAACACTTCTTTGGCAAAATCTTCAAATATTCTGGGGACTTCGACGAATTTCTTTCTCAAGAATACCTCTTAATGATGAGTATTCGAGAGTGCGTATGACACCTTGTAGGTGATCGAGTAAGACATGTTCCCTTCTTTCGTCAAATCGTTTCTTTTAAAATATTGATGAAGAGTAAGAACCTTGTTGAAGTCTCGATCTCCCAAATTGTATGCAATTCTCGGATAGATGTTGAAGGCCATCTTTCGTGCATACAGATTTCCTTCAACTGCTCCCAAACAATAATCTTTGAGGTTCGGGCTTCTCTTGTCAAAGATCGCTAGGTTGAGGGGCGAATCAACTCCTTCCTTGAAAGTTGCATTGATTATAACTCTACTGGTTCCAATATGAATCCATGAGAGCGGGTTAGCAGCTTCTCTTTCAACCTTGTTCTTAATCTCCTGAATTTCTCTGTAGAGGATTAAATGCATCTAAATTTGGTTTCACGTGAATTCCATCGGGATCGTAAATTCACCCGCTGTCACCCTATGGATAATCTGTTGCGTCCTGCTTCAAAGACCAATCATATCTATGGCTTTTTCCATTGATCCAATTGTAAATCCATTATGCATCTGAAGCTTTGGCTCTTCCTTCATGGTCCTCATAAGGGTTGTATGAGAAACAATTGTATGAGTGAAAAATCCTGACGGTTCTTCTTTGATAATGTGTTGAAGGAACTCTCCTTCACTTTGATTGTGATGCCCGGGAATTAATGGTGTAAATTGATAGGCTTAGAATTTAAGTGTTTTTAGCTGTAATTTCTTCCCATTTTTCATACTTTTTCCTGGATGATATTATGCTTTTTGGTGTTTAATTGTCTATTTCAGGAAAATTAGTTGGAAATGGAAGAAATGAGCTAAACTGAAGAAAAAGGGCAAAATCGAGGCGAGAAAGAGTTGAAATTGAGGAAGTGAGATTTTCGGAATCTCGATCGATCGAGATTATGTCTCGATCGATCGAGCCAGACAGTGTGCTGAGAAGAAAAGAATTTCAAGTCTCGATCGATCGGAACAATTTTCCGATCGATCGAGCGAGGCAGTAACTTCAGAGCTAATTTTATCAAAGTCTCGATCGATCGGAAGGAAATCTCGATCGATCGAGCGAGACAGTAAGTTTCAAAGGCTGACATGAACAGTGCATCGATCGATCGGACGCAATTCCCGATCGATCGATACGCAAATCTGGGAAAATCTTATCTTCCATTTTTGAATGGATTTTTGAGGGTTTAAAGGGGGAAATCATTTCATTCCAAAGGAAAATCATATCAGACGCCTAAGACAGACAAGAGAGGAACCCTAGCCGCCGCCTAGCCGCCGCCAAGAAGGAGATTCAATCTTGATTTGATTTCTTTGATCCACCGTTTATCGTATTTCTTTGATTCAATCCGGAGTGCAAGGAAGGAGCAAGAGAAGAAATCACGCTGCAACGCACGGATTCATCCGCCGTTTATCGTATTTCTAAACTTTGATTTCTTTGATTTTCAATTCCATTTGATGTTTTTGAGGTTGAGAGACAATTAAACTCTTATGTATTTGATTTGAATTAAATCTAGTTTATTTTATCGAGTTTTAGTTTCGTTGTGTTTGATTATTGATTCAATTGTGTTTGAGCGCATTGATTGCTATTGTTCATAAATTAATTGTTTGTGTAGATCAAAGTCTAGCTAACTTTGATTGAATCTGAGAGTTATAACCGAGATCGAGAGATAACGTTGTAACACGCTCCATTAATTTATGATCTATGTTACGATTGAGATCGAGAGATGATATCGCATACGTGAGAACTTGGAATCGAGAGATTTAGAGTTATAAGGTTTTGACGATTTATGCAATATTGAATTAGTAAATAGGTGCACGAGAGTGACTTATTCTAATTTAGTTTCTTTACAGCTCGAGAGAGTGTATCGAATAATAGCGAAAACCTTTCACCTTTAGAATCAATTGGTTGATAATCTGATAATTCAGTTGAATCATTAAAGATAACATAGTTGAACGACGAGCTTGGTAAACTTCTCGAGTGACTTACCTTCGCATATCCGGAACCATACATTTTATTGTTTCTTGTTTATTTGTCGGTCGTTAGTTTAGTTTGGCAGTAGATAATCACCTTTGTTAATCGTAGGCTAAATATAATTTTATTAATCTTATTTGGTACTTATACGTTAGTCCCTGTGGATTCGACAACCCTTACTTAATTTTCACTATACTAAAACTTGACAACCGTGCACTTGCGGTAGAATCGCTTCACACTATTCTTTGCAATATCTTTTGTTTAAAAATAAAGCGGTCAAGTTTTTGGCGTTGTTGCCGGGGGCTAATTTGTATAATATCATACGAGATTAGTTAATTGTAATTTAGCCAATTTTATTATTGCATTTTTGTTTTCTTTTTCTTTTTGTTATTTTCGAAAAAAAAAATATTATTTTATTTAAGTATGTTATTTGTTTTTCTTGCGAGGTACTTGTGATGCTTCATCAACAAGTCTTCACAAGATTTGCCCAACAATTTTCAGAGCCGTTTTATTCGGTGTGGGAGAGATTCAATGAACTGGCAGACACATTCAGGTATCACAACTTTTCGAACTATACTCTTCTGCAACATTTCTTCAAAGGTTTGGATGCACAGACACGAGGATGGGTATTCAAAGGAGCACTGATGAATGGGAGTCCCCTGGTTGATAGAGATGAGGACAGTGTATTACACTTGTTTAATGATATGACGGACTTCGATTACCACTGGCATTGTGATCCTTCCTTGCAAGGTTGGAGTCACCAATACCCACCAGAGCCCCACTACCCTAATGATACGCACCAAACCTTTGAGCGTCACGGCGAGAAGAAGGATAGTTTTGTAGAAGGAACGGCTCAATCAGAGAATATGTTATTTAGACTCATTGTGATATCCCCGAAATGGTTAATTTCATTTGGGCATTAATTACGATTATTATGATTAATTATGTGGTAATTAATTATGTGTTGGAATTTATTTACCTTATGGAAATGCATGGTCATGTGGATAGGGTGACCCGGGGTAGCATTTCAGGGTACATGTGGTGCATGTTGGGTAAATATTATTGGAAGCATGATTTATTTGCCATTGGTAGCAATTGATTAGAAATCATGTGTTTAATTGATATTTGGTGCATTTTGAGTTAATGCTTTGAAAAATATCATGTTGGGGTGTTTTATACACCATGGAATTATTTTGGTATGCATTTTAATTAAACCAACACCTTTTATTACCCCACACCTTTACCAATCCATCACTTTTCACTTTACCAAACAAACACCCAAACCCTCCCTTTCCCTCATTTTCGAAATCAAGCTTAAAGGTGAAGAGAAGTCCTTGCAAAATCTTGTTTTGTGGAGATTGTTGGGTGATTTGAGATCCCCAAGAGGTATGGGTACCTCATGGTATTTTTTTGTAAGGTTTTGTTTAAGTTTGATATGGTTTGAAGGGTTTTAAAATGGGTTTGTGTTGGGTTGTTGTGGTTTTGGTATTATTTTGGGTGGATGTTAAATATATGAGTTTATGTAGATGTTTATTGTTGGTTTTGAGTTGTTGGGTTTGGTTGATGTTGGTGTATGTGGGTGTGTATGAGTTGGGGTTGAAGATGGGTGAATAGTTCCCAAACCCCGCATGCCCAGAGCTCGGCGATCGATCGGCGCCTTCTCGCGATCGATCGCGAGCAACAGAGCTGAGGCAGTGAGCTTCAGCGATCGATCGCGAGTTTGGCGCGATCGATCGGCGAGGCCGCGATCGATCGGCGCAAGCTCCGCGATCGATCGCGAATTGTTTAAATTTGTTGCCCGAGACAGTGAGGTCTCGCGATCGATCGGGGCTTGATGGCGATCGATCGCGAGACACCAAAAATGGTGTTTTTGATTATTTTTGTGGGATTTTTTGGTATTGGACTATTATTGGGTTCTAATATTGATTTGTGTGAATATGTAGAACCAACCCAGGTGGCAACACAGCCAAGGAATTGAAGTCCTACCATATTCCACTTTTGGAAAGGTACGTAGTGGACGTACGGGCACCCCAACGGTACATGTATCTTATATACTTATTGTTTATGCATTGTGGATGCAAGTATATATGTGGTATTGCATAGTGGATGCAAATACATGTTATGCATGATGTTTATAGATGCATATGATTATTGGTGCACATCCCATGAGTCGTGGTCATCCCTTGATGATTTTAATGCTTGCCGCTATTTGGTTTGGTTCCGCTAAATGTGAAGCGAGGGGTGGGAGCGCCGCATGTCACATTTGAGCGTGGTTATCATATAGGGCGAGGAAAGGGTATTTGCCGCTCAATGAGAGGCGAGGGGTAGGAGTCCCGCAGTCCATTGAACGAGGTTATCCTATGCCGCCTATATGTAAATAAGCGAGGGGCATTAAAATACATTGTGATGGACAGACTAGGGATTGGGGATCAGTATTTGGTATTGATGAGCTGGTTTATGTCATGACATGTTTTGACCATTAAAAATAATCTGTTGATTATACTCATGAGTTATGGTACAGGGACAACCAAACGAGAAGCGTTTGAAATGCATGGGGAAAACAGGAAGTGTTTTATTATGATTATGCATTTACGCTTTATCTTCATATTGTGTTGAATATGAATGATTATTATTGCTCATGTTTGGGGGTTGTCCTTGTAGGTACCTTTTTGGCATGATAGAAGGGCTTGAACGGGTTGAGATGGTGAGCTTTTGAGGATGCTTTTGAGACTTGAAGGACGGGATTATATGGATAGTATCTACTCTAGGAGTAGTATAAAACTATATTTGAACATTCATTGATTGGAATGTAATTAATCCATTTGGTAGTCCTTATTTTTGGCATGTAATGCTTAAGCTCTTAGACTCAACACGTTATTTCTCACTCTGATCATTTATATTAGCTCTATTATGCCTTGATTCCGCACTTAAGGATTAGGGTCCTTACATTAGTGGTATCAGAGCAGTGGTTAGAGAACCCGG
Organism: Haberlea rhodopensis; assembly: GCA_907163345.1. Classification (NCBI taxonomy): domain Eukaryota; kingdom Viridiplantae; phylum Streptophyta; class Magnoliopsida; order Lamiales; family Gesneriaceae; genus Haberlea; species Haberlea rhodopensis. The sequence continues at coordinate 307,374 of CAJQUN010000263.1, read as the reverse complement.
GAACGAGTGAAGGGTAGCCTTAGCATGATAGGCTAGGTGCTTACATTTGAAGCATGTTTATGCATGTGGTGCATATTGATGTATATTCTGTTATACTAACATGCGTATTCTCATTCTTGTTATCTAACGGCATAACATATATACTGCTTTGGAATTGTTGTTAACATTTGTATTACAGCATGGCTGCTAATGAGGAAGTTGGAGATGTTGGTAGTGTGAATGCAAGTATCGGACAGGCGAACCCTCTACCTCCACCGGCCGTAAGCATGGAACCAGTGGTTCAGTTATTGCTACCGGGTGAGATTAGCTTGACGCAATTTCTATCTTATCATCCACCCCGGTTTGAGGGGACAGAGTCCGGAGAAGAGGCTGAAGAGTGGTTGGAAAGACTAGAGCAGATCTTTGTATCGGCTCCTTGTGCTGTGACAGCTTGGTTGAGGCTGACGGAGTTTCAATTAGCCAAGAAACCTCTGATGTGGTGGAGGAGCACAGTAATGGAAATGAGAGCACTGGGTGCTGTGATCGACTGGACCCTCTTCAGGACTAGGTTTCTGAATCGGTATTTCTCTGCTGCAGCAAGACAGACAAAGGAGGACGAGTTTACAAGTCTGAAACAGGGGAACATGACAGTGGCAGACTATGCCACACGATACTCTTCGTTGTTGAGGTACGTTCCCCACATTGCCACCAGTGGACACGCTAAGATGAAGAACTTTATGAAAGGATTGCGACCGGAGCTCTATGACCGGGTTATCACTAATAACCCAACTTCTTTTGATGACGCTCTCACAAGGGCGGAGCTTGCCGAGCTAGGAGTGGGAGCTTATGCTAGTACTATGCCACCACCGGTACCGCAACAGAGGCAGACCAATGATAGTTTGAGGCCCCGAGGAGAGCCATTTAAGCCTCGTGGTGCCTCTTCATCTTCACGTTTTGGTGGAAAGAAGTACTTTGGTCAGAAACAGGATGGCAAGAAGGGCAATTGGTCGGCCAATCGAGGGCCTTCGCAAGGGGATAGGCCGGGAGAGCCGAGGTGCAACAATTGTGGAGGGCCACATTCTTCAAACAAGTGTCCTGCATGTTATATCTGTGGCAAGATGGGCCACATCGCTCGGTATTGCCCCACACGGGGAGGACAGTCTGAGTTTCAGGGCAACAGGCCGAGGTTTGAGGATAGGACAGTGCAGCAGAGGCAGCAGTTTGGGCCTCGACCATCGGGAGGTCAGACAGTAGGACCACCCCAGGGACAGGTGTATGCACTGACTAGGGAGCAGGCCCAGGCAGCCCCAGAGGAGGTGATTGCCGGTACGTGCCATTTATTTACGTACCCTGCTTTTATTTTGATCAATACAGGTGCCTCCCATTCTTTTGTATCGGTGGGTTTTGTGGAAAGACACCATATACGCACGTCTTCTTTACCCACGCCTCTCCTTGTCTCGACACCCACTGGAAGAAATGTCGTTGCTGATCAGTTTATGGCAGACTGCCTCATTTATTTTGAGGGCAACGAGTTGAAGGCAGACTTGATCATTTTGGGCATGTCAGACTTCGACTGCATCTTGGGTATAGATGTTCTGAACAGATATCAGGCAGTGGTAGATTGCCGACAGAGGACAGTGAAGTTCAGACCTGAGTTGGGCAGTCAGAGGACCTTCTATGGCAACGGTTCTCGTACGAAGATTCCGTTGATTTCAGCGATCAAGATGACTCAGTTGTTGGAACGTGGACACACGGGCTATCTTATTTATGCCGTGGACACGTCTGGGAAGAGTAAGGAACTAAGAGTTGAGGATGTGCCAGTAGTGGCAGAGTTCGCTGATGTATTTCCAGAAGAGATCCCAGGATTCCCACCAGCTAGAGAAGTTGAGTTTGGGATCGAACTATTGCCAGGGACATCCGCTATCTCTCGCGCACCTTATAGGATGGCACCGGCTGAGCTGAGAGAGTTGAAAGATCAGTTGCAGGATCTCCTAGACAAGGGATATATACGCCCGAGCGTGTCGCCATGGGGCGCACCAGTTCTCTTTGTAAAGAAGAAGGACGGTTCGATGCGGTTGTGTATCGATTACCGGCAACTGAATAAGGCTACGGTGGAGAATAAGTATCCTCTCCCAAGGATAGATGACTTGTTTGATCAGTTGCAAGGTACCAAGGTGTATAGCAAGATTGATTTGAGATCCGGGTATCATCAGATTCGGGTCAGAGAGGAAGATGTGCAGAAGACAGCGTTCCGGACCCGATATGGACATTATGAGTTCCTAGTGATGCCGTTCGGTGTGACGAATGCTCCAGCGGTCTTCATGAGTCTGATGAACAGAGTGTTTCAGCCGTATCTTGATCAGTTCGTCATTGTGTTTATTGACGACATTCTTATCTACTCTCGGAGTGAGGAAGAGCATGTGAAACACTTGAGGACAGTGCTTCAGATTCTCAGAGAGCATCAGTTGTATGCTAAGCTCAGTAAGTGTGAATTTTGGCTGAGCAGTGTAGTGTTTCTGGGGCATGTCATATCGAGCAGCGGGATATCTGCGGGATATCTGTAGATCCAAGAAGATTGAGGCTGTGATGGAGTGGGCTGCCCCCACTTCTGTACCTGAGATCCGGAGTTTTCTTGGTTTGGCCGGGTATTATCGACGCTTCGTCGAGGGCTTTTCGAAGATTGCCAAGCCGCTGACTCAGTTGACCCAGAAGGGAGTGCCTTTCTTTTGGTCAGAAGCTTGTGAGGAGAGCTTCCAGGAATTAAAGCACCGGTTGACGACGGCGCCAGTGTTAGTGATCCCTACGGAGAACTCCAGATTTGTTCTGTATACTGATGCATCGCTGCAGGGCCTTGGATGTGTTCTGATGCAAGATAAGCATGTGGTAGCTTATGCATCGAGGCAGTTGAAGCCGCATGAGACCAGATATCCAGTTCATGACTTGGAATTGGCGGCTATCATCTTCGCCCTGAAGATTTGGAGGCATTATTTGTATGGTACGTCGTTTACCATATACACGGATCACAAGAGCCTCAAATTTTTATTCACCCAGGCAGAGCTGAACATGAGGCAGAGAAGGTGGATGGACCTACTCAAGGACTATGATTGCGAGATCGAGTACCATCCCGGAAAAGCCAATTTGACAGCAGACGCTTTGAGCCGGAAAGTGAGGAGTTCTGCTGAGGACGTCATTCATCTGTCGGCTATGATGACCTCCTATTGTCATTTGGGCTATGATTTTGACATTGATGCATCACCTGTGTATGTATCGACCTTGTTAGCTGAGCCAGATATCTATGAGAACATCAGGAGAGCTCAGAGGTCAGATGATGAGGTTCAGAGATGGTTATCTTTAGTACATCTTGGTCAGCCAACGAAGTTCAGGGTGGCAGATGACGGATCCTTGAGATTGGGGAACCGTTGGGTGGTTCCGAGTACGCCGGAGTTGCATAAAGGGATCTTGGAGCGAGCTCACAGTAGCAGACTTAGCATCCACCCAGGCGGGAAGAAGATGTACAGAGATCTGCGTGGTCAGTTTTGGTGGAAGAGAATGAAGTCTGATGTCGTCGCTTTTGTGAAGAGGTGTTTGATCTGCCAGCAGGTTAAGGCAGAGAGGCAGAGACCTGGCGGCGAGTTGAGAAGCTTGGAGATACCGAAGTGGAAGTGGGAGCACATTTCCATGGACTTTGTGACTCATTTGCCGAGGAGTGCTTCAGGCTTCGATGCTATTTGGGTGATTGTGGACAGATTGACTAAGGTAGCCCACTTTATTCCCTATAGCATGACTTTCACATTTTTGAGGATGGCGCAGTTGTATATTAGAGATGTGGTGAGATTGCATGGGATCCCCGTTTCCATAGTGTCAGATCGAGATCCGCGATTCACATCTCATTTCTGGGAAGGCCTTCAGTCAGCTTTGGGAACTGAAGTCAGATTGAGCACTGCTTATCATCCTCAGACGGATGGCCAGACCGAGCGCACTATTCAGACGCTCGAGGACATGTTAAGAGCTTGTGTTTTGGAGTTCGATGCCTCTTGGCAAGATTCAGTGCCTTTGGTAGAGTTTTCTTATAACAATAGCTACCAGGCGAGTATTCAGATGGCTCCGTTTGAAGCTCTTTATGGCAGACGGTGTAGATCACCCTTGTGTTGGGATGATTGGGACCGCAGATCGGTCGGAGGACCGGAGTTGATTCGGCAGATGGAAGAAAAGATAAAGACAATAAGGCAGAAAATGAAAGCGGCCCAGGACAGACAGGCAGCTTATGCAAATAAACGGCGGAGACCGTTGGAATTTCAGTTGGGAGATAAGGTCTTTTTGAAGATCTCGCCTTTCAGGGGCGTTGTGCGATTTGGGATGCGCGGGAAACTGTCTCCGAGGTATGTTGGACCGTACGAGATTTTGCAGCGCATTGGCACCTTAGCTTACCGACTGGCTTTGCCGCCTTCTTTATCTGGTATACATGATGTGTTTCATGTATCTATGCTGCGGAAGTATGAGCCGGATCCGTCGCATGTTTTACAGCCTTCCGAAGTTCAGTTAGAGTCCGATGTGTCTTACGTGGAACGGCCTGTCAGAATTCTGGATCGAGCAGACCGTAGACTTCGGAATAAAGTGATACCTATGATCAAGGTTCAGTGGGCTCGCAGGGGTGTCGAGGAGGCTACGGGGGAGACGGAGCGGCATATGGTGCAGCACTACCCGGAACTATTCTCTGGTATGTGTTTATGTTTAGTTTCCTTTTGGGGTAAGTGCATGTGATTTCGAGGACGAAATCTTATAAGTAGGGGAGTATTGTGATATCCCCGAAATGGTTAATTTCATTTGGGCATTAATTACGATTATTATGATTAATTATGTGGTAATTAATTATGTGTTGGAATTTATTTACCTTATGGAAATGCATGGTCATGTGGATAGGGTGACCCGGGGTAGCATTTCAGGGTACATGTGGTGCATGTTGGGTAAATATTATTGGAAGCATGATTTATTTGCCATTGGTAGCAATTGATTAGAAATCATGTGTTTAATTGATATTTGGTGCATTTTGAGTTAATGCTTTGAAAAATATCATGTTGGGGTGTTTTATACACCATGGAATTATTTTGGTATGCATTTTAATTAAACCAACACCTTTTATTACCCCACACCTTTACCAATCCATCACTTTTCACTTTACCAAACAAACACCCAAAACCCTCCCTTTCCCTCATTTTCGAAATCAAGCTTAAAGGTGAAGAGAAGTCTTTGCAAAATCTTGTTTTGTGGAGATTGTTGGGTGATTTGAGATCCCCAAGAGGTATGGGTACCTCATTGTATTTTTTTGTAAGGTTTTGTTTAAGTTTGATATGGTTTGAAGGGTTTTAAAATGGGTTTGTGTTGGGTTGTTGTGGTTTTGGTATTATTTTGGGTGGATGTTAAATATATGAGTTTATGTAGATGTTTATTGTTGGTTTTGAGTTGTTGGGTTTGGTTGATGTTGGTGTATGTGGGTGTGTATGAGTTGGGGTTGAAGATGGGTGAATAGTGCCCAAACCCCGCATGCCCAGAGCTCGGCGATCGATCGGCGCCTTCTCGCGATCGATCGCGAGCAACAGAGCTGAGGCAGTGAGCTTCAGCGATCGATCGCGAGTTTGGCGCGATCGATCGGCGAGGCCGCGATCGATCGGCGCAAGCTCCGCGATCGATCGTGAATTGTTTAAATTTGTTGCCCGAGACAGTGAGGTCTCGCGATCGATCGGGGCTTGATGGCGATCGATCGCGAGACACCAAAAATGGTGTTTTTGATTATTTTTGTGGGATTTTTTGGTATTGGACTATTATTGGGTTCTAATATTGATTTGTGTGAATATGTAGAACCAACCCAGGTGGCAACACAGCCAAGGAATTGAAGTCCTACCATATTCCACTTTTGGAAAGGTACGTAGTGGACGTACGGGCACCCCAACGGTACATGTATCTTATATACTTACTGTTTATGCATTGTGGATGCAAGTATATATGTGGTATTGCATAGTGGATGCAAATACATGTTATGCATGATGTTTATAGATGCATATGATTATTGGTGCACATCCCATGAGTCGTGGTCATCCCTTGATGATTTTAATGCTTGCCGCTATTTGGTTTGGTTCCGCTAAATGTGAAGCGAGGGGTGGGAGCGCCGCATGTCACATTTGAGCGTGGTTATCATATAGGGCGAGGAAAGGGTATTTGCCGCTCAATGAGAGGCGAGGGGTGGGAGTCCCGCAGTCCATTGAAGCGAGGTTATCCTATGCCGCCTATATGTAAATAAGCGAGGGGCATTAAAATACATTGTGATGGACAGACTAGGGATTGGGGATCAGTATTTGGTATTGATGAGCTGGTTTATGTCATGACATGTTTTGACCATTAAAAATAATCTGTTGATTATACTCATGAGTTATGGTACAGGGACAACCAAACGGGAAGCGTTTGAAATGCATGGGGAAAACAGGAAGTGTTTTATTATGATTATGCATTTACGCTTTATCTTCATATTGTGTTGAATATGAATGATTATTATTGCTCATGTTTGGGGGTTGTCCTTGTAGGTACCTTTTTGGCATGATAGAAGGGCTTGAACGGGTTGAGATGGTGAGCTTTTGAGGATGCTTTTGAGACTTGAAGGACGGGATTATATGGATAGTATCTACTCTAGGAGTAGTATAAAACTATATTTGAACATTCATTGATTGGAATGTAATTAATCCATTTGGTAGTCCTTATTTTTGGCATGTAATGCTTAAGCTCTTAGACTCAACACGTTATTTCTCACTCTGATCATTTATATTAGCTCTATTATGCCTTGATTCCGCACTTAAGGATTAGGGTCCTTACACTCATGGCATCAACTGAGCAACGTTTAGAGAACCAGACCAATTATATACGTCATCTAGAGCAGCAATTAGCAATCCTAGTGGAAACCATTTCAATGAGCTGCCAAGAGGAGGAGACGAGATCTACAAATCAGGCCTGGTTACATGATGATGATCACTCAACCAATCAAGTTTGGGGGAGTGATCCCACTCATGTGGAAGAATCAAGGGAAGTTGAGCCTATGGAAGTGATTGAGCCTACAGTGGAAAAGTCATCTGAGGAGATCCTATGGGAAAACAAGCCAAGAGTGATGTTGGAGGATGAGAGTTTCGAGAACCTTGATATGCACCCATCGATGGAGACATGTTATATGCCATATGTGGATACGTATTTCACATCGATGCCACCAACTTCACCGCACTACGCCCCATATGAGATGAAGTCAAGTAAAGAATCATTCTCCCATGCTCACTATGTCATGACAAAAGTTGTTGGAGCGACGAGTTTACACTGGAGACATCTGGCCAATCTTGAGGGCATACTGAATGAAGACCCATTAGTGGTATCATACGATACTTACTATGGGCGGCAACCACTCTTTGATGGTTGCTTTTGATGGTCAAGCCGACGACTAGAAATCAGCGCTTCTTGGGAGGCAACCCAAGCATATCCTTTTGCATTTAGCTTTGTTTTATTTTCGATTTTGCATTTAGTTTGTTTTTCTCTCTTGTCGATTTTTTTTTAGCATCCTTCTTTTGCGAGGTACTCAAGTGGAGCGATGAACCCCTACAGCAGTAGAGCTTTCAAAAGCCAAACTTCCTCAATCCTCATGCAAGCTTCTTGATCAGGGGAGTTTACTTTTTCCCTTTTGATTCTTTTAAACATTGAGGACAATGTTTCAGTTAAGTTTGGGGGAGTGGCTTGCGTGTTTAATTTGTTTTATCCACATGTTGTGTGCTTAATTGTCACTTGAATCGTCCTTGAGCACATTTAATTTTTTTTTTTTTAGAAAATTAGTTAGTCTTGAGAAATGAAGAATTAGATTTGCAACGGTAATACATGATGAAATTAATCCTCATCTAGATAGGAGTCATGAAAATGTTTAACTTGTTTGTATATATCCTTTGTTAACCATATGTCAAAACTGAGGAATAATTTGAGCACTTATTGAGTCATGATTGAGTGAAGTATGTATTGATTAAAGTGAAAATTTGTGTTAACTATGATGAGTCTTGAGTATCTTAGATAACTCTACAATTTATTTGAAAGCACTTTAAGGCAAAATTTATAATTAGGAACTTGACTTGGAGATGATTTAGGCGATCTTTGGACCGTTTGTGCCTTTCAAGCCTACCTGTTATACATTATCCTTAGTGTCCACTCTTGTGCTTTATTGAAAAGGAATGGTATATGCATTGCATATGATTAGACCCCCATTCGACATTCTTGGCAACCTCATTATACCTACCTTGGATTGAGCCTAAAAGAAAATTTTTACCTACCCCTAAGGGAGTATAATGAGTCTCATTCATTGCATTAAATTGTTATATGTTGATAAGTTCATTGTGAACAAAAGAATTAGCAAAGAAAAAGAAAAGATGTAGAGAAAAGCCTTGAAAAGAAAAATTCAAATAAGACCCAAAGTGGCCAAGGCTAGAAAAAGTTGAAGAGAAGCTCAATAGTGTGCGAAAAAAGTATTGAACTGATTCTATTGTACTCTCTTCTTTGAATTCATCCTATCTTTTCTTTGGAGCCGACACCAAAAGGCCTAACGTTATAAGCTTTTAAAGTCCTGTTGATCCAAGTCTAGGGAATAATTACGTTAGTGGAGAAGTGCTGGATAGTAAATTTGTAGAGTAGTTCAAAGTAATCTTGACTCGGAGTTGTTATGGCACTTTTTGATCTTAAAGATATGTACATTACTCATGTTTGACAAGAGCACACACGCACGTTCCAATGTTGCGATGTATTGTTTAACTTAGGAGAAATTGATTCTTGTTGAATGTTGAATGACTTTTATTGATGTGTAAGATAATTCATGCATAGTATGAAGATTAACTTTTCTTTTGAGCTTATTGCTTGCTCGAGGACGATCAAGTCTAAGTTTGGGGGAGTTGACAGGCTTAGAATTTAAGTGTTTTTAGCTGTAATTTCTTCCCATTTTTCATACTTTTTCCTGGATGATATTATGCTTTTTGGTGTTTAATTGTCTATTTCAGGAAAATTAGTTGGAAATGGAAGAAATGAGCTAAACTGAAGAAAAAGGGCGAAATCGAGGCGAGAAAGAGTTGAAATTGAGGAAGTGAGATTTTCGGGATCTCGATCGATCTAGATTATGTCTCGATCGATCGAGCCAGACAGTGTGCTGAGAAGAAAAGAATTTCAAGTCTCGATCGATCGGAACAATTTTCCGATCGATCGAGCGAGGCAGTAACTCAGAGCTAATTTTATCAAAGTCTCGATCGATCGGAAGGAAATCTCGATCGATCGAGCGAGACAGTAAGTTTCAAAGGCTAACATGAATAGTGCACCGATCGATCGGACGCAATTCTCGATCGATCGATACGCAAATCCGGGAAAATCTTATCTTCCATTTTTGAATGGATTTTTGAGGGTTTAAAGGGGGAAATCATTTCATTCCAAAGGAAAATCATATCAGACGCCTAAGACAGACAAGAGAGGAACCCTAGCCGCCGCCAAGAAGGAGATTCAATCTCCGTTCTTCGTCCAAAGTCGAGACAATCCATTCCGGAGTGCAAGGAAGGAGCAAGAGAAGAAATCACGGTGCAACGCACGGATTCATCCACCGTTTATCGTATTTCTAAACTTTGATTTCTTTGATTTTCAATTCCATTTGATGTTTTTGAGGTCGAGAGACAATTAAACTCTTATGTATTTGATTTGAATTAAATCTAGTTTATTTTATCGAGTTTTAGTTTCGTTGTGTTTGATTATTGATTCAATTGTGTTTGAGCGCATTGATTGCTATTGTTCATAAATTAATTGTTTGTGTAGATCAAAGTGTAGCTAACTTTGATTGAATCTGAGAGTTATAACCGAGATCGAGAGATAACGTTGTAACACGCTCCATTAATTTATGATGTATGTTACGATTGAGATCGAGAGATGATATCGCATACGTGAGAACTTGGAATCGAGAGATTTAGAGTTATAAGGTTTTGACGATTTATGCAATATTGAATTAGTAAATAGGTGCACGAGAGTGACTTATTCTAATTTAGTGTTAGTTTCTTTACAGCTTGAGAGAGTGTATCGAATAATAGCGAAAACCTTTCACCTTTAGAATCAATTGGTTGATAATTTGATAATTCAGTTGAATCATTAAAGATAACATAGTTGAACGACGAGCTTGGTAAATTTCTCGAGTGACTTACCTTCGCATATCCGGAACCATACATTTTATTGTTTCTTGTTTATTTGTCGGTCGTTAGTTTAGTTTGGCATTAGATAATCACCTTTGTTAATCGTAGGCTAAATATAATTTTATTAATCTTATTTGGTACTTATACGTTAGTCCCTGTGGATTCGACAACCCTTACTTAATTTTCACTATACTAAAACTTGACAACCGTGCACTTGCGGTAGAATCGCTTCACACTATTCTTTGAAATATCTTTTGTTTAAAAATAAAGCGGTCATAAATCCCGGTGTGGTATCAATCCTTAAGAGGATTTTATTGGTGGCAATTATGAATTAATTGCGGTATTGGGACTCCCAAAGATTTAATCCGGTATTTGGAGTCGTTGAATCCAAGGGTGGAGATTATATTCTCATCGTGGTGGAAACCTTGGAATTTGGTTTTTGGTAAGATCTGGGATCCGGGGTACTTTGTATTGGGGCTGGTATTGGAAATTGAGATTGGAGAGATAATTATTGAAAACAGATGATTTTTAATGAGTCATGGTGTATTTGTAGAGGACTTGGTATTTTGGAGCCTTGGTACTGTATATACCAAGTGGACTCGGTGTTCCGGCATTGCACAGATTTCCTCTCTCTCTCTCCCTCTCTCGGTTCCCCTCCCCTCTCCCCAAACCCCTCCTTTCTTCCCTTGGAAGAATTGGTTGGAAGCTCGGCTCGGGAGCCGGATTTCTCGAAGATAATAAGGCATTATCCTTCCCCTCGCATTTATCTTTGGTTTGATAGTAGTATTGTAGAGTATGGTTTAGTATTATGTTGAGTTTGAGTTTTGAAAATTTTAAAGATTTTGGGGTTGGATGTTTAATGGTTTTTATGATGTTTATATTGAGGATTAATGGTATATTGGGTGTTGGGTTTTGTTAATTTGGGGTTTTACACCTTAAAACGCCATTTTTAGGCTTGTTCAGAGCTCGTCACTCGATCGGCAATAGGGGCCCAATCGATCGCGCGTAATTCCGAAAAATAGAAGACGATAAGCAGTGTTGGCGATCTAATGATCAAGACTACCAATCGATCACGGGCGCGTGGCGATCGATCGGTCAGTCTCGCCGATCGATCGTACGGTAAAGAATTTTGTTGCCAAAATCTGTTGTGGCTCTCGATCGATCGAGACTCAATGTCCGATCGATCGACAAACCAATATTTTTGGGGAGTTTTGTGTTTATGTTATAGAATTGTTGCATGCTTCGCCCGGGGTCTATTAAATGGTTAATCATCATAGATTGACGATATATTTGGGGATTGTAAACCTGCTTGGGAACGTGGTTGCATGCTTATAATTAATTATAAATTATTAATTGTGTTTAGCACATAATTCATCGGTCACGGGACCAAGGCAAGGTTGGATTCGACCTACGGAATTATAAGGTACGTATAACGTACGAGCATAGCTTTAAATATATTATTGCAATTGTTGTGCATGATATGATATAGTTGCGATAATTTTATTGATATTACGAACTATATGGTACCGCTATGGAGCGAGCAATGATTGGGATGTTGTCGCTGTTGAGCGAACATCGATTATGACGCCGCCGTTGTTGAGCGTGCATGGGATTAAAATACCGCTATTGTGGAGCGAGCGATGAAATAGAACTATGGAACCATTAGTGAGATATATGAGATATCTGTAATCATTGTTTAAATGATTTGATTTTATTGTTTATGGTATCGGTATATGGGGAAACGGATTAGTTTATCAATGTAATGATTAACAGGCATTTGGGAATTTGATGGTTTCAGTTATTTTGAGAACAGGAACAGCACATAGTATCCCGGATGAGGATGATACCATCCAGGGAGTATCATTTAAAATTCATGGCATTTACATTCTGTAAATTATGAACTGTAATATTATGATTATTGGATTGGTGGTATTGGTATGCTCACCCCGTGTGGGGGCTGTCTCTGTTGGGACAAGTGAACAGGTACATCGATGGCTTTGGAGTTGAGCTCGAGCTGTTGATTAGAGGTACTTCCAGGATCGAAGTACCAGAGCTGATATTGAGTATGATATTTATACATTAGATACACATATACTTATTCGATGCTCGCATGTGAGCACTATTATGTGTATATGGTTTGTATAAAATGGCAATGGCCTTTTCTCTTTTCATTTATGTGTTGCATGCAATTAATTAGGAATTGCAAAATGAATTGAGAATGTGTTAGTGTATTACAAGGGTGCATGATATGTTAAATGGACTTGGTTGGGGAAAGCTGGATATTTAATGAAAGGATGCAAGAAATTTTATAGATGGTATTTTATGTCATGGTTGCATGTAGTCTTTTCCCCCTGATAACATGATTGTATGCACTAATTGCATGGGTTAATACACTAATAATGGGTTAAGGGCTCGGTGGTCCTTACATTAGTGGTATCAGAGCAGTGGTTTGCTCTTTGGGGCTGTTGAGGGCCTAGGAACATGTTAGTGGGATAATTATATGGCATGACATTTATAGAACCGTAATATAATCCATTGATTATGATTATGAGTTGTGGTACAGGGACAACCAAGGGAGCATCTTTAAATGCATTGGAATACATGAAGTACTTTGTACTTATGGTTTATGCATTTACTCATTATAATCATATTGTGGTGCATATGGATTATTATATGCTCTTGGTTTGGGGTCGTTCCTGTAGGGACACTTTGGCATGGAGGGCTAAGGCCAGGGTTGATGGGCACCAAACGGTAACATGTATTTTATAAACATCATGGATTATGCATTGTGGTTGCATATATGTATTGGATGTTTGGTACATGGCATGTGTAGTCGTTGTTATACTCTAGTGATGATTTTAATGCTTTGTCGCCGTCATTTGAAGAAATGATAGAATACATGCCGCTGTCATATCGTAGCGAGAAAAGAATATTTGCCGCTAAATGTTGAAGCGATGGTAAATTCCGCATGTCGCATTTGAAGCGAGGTTATTCGATGCCGCTGATATGTTGAAGCGAGGTGTATTAGTTCCGCGGTCATGACTAGCGATGGCATTAAAATACACTGTTATAACAAGACTATCATTGGTGATTCACATGTACTTTGTATACATATTGGATTATGCATTGTGGTTGCAGGTATAGATGGATGCTTGGTGCATACCCCATGAGTCGTTGTTATATGCGAGTAATGATTTTAATGCTTTGCCACTGTCATTTGAAGCGATGATAGAATAATTGCCGCTGTCATATCGTAGCGAGGAAAGAATATTTGCCGCTAAATATTGAAGCGAGGGTAAATGCCGCATGTCACATTTGAAGCGAGGTTATTCGATGCCGATGATATGTCGAAGCGAGGGGTATTAGTGCCGCGGTCATGACAAACGAGGTGCATTAAAATACACTGCTATAATAAGCCTAGGATTGGCTAGTCTTTGGGCGATGGTTCATGCCGCCGGGTATTATATAGCGATGGTACATTCCGCTACATCTATGGCGATGGTTTATGCCACCGGGTATTATATAGCATTGTGATGTCCTGGGATTATTGGTATTAATCCCGGAGGGTTATTAATCTTTAATGTTTTTTTTATTGTGGCAATTAGGAATTAATTGTGTTTATATGATTCTTACGGTGATAATTAATTTATGTGTTGGAATTAATTATCTTGGTAAAAATGCTTAGTCACATGGTATGGGTGACCTGGGGTGCATTTCGGGATGCATGTTGGGAAATTAGGGGTGATTATGGCTTGATGGTGAAATTGATAATTATTTTCGGAAAAGCATGGTTCTAATTGGGATTTTGATTCATTGTGGTAAAATGCTTTTAGAATATCATGTTGGGGTGTTTTATACACCAGGCTTTTGTTTAGATGAACATTTAAATCCCATAACATGGCAAGGGAGCCACTTGCACACACCTTTACATCCCATCACTCCTCTCTATCAGCTTTATGTCCATACAACCCCCTCCATTCATCCAAAAGCTTCCATTTTCGTTTCTGAAACAAGAGGGGAGGAGAAAGCTTTGAAAAAGGGGTCATTTTGTGATTTCTTGTTAAAAACTTAAAGCTCAAGTGGTAAGCTTTCATTATTGTAAAGTTTTGTTGAGCATTGGTTGGTTTTGATGTTGTATCTTGGGGTTCAAGGGGTAGATCTTGTTCTATCATTGTTGTTTATGTTGGGAGTTAGGTTTTGTAGTGTTTGGATGGTTTTTGATTGGTTTTATGTTGTAAATTGAAGTGGGTTTGAGTTGTAGGTGATTTGGTGTTGAAAGGAGCTCATTCTTGGAGGTTTCTCGCGTTTACAGGGCTGCTTGATCGATCCGAAAATATTTTCGATCGATCGAGCATGGCAGTATGTTTTTGTGGCTTTGGAACAGTGGACCGATCGATCGGTATTTTGACCGATCGATCGGAGGGTGGTTTTCGATCGATCGAAATGAAATTTCGATCGATCGAGATGGCCAGTTTGTTGGTGCCTCTTTTGTTGTTTCTTGGCTCTTTTGGGTGTCTTGCATGCTTCTCCCCGGGTTATTTTAAAATGTTAATTGTCATGGATTGACAATATTTTTGGGGTATTATACATGCTTAGCCGGGAACTTTTATAATTTGGTAATCGTCATGGATAGACGATATGTTTGGGAGTTTTGAACGTGCTTGGGCACGTGGTTGCATGCTTATGCTTGATTGTGGGTTGTTTATGTGTTTTAGCACATGTTTCACGGGGCATGGAACTCAAGCCAGGCTTGACGTGGACTACGGAATTCTAAGGTACGTATGACGTACGAGCATAGCCTATTATATTGTTGCAACTGTAAAATACATTGTGTGTGATAATTGCATTATATGGACATTGAAATGCATGGTATACGGTACTTGCTATAAATGGATAGTGAAATGCATGTTATATGGTAATTGCGATAAATGGACATTCGTGGGGAATTATATTGTGCCGCTTTTGAGCGAGCAAAGATTGGGATGTTGTCGCCGTTGAGCGACCATCGGTTATGACGCCGCTATTGTTGAGCGTGCGTGGGGTCGAAATGCCGCCATTGTGGAGCGAGCTATGACATAGAAATATGGAGTCAATTGCTGAATATATGTGATATCTGTAGTATTCTATTTTGATGGTTTAATCGCATTTGGTTATGGAACTGGTATAGCAGGAATGGTTTTAGTTGATCAATGAGATGATCAACTGGTTTTTGGGAATTTAATGGTTTGGTTATTTTGAGAACAGGGATAATACAGGGGTCCCAGATGAGGGTGTTACCATCCAGGGAGTATCATTTAAATTATGGCATTTACACTCTGTAAATTTATCAATGTTATGATTGGATTGGTGGTATTGGTATGCTCACCTCGTGTGGGGGCTGTCTCTGTTGGGGCAGGTGTTACAGGTGTAGCAGCGGCTTTGGAGTTGAGTCCGGGCTGTTGATTTGAGGTACTTCCAGGATCGAGGTACCAGAGCTGGTTGGATGGGCACGTAGATCAGAGTTGAGATCGAGTTACGGAGATGCTTCCAGGATCGAAGCATCAGTAACGGTATCCAGTAGAGTGTTTTATACATTAGGTACACGTGTGTTAATTTGGTGCTCTTACGTGAGTACATTTTACGTGTATATGGAATGTATAAATGAGCTACGGCTCTTCTCTATTCATTATGGTTGCATGCAATTAAATATGGAATTGCTAAATGAATAAAGAGCATGTTAGTGTATTATGAGGGTGCATGTTATATGAATAATCTTGGTTGGGGAATTTGAATATTATATGGATTAAATGCAAGAAATTTTCTGGATAGCACATGGTGTCGCTCTTGCATATGGTTTTCCCCACGATAGTATGATTATATGCACTAATGGTATGGCTTAATACACTAATGACGGGTTAAGGGCACGGGGTCCTTACAGCAATGGTACATTCTGCTACATCTATGGCAATGGTTCATGCTGCCGGGTATTATATAGCGATGGTACATTCCGCTACATCTATGGCGATGGTTCATGCCGCCGGATATTGATAGCGATGATTTATTCCGCTACTTCTATGGCGATGGTTCATGCCACCGGATATTGATAGCGATAGTTTATTCCGCTATTCTATAGCAATGGTTCATTCCGCTTTCTTCGGCGATGGTTTATGCCGCCGGGTATGTATAATGATGTTTCATTCCGCTATTCTATGGCGATGGTTCATGCCGCCGGATATATGTAGCGATGTCTATTCCGCTGATTATATAGCGAGGGTCTATGCCGCTGATTATATAAGCGAGGGCTCATGCCGCTGATTTTATAGCGATGGGTTATGCCGCTATGTACGTAGCACGGGATTATGCCGCCTTCGAACGATGGGTGCTAATTGCGTACCGCTGTTGGGCGATGGAGATAGGTATACCGCTATCTTTTTAGCGATGAATAGAGGTGTATTACTATTTTGTTAACATTATTGTGGATGTCATGTATTGACATATAACATCACGTGTTTGACGATGAGATTATGGATGTCATGTATTGACATATACCGTCATGAGTTGACGATGTTATTGTGGATGCCACGTGTTGACATGTACCGTCACATGATGACGATGACATAGAGGATGTTCTATGTGGTCGGATGTCGTCGTTACGATGAAAAATACAATTAGGTGTATGTATTTAGTCGTATGGTTTGAGTGCCAATGGTGGGCACAGGGTAGTGTCTGAGTCACTGGTTGACGAGACCATTATGCCGAGCAGGTTTGCTCGATGAATTATTGGATGCACCGTACAGGAAGTGTACCGCAGCACACATTTGAGGTAAATATTTTACGAGTAGGGGTACCTTTGGGTATAATCGTTGGGATGGTTATGGCCAAGTGATTGGTGATAGGAGTAGTTATTGAGGAAACTACTTGTATTTATCGATGTGACGTATGGTAGACATGGTCACACCCACACATGGAGGTGTGGAATAAAATCCTAATGAATAAGGATTGCTTTGTGGTTGAGTAAGGACACCGGATGTCCGTTATACATTGGTATTAGAGAAATATCGGGTGATGACCCACTACTCTAATTGATTGAATGGTATGGTATACCGGGATGGAACATATGATATGTTGGTAGGTTTGGTACAAACCTAAGGAGGCTACGATGGGCTACCCAAGTAAGATGGGCTAGCCAACAAGGAAGCTCAGTATTCCCTTCCCTATATAACTTGGGGACAAAAATCAGACCTACATTCAGACTTTTACAACTTAGGATTAGCCTACATTCATCCATCCTCCATATTACCATCATCCACCTTCCCCACAAAAACATCATAGGATTTTGGAATAAGCCAACAAGATAATCGAGGAGCACGATCGAGAAAGAAGCGAGGAAGGATCGAGATTCAATGAACGAAGTTCACTTGGGAGTTTGCTTTTACTTTTCTATTTTAGTTTTGAATGAATATTGGATTTATTGTGTTTTTGATGATTGAGAGATATCATAAACATAGTTTTTCCTATTGATATTATGATTGAATTCATACATCTTCTATGTGCATGTTTATTGTTCGTCATGCTTTTGAAGGATTGCTCCCCTTTGAATGATTCTAGTTATTATAATTGAGATCGAAAGATAAAATTATAATACGACATAGTAATAATTCATGCCGTGTGTTAAATATTAGATCGAAAGATAAAATCACATACGAGTGATAGCTTTAGGTTATTTAATCTAAGGTTAGTGGTTTTCATAAAGGTTCATTCAATATCGAATTGTTAATTTAGTGAACGAGAGTTGCTTGTTGCAATTTGATGTGAGTTTATTGAATAAATTCGGAAAACCCGTCACCTTATAGATGTATAAGGAAAAGAATTGTAAGGGTTGGTTAGGTGAATCATTGTCTTGATAATTTTTTCTTGTGGACTTTTCTCGTGATCATCGATTGTTTTGGTTGGATTAATAGTTAATTTAGTTATTTAGTATTTTATTAAATTCAATTTCATGGGTTAAATAGAGTTAAAAGTGTCTTATTTGGTACTTGCTTGTTAGTCCATGTGGGTTCGACAATCGTATTCTTCCTTTCTATACTAAACTTGCGGTTAAATCGCATTGCTTTGATATTTTATTGTTTAAATAAATAGCGATCAAGTATACCATTAACACAATCTCACAATTCATACTATACAGAATATAAAGCTGCAAATTAAGGAATACTCCCTGTACGTACCATTATCATATGGGATCTCCCCTGCTGTTCCTATTCTCACAAAATCCAAGAACATCAAACTCCGAAATCCGTTAAATCATTTGTGAGGACCCGTTCTTAATCAAGTGTTTAATTATCACACAATGATTATTTATTACATAAGATCATTTAAAAGTCCTGCTAACAAGTGGCTCTAAAAATTTCGGCATTATCTCCACGCACGAGGGACATACCAAAAAAAATGAAAAGCATAATAATCATATTCCAGTGCAGCAAGTGAATACATAATACCATAGCATGCATCATATGCACTCAGCACATAATCCGTACTAAAAAATATTTATCATACCATAGCATGCACAATAAGTCTCCAACACACATTTCATACTCAAAATATTTACACAATATCATCAACAGTAAAGAAACATCAAATATTCACCAATAATCAAGACTGGAAGGAAATAAACTCCATTTACATAGTTATACTATCCAGGACACACCCTGGATACTTAAATATCCTACGACTGGGATAGACAAAAGAAAACAACCTCAGGTAAGACTTCCAGCGAGCATTCCCTCTTTTGGATCCTAGTCACCTGTAATACCTAATATTGCCCACACACAAAGACAACAACAGCCGCCTAGGGTGTGAGCCTAAGCCCAATATGAAACTATCAAGTAATTACAAAATTTATCTATAAAATTTGATATATGATGTAATGCAATATAATGCAATGCAATGCAATGTAATGCGATGCATGAAAGGTACAAATCATCTCGGGATAGCAAAAGCCCGGAATCCAAGGAATAGCTATCAAATATATCAAGATTCCAGAATATCGGAGTCCAAAGAAAGGTATCATCATTCAATATCAAGCTCGAGCGGAGGGTGACAACATACACACTTTGCGCTAGGAGAATCATCATGTGTTGTGCTCGTCATCCCTCGTGTCTAGGTAGCAACACGCATGACTACAGTTGCTACATAAACTGTCTGTCATCGCCGTGCCCTTCGTCCCCGACAATCAGAGTAAATCAACTCAGTCATCATCAAGGATATCAAAGAAGTGGATAGATCAATATGATATGCCCATGAATCATATATCGATGTATATTTATCAAAATGATGTGTGTTAACACAACATTTATTTTCATACATTGATATGCCAATTAAGATGCTATGAACGCTCATAATTCAATTAAAATCACATAGCCAAGTAGTTTCACGAAATTCACGTAAGTTCAGCAATTCATATATCAAATAATACAGATACCTGTCGTATGTTACCGATCGCAACATACCTATTTTTCCTTGTTCTAGAAGCTGAATATGGTCTTCTTAGTTCGTGGAACTTCCATGCAGTGTATTAATCTATCAAATTCATACAACACCATTTCATTACTTCTTTATCACTAAAGTTACCTTAGCAACTTATATTATATTCTTTAACTTGAGGCGATTAATCAGATCTAAACGATGTAGGATAGAAGTATTCTGATTCTCGTGTACTTATTCTTACCATTTCTTCAGTTCTAGAGTTATTAAGATGTCTAATCATCATTAAAATCCTAATAACACATTTTATTTCAATGAACAAAATTCACATGCTCTCATATTATAATTTTCAATTATATCCTTCAATATTATCCATCACTTGGAAACTAAACTTAGTTTGGACTTAACTATTATAGCAAGGATGTGTGGCCAGCTATGAAATCATAAACTAACCCCACATTTACCCAAGTATTGCAAAAACATGCACTTACACGCGCATTATACTCGCATGTGCACCTTATAGCATCAGATTCCCAAACATGTAGCATATTTTCAAATCTAACTAGCAAGAAACTTGAACTCTAACCAAAAATACCTTTAAGAATACATGCAATCCATTCATACATGATTCATCAAGCTAAAGTTGGATCTAAATGAGTTATTGAACTAACTATGAATTTAGAACATTCACCCTAAAACCATGAACATTTCCCCAATTTCCAGCAGAAAATCGATCCAACCAACAAGACAACTTGATAAATCTGTAAAATTCTCCAACACAGGATCAATCAAGCTAAAACATGGTTTAAGAATTCTTTACCCTCACATGCATGAGACTAAAACATACACTCGGCCAATACATCGACAAAAAACGAACCAAACTCAATATGAAATGCAAGACTTTCACTACACTAAATCTCCAATATGTCACAACCACTCTAATCTTGCAAAAATAAGTTCAAATGCATCAAAATCAACAGATATTAAGGCTGGAAAGTCGAACTCGAGCTTACCCCCAAATCGTGAACAATAACCGCTAGTTGCATGTGCGATTTCCAGCGACTCACGGTGGCTCCAGGGGCGGCGACTGGTGCAAAACGTCGGTCATGGTGAGGTTGAGGGTTTGCATAACTGAATTTGAACTTAACTATGGGTAAAAGAAACAAATCGAAGCGAACACTCATGAACCCTAGAAATCGCAACTCGATATTTTATGGCAAAAATTGAACGCATTCAGAAACTCTCACCGTGAATTCTTGGTGTGGAAAGTTGTGCCCGAGAGTGGGGAACACGGTGGTAGGTCAGACGCAACGGGAGGTGGCCGGACGGCGGTGGGCGCGCGAGTTTAGTGGCGAGGGGTCGATGGAAACGCAGGTTGAATGAGAAGAGGAAAAAGAAAATCAGGTTTGAGAGTTAAAACGTGTGAGATTTTAAAAATTTTAGTGTGTGAAAAATAGTCTGAATACATTTTAATATATGTGTTTCCAGTCCAGTTATGTACATCAGAGTATCGCCGTTGTACTGATAAATTAAATTTACAATCAACAATTGGGATTTATACCCACTACTATAACAAAAAATTTAATTCTTCATTTTAATAATTTATTTTTAAAATATTATCAGAGCTTATTTTACCATTTCAAAATTATCTCTTGTTCCGATTAAATTGTCAGTTGACATTCATATTGTCAAATTTACTTCTAATTAATTAATTTCATCAATACAATGTGTAAGGCCCCAAGAATTTATTAATGATAATTAAATATAATTTTGGAAATTAATTATTTATAATTAATTCGGGAATTTATTTTTAATTAATTTTAGATTAATTAATAAGAAGTGAAATTGACCAGATGAAGGTCAACTGACAATTTAATTGGAACATGAAATATTTTTGAAATTGTAAAATATACTCCGATAATATTTTAGAGATAAGTTATTAAAATGGAGAATTTAATTAAAATGAAGAATTTATTTTGTGTTATAGTAGTGGGTATAAATCTCAATTGTTGTCTGTAAATTTATTTTATCACTGGTGACACTCCGATGTATATAACTGGACTGAAAGCAATACATATTAAAATGCATTCAGCACATTTTTTCACACACTAAAATGTAAAAACGCACACACTCAATCAGATTCTCTCCCGATTTTCTTCAGATTTCCGCGCGCAGTCCGACCACTAGCCGCTAAACCGCTGCGTTCGCCGGCGTCCGACCACCATTCGATGAGTCCGACCTAGAACCATGTTCCTCTCTCTCCGGCGTTCATTTACATAGCTGCAATTTAAATATTAAGTCACGGAATCGTTCGGATTTTGCCATGAAAGGTTCGACTTGCGTTTTAGGGTTCTTCACGTTCTTTGTTCGAATTCGCTTTTCTGACCTTAGTTTTGTTTGAATTATGTTATGAGAAATCTTCCCCTCACCACGACCGACGTTTCCCTCCAGTCGCCACCCCTGAAACCGCCGTGAGTCGCAGGAAATCGGACATGCAAGGCTCGGCTACTGTTCATGCGAGATGGGTATAATTGATTTCGATTTTCCTGCTTTTAGTTTCGAAATTTGGGGCTTCAATTTAAGTGTTGATGTTAGTGTTTGCACTGCATGTTAGTTTTTGCACTGCTGGGTGATTAATGGTATGATTTTGTCATAGTTTTGGAGCACCTCTTGGTCGAAAATCATGTTGTATGTGGTTCGAAAATCTGCTACATTACGATTCAATTATCTGCTGATATATTGGTGTGAAGATAATGCTTGTTGATACGATTTCCTGTTGTTGAATTCGGAAAACCAGTTGCATGTTTGTATTTAAAGTCTAAACTTAGAAGTTCTTTAGGGAGAAACTAAAATAATCAATTGAGAAAGAGCAAGATAGTAAGATTGAATTATTGAGCTAATAAACTCATTATAAGATTATAATTGCTTAACGAGTTAGTAATTAGAAGTGTTATGAGTACAGCTTAAGGTATTCAGAATTTGATGAATTATGGTGATTCTCAGGGAATTTCCCAAAGAAGTTAGTATTCTAAGCATTGTTACTCGAAATTGTAGGCATTGGAAAACTTTGAATTATATTAAATCTTCTATGAAATGGTTAGTAGGAAAATATTATTGCGAATAAGATTGTGAGGTGGAAACACTACTTTTAGATTTAATTACACCAGTTTATTTAACAAAGAAATTGGAATATGCATTCTTTTGAACTTGGGAAATCAAATTAATATGCTAACGAATGTGATTAAACGTGTAAGGAGATTTAATACGAATTGGAATTAGTATGATTCTAATTACTATATTTTAACAAATTAAATGACATAGTATGATTGATTGAATATTTGGAATTGTGTAGATCTTATTAAATTTCATACTGAAATGTCATTGATGTGATCGAAGATATCGAGATTGGACAACTAAGAATAGGTATGTTGCGATCGGTAACATACGACAGGTATCTGTATTATTTGATATATGATTTGATGAACTTACGTGACTTACGTGAAATTACTTGGCTATGCGAATTTACTTGAATTATGAGCATTCAGAGTTGATATATCGATGTATGAAAATAAATGTTTTGTTAACACACATCTTTTTCTACAAATGTACATCGATATATGACCTTGATGTTGAATATATATTGAGTTGCATCATATGGGATTATGATATTGGCATGATGCATTGACACGCATGGACATTGAGCATGTCATGTTGACTCTACAGATTCCTTCGTTGATACCCTTATCCTTTTTTCATTGGTATCTGTGATGCGTGTCTGGGGATGATGGGCACGCCGATGGCTCGGCGGAGAGAGTGAGCTGAGAGATGCCGTAGCGACGAGGGTGCCGACGTCGCCCAGACACGAGGGATGATGGACCGCCGATGGCTCGACTGAGAGAGATGTCGTAGCGACGAGCGAGTCGACGCCCTGCTCGAGCATGATATTTGATTGATGATACCTTTCTTTGGACTCCGATCCTTTGGTATCTTGAGATATTTGATAGCCTTTCCTTGGATTTCCGGACATTTGCTATCCCGAGATGATTTGTACCTTTCATGCATCGCATTACATTGCATTGCATGACATCATATATCACATTTTATATTTGCATGTTGTATTTACTTGATAATTTCATATTGGGCTTTGGCTCACCCCGTAGGGGGCTGTTGTTGTCTTTGTGTGTGGGCAATGGCAGGTATTAAAGGTGACCAGGATCCCAAAGAGGGAATGTTCGCTGGAAGTATTAACTGAGGTTGTTTTCTTTTTTCTTCTCCCAGTCGTAGGATAATTAAATATACCAGGGTGTGTTCTGGATAGTATAACTATGTAAATATTTTGAGTATAAATGTGTGCTGGAGATATATTGTGCATGCTTTGGTATGATGTAAATATTTTTAGTACGACTTATGTGCTGGGTGCCTATGATGCATGCTATGGTATTATGTATTTAGTAGCTGCACTGGGATATGATATTTTGTGCTTTTCATTTTTTTCGGTATGTCCCTCGTGCGTGGAGGTCATGCCGAAATTTTTAGAGCCACTTGTTGGCAGAACTTTTTTAAAAAATCTTCCGCTGTTTACAACTAAGTAATCATTGTGTGATAATTAAACACTTGATTAGGAATGGGTCCTCACAGTTTGTATCAGAGCATAAACTGGGAATGCTCTAGTCTTGAGTCTTGGGTACACTTTGAATAGACACGAATGAACATGTGCGCATGTGTTTCAAACTTAATTGACTTAATTGCTCTTACATGATTTGGAGTGCAATAGTTGATGTCGATATGTGGTTTATATATGCTGAGTCATGTCGTATTGCTATTGACGACGATATCGATACATATGTTTGATGAAACTTTAGTAGGGAAAGAGTTTACACTCGAGCACCTACAAAACCTATCATTATTGAATTAATACTGCATTAGAGTACATAAATGAGGATTATGCATATAAAATGAGGCATTCAAACTGTTTATGCTAAGATGTCTTCGAGCAATAAAGTTGTTTTGGAACCTATTGAGAATAACATGGTTGAATGAGTTATGAGATATTTGAGATGAGAGTTCTTGGATGTGATTGAGATATCTCCAAGACATAGTGCCATTTAGATTTCGGCATTAAGCTGCTGAAACATAATGAAATAGGGCTATATTGAAATGAGATTTGAGTATGATTTATGTTTTACAAAAAGCAAAAAGAATGAACTGATGAATATGTTATATAAAAACATAGTTAGATGCTGGCTTTGATGAAATGAACTATATAATTGATTAGTCACCAATGATGAATTGTACAGAAACATCATGTGATGTTGGGAAAATTCAAATATATGTGATATTGATCGAGAACTTTTGGGACGTCTTCATTCAGATAAAGTCCCAATTTGTGAGGGCCCAATCCTAATAATGTGATTAATTATCACACAATGATAATTATAGCGTAAACAGCGGAAGATTTGTTTAATATTTATTAACATGTGGCCCTAAAAATTTCGGCATGACCTCGTCGCACGAGAAACATACCACCAATACCAATAGTCAAAATATATATAGATACCATCAGTTTCATCTCCATCAACACAAATCAAACTATGAAACACATATCCATACTGAGCAACATAAACTAAATATACATAAACTCCCTACACTCCAGGGACACACCCCTGGTACATATACGACTGGGATAAGAAGGAAAATAAACCTCTCAAGTGTGGCTCCCACCGGATGTGTACTCCCTGGGGTCCTGACCACCTGTACTGCCTGCCATTGTCCACACACAAAGACAACAACAGCCCCCCTTGGGGTGAGCAAAAGCCCAATATGGAACGATCATGGAATATACATCATGTATCTATAAAATGATATATGAAATGAAATGCAATGCATGTCATGTCATGTCGGTATCATACACCCATCCGCTGGGTATCTCGGAGCCAATAAATGAAAGTCCAAATACTACATAGCTAAGCTCGAGCATGTCAAGCAAAGGAATGTCTATATGGTGCGTCGTCAAAGCGTCACCGCATCCCAGCTCTTGACATCAGATCATATCATACAGATGACGTCAGCAAGGCGCCACCTTATAACAGTCTCAATAAATAGGGATAATTCAAAGGATGACGTCGGCAAACGCCACCAATCCCCATATCAACAAATCATAGCAATCATAAGGGCCACGAATCTCTATGCCTTTCAGGAAACTTATTGCCAGTCATAGCACCGTGTACAACCCTTATGATTGATCGAATCCAAAAGAATAGGGTATCAAAGAATCGTAGCTCAACATGTATGTCATGCATCGATGTATGTATCAAAACTGATGTGTGTTAACAAAACATTTATTTTCATACATCGATGTGCAATTATGAATGCCATGAATGCCACATAATTTAAGTAAAATCACGTAGCCACGTAAAATCAAGTAATTCACAGAAGTCATCAAATCATATACCAACTGATACAGATACCTGTTGTATGTTACCCGATCGCAACATACCTTTACTTCTCGATATCTGAGGGTCGACTTGAACTTGTAGAGTCGATGTATTCACTGTATATTAATGAAATTCACCATTCACTAAATTACTCATTAAACATTGGTTATCAATTGTAGTCATAGCTGAACAAATTTAGGGTAATAATTTAATGCGATTACATCACAATTTAATTTGCTAAATTATTTTTTAATCAATTCAAATTTATTTTTACTAATTATAGTCCAAATTAACTGGTAATTATCAAAGCAAAGTCGGAAAAGTCGAATAACGAATTTACCCAAAATCGCACACAGTTCACGCACGGTTTTCTTCCGATTCCGGCGATCTCCGGCGGCGGTACTGGCGGTGACCGGTTCAGAAAGCTTCGTCTAGGTGAGGAGAAGAGATTCGGTGCTTGGCTTCGTCCAATTTGTTGTAAACTCGAAGAAATCGAATCAAAAGCTCAGAAACCCTACTCTGTGCGAGCTCGTCCGTTCCAGGGTAAAATCGAACACCTTTTCGAACACCAAAGTTTGATTATCTGGTGTGGAAAGTTTCGTCTCTGAGTTAGGAACATGGTGGTAGGTCGGTCTCGTCGAGAGGTGGTCGGACGGCGGCGAACGGAACAGATTTATACGCGGTGGTCGGTGAATCGCGAGAGAAGTGCGTGTTTTCGCACCTTTTAGTAGGTGTCCGCGACTGTGTGTTTTGAATGTGTTTACTGTGTGTTTTACGTCCTACATCGATATATATTAATTCCCGACCAATTATGAACATCGGGGTGTCACCGGTGTACTGGTGCATGTACATTGCATGTACAGTTCACACCTGACTTCGTGTCACTACTTCAATCAAAAAATGAAATCGATCATTTTAATACAAATTTTATATTTACTAAATTAATTTAACAAAATTAAATATAATTAACGTTAATCGAACATCGGGGCATCACATTTCTCCCCCACTAGAAAAGATTTCGTCCCGAAATCTCTAGTTTACATAGATATTACATTACAAACATATATCATATCACCAGTCATAATACATACCAAAACTAAATTCAGAATACGGATCAGAATATAGACTCGTATACATAGAATATAATGGAGCAGAATCAAACAAATGTGGATAAGATTCTCGCATCTTGCTTTCCAATTCCCACGTTGATTCTTCCACGCCATGTCGTGTCCATTGTACTCGTACCAACGGAATAGATTTGTTACGCAATACTTTCTCCTTCCGATCCAAAATGCAAACGGGATATTCAACATAGCATAACGAAGGATCAAGTTCAACCTCATCAGGCTGAAGTACATGTGCTGGATCAGGTTCATATTTCCGTAACATAGAAACATGAAATACATCGTGAATGGCGGATAAGGCTGGAGGTAATGCCAATCGATAAGCAAGATCTCCAACTCGATCAAGAATCTCATACGGGCCAATATATCGAGGTGATAGTTTGCCTCGCATGCCAAAACGAACAGTGCCTCGAAATGGAGATATTTTCAGAAATACACGATCACCTTTCTGAAATTCTAAGGGTCGTCTTCGCTTGTTAGCATAACTTGCTTGACGATCCTGTGCGGCCTTCATACGCTGTCTAATTAACTGAACTTTTTCATTCATTTCTTGTATCATATCAGGTCCAGTCAATTGTTTTTCACCAATTTCTTCCCAGAATAAAGGTGATCTACAACGTCTTCCATATAATGCTTCAAACGGTGCCATACCAATGCTCGTCTGGTAGCTATTATTATAAGAAAATTCCACCAACGGTAAAGCTTCTTGCCAACCAACATTAAAATCCATCACCACAGCGCGTAGCATATCTTCAAGAGTTTGAATAGTACGTTTAGTTTGGCCATCAGTCTGAGGATGATAAGCAGTACTCATTGCCAAACGTGTACCCATAGCATCTTGAAAACTACTCCAGAATTTAGAAGTAAATCTGGGATCACGATCAGAAACAATTGTGACAGGCACACCATGCAGTCTCACAATATTCTCGATATACAATCGAGCCATTTTCTTATACGGAAAAGTCCGCTCATACGGAATGAAATGTGCAGATTTAGATAAACGGTCAATAATAACCCAAATAGCATCACAACCTCGGGGTGATCGAGGAAGATGGGTTACAAAATCCATAGCAATATGTTCCCAATTCCATTTGGGAATTTCAAGACTATGAAGTAACCCTCCAGGTTTCATTCGTTCGGCTTTTACCTGTTGACAAACTAAACATTTGGAAATAAATTCAGCTATATCCTTCTTCATACGTCTCCACCAGACTTGGGGTCTTAGAGTCATATACATCTTTCGGCCTCCAGGGTGGATACTATATTTGCTACAATGGGCTTCACGAAGAAGAGCAGATTTCAAATCAGAATTATCAGGAACAACCAACCGACCATTAAGTCGTAAGGAACCATCAGAAGATATCTGAAAGCCAGAAGGATGTCCTGTAGATACAAGTTCTTTAGATTTCTGAGTTTGATAATCATTTCGTTGGGCTTTCTTGATTTTAGAAATCAATTTCGGCTCAACCTGTAATACAGAAACAGTGACAGAATTCCCATGTGAGTGAAAAGTCCAACCAGAAGTACAGATATCATCATGTACTTTAGCGATACGAACAGAAGCTAGAACAGAATCATGAACTTTACGGCTGAGAGCATCCGCAATAACGTTCACTTGTCCAGGGTGATATTGAATCTCACAATCGAAGTCCTTCAACAGATCCATCCACCGACGTTGTCTCATATTAAGATCAGATTGAGAGAATAGATATTTCAAGCTCTTGTGGTCCGAATAAATAACAAATGTTTCCCCGTATAAGTAATGGCGCCAAATTTTTAAAGCAAAAACAATTGCTGCCAATTCTAAATCATGTACGGGATATTTATTTTCATGAGATTTAAGTTGGCGAGACGCATAAGCAACCACTCGGCCATGTTGCATCAATACACAGCCCAAACCTTTTAAAGACGCATCTGTGCATACCACATATCCTCCGGTACCTGAAGGAATAGTAAGTACAGGTGCAGTGGTCAGTCTCGTCTTTAGTTCAAGAAAACTTGCTTCACACTCATCTGACCAAATAAATTTCTGATTTTTCTGTGTCAGTTGAGTAATAGGTTTAGCAATTTTTGAAAAACCTTTAATAAAACGACGATAATAACCAGCTAAACCCATGAAGCTTCGGACCTCAGGAACATTTGTAGGTCTCGGCCAGTTTAACACTGCCTCAACCTTAGTTGGATCAACAGAAATACCATGTCGAGAAATGACGTGGCCTAAGAATACCACTTTGTCCATCCAAATTCACATTTGGACAATTTGGCATAAAGATGTTCGGTGCGAAGAGTTTGAAGTACCAACTTCAAATGTTCGGTATGCTCCTCTTTGGATTTCGAATAGACAAGAATATCATCAATAAAGACGATAACAAATCGATCCAAGAAATCTCGAAAAACTCGATTCATTAAATCCATAAAGACTGCAGGAGCATTAGTGAGACCAAATGGCATGACCAAAAATTCATAATGACCATACGTAGTACGAAAAGCAGTTTTAGATACATCTTCCTCTCGGACACGCACTTGATGATATCCAGAACGAAGATCAATTTTTGAGTAAATAGAAGTGCCTTGAAGTTGATCGAATAAATCAGGCAATGGATACTTATTTTTCACAGTTGCCCGATTCAGTTGCCTATAATCGATGCACATTCGCATAGTACCGTCTTTCTTTCGAACAAACAGAACTGGAGCTCCCCAAGGCGAAACACTCGGTCGAATGTATCCTTTATCGAGAAGATCCTGTAATTGGTCTTTTAATTCTTTCAATTCCAACGGTGCCATACGATAAGGAGTTTTGGAAATAGGTGCAGTACCCGGAACAAGATCAATACTGAATTCAACTTCTCGATGAGGAGGAAAACCAGGAATCTCATCGGGAAAGACATCACGAAATTCTTTTACTACAGGAATATCAGATAAAGATGGCTCCGTTTTTGATATATCAATAGCATAGATAAGAAAACCTTCATTCCCGCTATATAAAAGTCGGGACATTTCAAGAGATGATATCAATGGAATTTTCCCTTGGGAACCCTTGCCATAGAAATTCCACTTAGGTCCATCAACTGGTCGGAATCGAACTACCCCATGACAACAATCAACAGTAGCTCGATTGGTAGAGAGAACATCCATGCCAACAATGCAATCAAAGTCGTGCATAGGGAGGACAATCAAAATTTAAGAATAGAACATTATCCTCATATATTAACACACAATTATGCACAACCTGCTCAGATAAGATAATTCTTCCTGCTGGCGTAGCTATCGATAAAGTATTATCTAATGAAGTACAAATAATATCATGCGATACCACAAATGCATGCGATATGAATGAGTGAGATGCTCCTGTATCAAATAACACACGTGCGGGATAATCACATAACGTGCAATTACCTGCAATAAGACCACCAGGAGCCTCCTTTGCCTGATCCTCAGTCATGGCGTACACTCTGGCCTGAGGGGGACCCGAAACAGTCTGGCCTCGAGATCCTCGATACTGTGGAACATTTGATTGCTGAAAAGATGGCATAGGAGCAATAGGTCTAAAAGTACTGGGACCACCAGGAAATCGTGGCTGAGATTGCGAAGGAAACATGTCTCGATTTGGGCAATCTCGTATCAAATGACCCGCTTGTCCACAACGAAAACATGTACCTAAGACTTTACGACATTGTTCTACTGGATGCCTTCCACCACAAACACTACAAGAAGGACCACGGAAATGTCTCTCTCGTGAACTAGAAGATCCAGATGAAGAAGAAACAGAAGAACCAATCTTCTTAAAGATTTTGCCTTTAGGATGCAGAGTAGGTTGCTGAGTAGGTACTGATGGCGGAGGAAGAAACTGTGGACCTCCCCTTCTCAGTCCTGATTCTACCATCTTTGCTCGTTCCACTGCATCAGCATAAGTAGTAGGCGAGCCAGCAGTCACCAAAGTAAATAGGGTAGGATGCAACCCATTGACAAACCTATTAAATTTCGCCTTTGGATTTGCTGCTACATGTGGTGCATATTTCAGCAGGATAGAGAATTTTGAGGCATATTCTTCAACTGTCATGGTTCCCTGCTGCAAATTATTAAATTCATTTTCCTGAGCAGTATAATAGGATGGTGGTGAATACTGCTCCAGAAATTGGGCCTTAAAGACATCCCAAGATACTTCAACTCCAGCTTCAACCAAACCAATCTCAGCGGCTTCCCACCAAGATTGTGCACTATCCTTTAACTGATATAAGGCAAGTGGCAGTTTACGATATTCAGGATACTCAATCAGTCTAAATAGCTGTTCGATCTCTTTCAACCACGATTCAGCTCGTGCAGAACCCTCTGTTCCACGGAATTTGGGCGGATGCAAATTCTGAAATCGAGCCATGATAAGATCCATAGACATCTCTTCAAACTGATCAATCACACGCTCAACACTGGTGCTATTGGCAGCCTCAGCTTCAATAGCAGGTGCCTTTCCCTTACCCCGACCTCTTGCTTTTCTAAACATCTACAAACTCAAATGGCAACAACATAATTCAAAACAAATATACAAACAATACATATCAATTTATCTCATGTCCAATCAAACAAGAGCAAAGAATTTCAGATAATTCAAACACATGCGCACATATATCTTTGTGCCTATGGCAGTGTACACAAAACTCAAGAGCATTCCCAGTTATGCTCTGATACCATACTGTGAGGGCCCAATCCTAATAATGTGATTAATTATCACACAATGATAATTATAGCGTAAACAGCGGAAGATTTGTTTAATATTTATTAACATGTGGCCCTAAAAATTTCGGCATGACCTCGTCGCACGAGAAACATACCACCAATACCAATAGTCAAAATATATATAGATACCATCAGTTTCATCTCCATCAACACAAATCAAACTATGAAACACATATCCATACTGAGCAACATAAACTAAATATACATAAACTCCCTACACTCCAGGGACACACCCCTGGTACATATACGACTGGGATAAGAAGGAAAATAAACCTCTCAAGTGTGGCTCCCACCGGAAGTGTACTCCCTGGGGTCCTGACCACCTGTACTGCCTGCCATTGTCCACACACAAAGACAACAACAGCCCCCCTTGGGGTGAGCAAAAGCCCAATATGGAACGATCATGGAATATACATCATGTATCTATAAAATGATATATGAAATGAAATGCAATGCATGTCATGTCATGTCGGTATCATACACCCATCCGCTGGGTATCTCGGAGCCAAAAAATGAAAGTCCAAATACTACATAGCTAAGCTCGAGCATGTCAAGCAAAGGAATGTCTATATGGTGCGTCGTCAAAGCGTCACCGCATCCCAGCTCTTGACATCAGATCATATCATACAGATGACGTCAGCAAGGCGCCATCTTATAACAGTCTCAATAAATAGGGATAATTCAAAGGATGACGTCGGCAAACGCCACCAATCCCCATATCAACAAATCATAGCAATCATAAGGGCCACGAATCTCTATGCCTTTCAGGAAACTTATTGCCAGTCATAGCACCGTGTACAACCCTTATGATTGATCGAATCCAAAAGAATAGGGTATCAAAGAATCGTAGCTCAACATGTATGTTATGCATCGATGTATGTATCAAAACTGATGTGTGTTAACAAAACATTTATTTTCATACATCGATGTGCAATTATGAATGCCATGAATGCCACATAATTTAAGTAAAATCACGTAGCCACGTAAAATCAAGTAATTCACAGAAGTCATCAAATCATATACCAACTGATACAGATACCTGTTGTATGTTACCCGATCGCAACATACCTTTACTTCTCGATATCTGAGGGTCGACTTGAACTTGTAGAGTCGATGTATTCACTGTATATTAATGAAATTCACCATTCACTAAATTACTCATTAAACATTAGTTATCAATTGTAGTCATAGCTGAACAAATTTAGGGTAATAATTTGATGCGATTACATCACAATTTAATTTGCTAAATTATTTTTTAATCAATTCAAATTTATTTTTACTAATTATAGTCCAAATTAACTGGTAATTATCAAAGCAAAGTCGGAAAAGTCGAATAACGAATTTACCCAAAATCGCACACAGTTCACGCACGGTTTTCTTCCGATTCCGGCGATCTCCGGCGGCGGTACTGGCGGTGACCGGTTCAGAAAGCTTTGTCTAGGTGAGGAGAAGAGATTCGGTGCTTGGCTTCGTCCAATTTGTTGTAAACTCGAAGAAATCGAATCAAAAGCTCAGAAACCCTACTCTGTGCGAGCTCGTCCGTTCCAGGGTAAAATCGAACACCTTTTCGAACACCAAAGTTTGATTATCTGGTATGGAAAGTTTCGTCTCTGAGTTAGGAACACGGTGGTAGGTCGGTCTCGTCGAGAGGTGGTCGGACGGCGGCGAACGGAACAGATTTATACGCGGTGGTCGGTGAATCGCGAGAGAAGTGCGTGTTTTCGCACCTTTTAGTAGGTGTCCGCGACTGTGTGTTTTGAATGTGTTTACTGTGTGTTTTACGTCCTACATCGATATATATTAATTCCCGACCAATTATGAACATCGGGGTGTCACCGGTGTACTGGTGCATGTACATTGCATGTACAGTTCACACCTGACTTCGTGTCACTACTTCAATCAAAAAATGAAATCTATCATTTTAATACAAATTTTATATTTACTAAATTAATTTAACAAAATTAAATATAATTAACGTTAATCGAACATCGGGGCATCACACAATTACGCAAAATTGTGAATTGAAATCTAATAATGATATGACTATTTTGACGTATGATCGAACTTACAGAAGATTATTGGTCATTAAGTAGTTCGATGTTAATTGATTAATCTAAGGAGATTGAATTTTAGGACATGATGTTTAAGTCGAAATTCCATCTGTATTGGAATACCTTATAATTTGACTGAGATGAAGTATTAAAGGATTGAACCCTCAAGTTGTTATGTGTTAATAACATAGATGAAACACAAATGCTGTAACTCATCAGCATACATAAAAAGAGAATGTACAGATGTACAACCGGAACATGAAATGAACGACGCGCAAATATGGTTCGATATATTTGGAAACCATTAATGAAAAGGTTCATATACAAACTCTGTATAAATGTACCATAGAATCTCCAAGTAAAGTCTAAATTCTGAAAATCTAGAAGTGGTACAGATCCAAACCTGGAGATCGCATGACAGTAGTGTTAAACACGAACTTGTGCTCAGAGCTATCATGGATCAAGTTAACTGGAGTGATAATTTTGGGTATATTAAAGAATAGAAGTTGCAGGGACCTGAATATTAACTCGGTATATACTCCGTGCATTTATGATACAATTTTGAAAAAAATTTGAAAACTGGTAGATCTTTCGAAGATACTTCTAATGAAGATTTGTAGGCATATCGATAAAGAGACCTTGACTCGCTATGGATTTGAGATAATTTCAACAAGGATCGCCTTATTTAATGATCTACGTTGGACATTTCCGTACGTCTACAAGAAGATTTCTACTTTAACTAGTATCCGGTGTCAATCCAAAGCCAAGATCCACAGTTAATCTATCTTGTTGCTCGACGTATGATTATGTCATACGAATATTCTAATTCTTGACATTTTCTTGGATTTGATGTGTTGAATCATTTGACAAATTCTTGATCGAATTGTAAAGTCCTTCAAGATGAAAATAGGTTGTGTTGAATATCCGAAATCGATATCTCAGATTCCTTACGTGAATATTTTGATCAATCCATACAACCTGAATGTGGATTGCATAGGATGGTTATTTTTCCCATCGATAGTGAAGAATATGAAAGTCTCACATATCTTTTGCGATTAACTCAAGCGAATCAGATATTTATCTGACCAGACGAGCGTAACTTTGATTCTTTGAAATAACCACCGAATTTCTTTTTGTCATTCATTTTGACACCACAGAAAATAGAACAGATCTGTAATCGATATCTCAGTTTCCTATCAGTAAATGATTCTGTATGCCAAGCTATCTAAACGAAATTTTGTATGATCGAAGCGATACTCTTGAGCCACGTCATTTCTCGACGTAGCATTTCTGATGATTCAATTAAGGCCGAAGAATGTTAAACTGGCTAAGACCTTTCAATGTTCATGAGGTCTGATGTTTTATGGTTTACCGGGATTTCCAAATGTCGATTAATCGTGAGGTCCGATGGTTTATGGTTTAGCGGGATTTCCAAATGTCGATTAATCGAAAGGAATTGTTTTTGAAAAAAAAATGGCTAAACCTATTACTCAACTGACACAGAAAAGTTGAAATTGTATTTTGTCAGACGTTTATGAAATTTGTTTTCTTGGGACCCTGTATATAGTTTTGAACTGTTAACAAATGTTTTGTTTCAAAAATTTGACGTCATTAATTATACGGGGGAAAATTTGTTTTTATTTGGACCACAAGAACTTACAATATCTATTCTTTCAATCCGATCTAAATACGAGGCAACACAGGTTGAAGAATCTTTTGAAGGATTATGATAGTGAAACTCAAATGTCGCTACAGCTGTCCTCAGTTGTAAAGCCCACGAGTCTATTCTAGCTTATTATCGTAACACCAAGTACATTCGGATATGTATACATTCGACTGGGCTTTTCACTAATACCAGAAATTCTATCAGTATCAGCATTTCAAGTTGAGCCGGAATTGATTCTAGACACCAGATTAGCCTATCCAATTGATGTTCAAACTCAGAAATCTTAAGAATTTGTATCTTCAGGACATCCTTTTAGCTTTCAAGTATCTTCTGATAGTTTCTACGACTTAATGATTAATAAGTTGTTCTCGATAATTCTGATTCGACCTCTGATATTATTCGAGAAGTTCATAACTATGAAGATAGTATCTATCGTGAAGATGAAAGATACTTATGACTCTGAGACCTCAAATCTGATGGAGATGTATGAGATAAGAAGTTACTGATGTATTATCAAATGTTGATGTATTATCAAATGTTGAGGTTGTCAACAGTTTTGAAACCAAATGAACGAAGCTCGGAGGGTTACCTAATGGCTTTGAAAGTCCTCAAGGCGATTGGAAACATATTGCTGTGGATTTTGTGACTCGTATTCCTCGACCACCCAGAGACTGTGATGCTGTTTTGAACATTATGGATCTACTTCCTAAGTCTGTACTTTTCTCTCCTTACGAGCGGACTTATCATTATACGAATATGACCATTGTTTATTGAGGATATGTTACGTAATTTGGCGAATGATTTTAACATTGGAGGGCATGAAGCTTTGCCGTTAATCGAATTTCCTATATTGATACCTACCAAACAAGCAAAGATTTGACATCTTTTGAAATCTTTTAGGAGAGACGTTGAAGGTCGAGAGACGTTGAAGGTCGTCTCTAGCCTGGAAAGAAATCGGTGAAACGCCAGTGACTAGACCTGATATAATACGAGAAACGAATGATAAGATTCAGTTGTCCAAATAGCGGATGATGGCTGCCCAAGATCGTCAAGCAAGTTATGCTTTTAGACGAAGACGACCCATAGAATTTCAATTAGGAGATCATGTGCTTCTGGAAATTTCTCCGTCAGAGACACTACCTCGTTTTGGGCATGCGAGACAGATTATCACCTTCTTGTGTTAACTGTACAAGATCCGAGATTGAATTGGAAATCTTGCCTATAGATTGGCATTGTCACCAGTTGTATCGGTCACTCGTGATGTATTTTTTTCTTCATGTGGCTATGTTGCGAATATATTATTGAATCTATCACGTCTTTCAGCCTGATGAGATTAGACTTGCTCATTCGTATCAAGCATTTTGTTGCATTTTGAATCGTAAGGATATATATACGTTTTCCATATCCTGTCGTATATTATGATCCATATGATGTTTTCAACGTTGATCTGGATCTATGTTTGTGATTTCGAGGACGAAATCTGTTTAAGTGGGGAGAAGTGTAAGGCCCCAAGAATTTATTAATGATAATTAAATATAATTTTATAATTAATTTGGGAATTTATTTTTAATTAATTTTAGAATTAATTATAAGAAGTGAAATTGACCAGGTGAAGGTCAACTGACAATTTAATTGGAACATGAAATATTTTTGAAATTGTAAAATATACTCCGATAATATTTTAGAGATAAGTTATTAAAATGAAGAATTTAATTAAAATGAAGAATTTAATTTTGTGTTATAGTAGTGGGTATAAATCTCAATTGTTGTCTGTAAATTTATTTTATCACTGGTGACACTCCGATGTATATAACTGGACTGGAAGCAATACATATTAAAATGCATTCAGCACATTTTTTTCACACACTAAAATGTAAAAACGCACACACTCAATCAGATTCTCTCCCGATTTTCTTCAGATTTCCGCGCGCAATCCGACCACTCGCCGCTAAACCGCTGTGTTTGCCGCCGTCCGACCACCATTCGATGCGTCCGACCTAGAACCATGTTCCCCTCTCTCCGGCGCTCATTTCCATACCTGCAATTTAAAGATTACGTCACGGAATCGTTCGAATTTTGCCATGAAAGGTTCGACTTGCGTTTTAGGGTTCTTCACGTTCTTTGTTCGAATTCGTTTTTCTGACCTCAGTTTTGTTTGAATTATGTTGTGATAAATATTCCCATCACCACGACCGACGTTTCCCTCCACTCGCCGGCCCTGAAACCGCCATGAGTCGCCGGAAATCGGACATGCAAGGCTCGGCTACTGTTCATCCGAGATAGGTATAATTGATTTCGATTTTTCCGGCTTTTAGTTTCGAAATTTGGGGCTTCAATTTAAGTGTTGATGTTAGTTTTTGCAGTGCATGTTAATTTTTGCACTGCTGGGTGATTAATGGTATGATTTTGTCATAGTTTTGGAGCACCTCTTGGTCGAAAATCATGTTGTATGTGGTTCGAAAACCTGCTACATTATGATTCAATTATCTGCTGATATATTGGTGTGAAGATAATGCTTGTTGATGCGATTTCCTGTAGTTGAATTCGGAAAACCAGTTGCATGTTTGTATTTAAAGTCTAAACTTAGAAGTTCTTTAGGGAGACACTAAAATAATCAATTGAGAAAGAGGAAGATAGTAAGATTGAATTATTGAGCTAATAAACTCATTATAAGATTATAATTGCTTAAGGAGTTAGTAATTAGAAGTGTTATGAGTACAGCTTAAGGTATTCAGAATTTGATGAATTATGGTGATTCTCAGGGAATTTTCCAAAGAAGTTAGTATTCTAAGCATTGTTACTCCAAATTGTAGGCATTGCAAAACTTTGAATTATATTAAATCTTCTATGAAATGG
The DNA here is from genome assembly GCA_907163345.1 of Haberlea rhodopensis. Classification (NCBI taxonomy): domain Eukaryota; kingdom Viridiplantae; phylum Streptophyta; class Magnoliopsida; order Lamiales; family Gesneriaceae; genus Haberlea; species Haberlea rhodopensis. Next base: position 268,851 of record CAJQUN010000263.1, on the reverse strand, counting down.
TTAGTAGGAAAATATTATTGCGAATAAGATTGTGAGGTGGAAACACTACTTTTAGATTTAATTACACAAGTTTATTTTAACAAAGAAATTGGAATATTATTCTTTTGAACTTGGGAAATCAAATTAATATGCTAACGAATGTGATTTAAACGTGTAAGGAAATTGAATACGAATTGGAATTAGTATGATTCTAATTACTATATTTTAACAAATTAAATGACATAGTATGATTGATTGAATATTAGGAATTGTGTAGATCTTATTAAATTTCATACTGAAATGTCATTGATGTGATCGAAGATATCGAGATTGGACAACTAAGAATAGGTATGTTGCGATCGGTAACATACGACATGTATTTGTATTATTTGATATATGATTTGCTGAACTTACGTGACTTACGTTGGCTATGCGAATTTACTTGAATTATGAGCATTCAGAGTTGATATATCAATGTATGAAAATAAATGTTTTGTTAACACACATCTTTTTCTACAAATGTACATCGATATATGACTTTGATGTTGAATATATATTGAGTTGCATCATATGGGATTATGATATTGGCATGATGCATTGACACGCATGGACATTGAGCATGTCATGTTGATTCTACCGATTCCTTCGTTGATACCCTTATCCTTTTTCGTTGGTATCTGTGATGCGTGTCTGGGGATGATGGGCACGCCGATGGCTCCGCGGAGAGAGTGAGCTGAGAGATGCCGTAGCGACGAGTGTGCCGACGTCGCCCAGACACGAGGGATGATGGACCGCCGATGGCTCGACTGAGAGAGATGTCATAACGAAGAGCGAGTCGACGCCCTGCTCGAGCATGATATTTGATTGATGATACCTTTCTTTGGACTCCGATCCTTTGGTATCTTGAGATATTTGATAGCCTTTCCTTGGATTTCCGTACATTTGCTATCCCGGGATGATTTGTACCTTTCATGCATCGCATTACATCGCATTGCATTGCATTGCATGACATCATATATCACATTTTATAGATGCATGTTGTATTTACTTGATAATTTCATATTGGGCTTTGGCTCACCCCGTAGGGGGCTGTTGTTGTCTTTGTATGTGGGCAATGACAAGTATTACAGGTGACCAGGATCCCAAAGAGGGAATGCTCGCTGGAAGTATTACCTGAGGTTGTTTTCTTGTCTTTTCTCAGTCGTAGTATAGTTAAATATACCAGGGTGTGTTCTGGATAGTATAACTATGTAAATATTTTGAGTATAAATGTGTGCTGGAGATATATTGTGCATGCTATGGTATAATGTAAATATTTTTAGTACGACTTATGTGTTGGGTGCCTATGATGCATGCTATGGTATTATGTATTTACTAGCTGCACTGGAATATGATATTTTGTGCTTTTCATTTTTTTCGGTATGTCCCTCGTGCGCGGAGGTCATGCCGAAATATTTAGAGCCACTTGTTGGCAGAACTTTTAAAAAAATCTTCCGTTGTTTACAACTAAGTAATCATTGTGTGATAATTAAACACTTGATTATGAACGGATCCTCACACAATGATTCCCAATACGCATATTCAAAACTGCCAGTTCCATAATTATTTATAGCTAAATCATTAAAATAATGATTTACAGAAATCAAATATATCTCAATCAACAATTTCATAAATGTATCACATAGTATCACATCGCTCGGTCAACAGTGGCGGCACTCTATCCTCTCGCACGCTCAACTGTGGCGGCATCATAAACATTGCTCACTCAACAGCGGCAGCATCATAAACATTGCTCGCTCAACAGCGGCAGCATCATAATTCACAATACATGTCAATTCATCGCAACGATAATATATTATTCATTCACCATGACAATAATATATCAAATTATGCTCGTACGTCACACGTACCTTAAAGTGGACAGCGCGATTTAATCATCCATGATCTCTGGAGGTTCATGAAGTATCTATATTGAATGTCGCAATATTATTAAACAATATTTCCAAAAACGTCATTTACCTACTAAAGTCGTCATGCATCATAACATGACTAATCACAGTTAATGTACTATGTATACTACTCAAGGCATCCCAATTTATTCTATGTTCATCTGAGTTATCAGTTAAATCAATCGAGCAGTACATATCTTACTAAAGTTCAACTCATGCCACTTCATTTTAGTGTGTAATATTTTCATTGAAATGTAGAAATCATCATGAAAATATACAATAAATATTACATGTCCCAAAATCCCAACACTTTAACAAATAAAATAAAATAAAATTTTACGAGCCGGGATCGATCGCCATCATCTCGCGATCGATCGCGAGAACTCACTGCCAAACTCCGTTCTTCCGTGATCGATCGCCGCCAAGCCAGCGATCGATCGCTGGACCTCACTGCCCACCTCGTGATTGATCGCCCTTTTCTCGCGATCGATCGTGAGCACTATTCATCACCTTCAAATTTCAGAAATACGTCGTGATCGATCGGCGCTAGTGTCGCGATCGATCGTGACCTGCGATTTTTCAAAATTTTTCCGTCAATGACGTTTTTCAAAGCCATAGTCAAGTCCAACACACCAACACCCACAATACTTCAAAAACTCCATTATTAGCCATAAAAACACTCAAAACATCAATTTAACAATTTCTTCAAAAACCCCAAAACTCAAACCCATCTCCAAACTTAACCAAACTCAACAAAAATACAATCAAAACTTAGATAAAAGAGAGGGGAAGGAGATTACCCAACTATTTGCTCGAAAATCCATCAAGAATCGAGCCTGCATCGATTTTTCTCTTCAAGGCAATGGGGAGAAAAGGGAAGGGAAATGGGGGAAGGAGGGAGAGAGAGAGATGATGTGAGAGAGAGAGACAAAATAATTGAACACCGAGTCCACTTGGTATATATAGTACCAAGGCTCCAAAAACCCGAGTTTCCAATATTCATACCAAAACTCTTTAATAACCATGTGTGTTCAATAATTATCTCTCACTCACTCAATTACACTGCAAACCTCAATCCAAAGCTCCCCAGACTCCAGATCCCACTATCAACACAATTCCAAGGTTTAACACCTCAACGAGAATAAAATCTCAAACCTTGACTCCAACAATTCTAATAGCGGATAATAATCCCCTATAATATCAATTTGGTAATTTTCCAGAAGTACACGATCTCCTAACTGAAATTCTATGGGTCGTCTTCGTTTTAGCAGCATAACTAGCTTGAGGATCCTGGGCGGCCATCATCCGCTATCTAAACAACTAAATCTTACCATTCATTTCTCGTATTATATCTGGTCCAGTCAACTGGTTTTTCACCGATTTCTTTCCAGGTTAAATGCGATCTTCAACGTCTCTCCTAAAAGGTTTCACAAGATGTCGAACCTAAGCTCGTTTGGTAGTTATCAATATAGAAACTTTGATTAACGACAAAGTTTCATGCCCTCCAAAGTTAAAAATCATTCGCCACAGTACGTAACATATCCTCGATAAACAACAAATTCATATTCGTATAAGGATAAGTCCACTTGAAAGGAAAGAAAAGTGCCAACTTAGGAAGCATATGAATAATGTTCAAAATAGTATCACAGTCTCTAGACGATCGAGGAATACGTTTCACAGAATCCATAGCATATGTTCTCTATCCCATTGGGACTTTTAAAGCCATAAATTAACCCTCCGAGTTTTATTCTTTTGGTTTAAACATGTTAACAACCTCAACATTTGAAAAAACATTCAGTAACGCTTCATTTCATACATTTCCATCATAATGGAGGTTTCAGATTCATATGCATCTTTCGCCTTCAGGGTAGATATTGTATTCATAGTTATGAACTCCTCGAGTAATTTCAGAGGTCAAATCAGAATTATCAGGAACAACTTATGAATCATTAAGTCGTAGAAACTATCAGTAGATATCTGAAAGCAAGATGGATGAATAGAAGATACGAGTTCTTAAGATTTCTGAGTTTGAACATCAATTCGTTAGGCTTATCTGATGTTTAGATAAATTTCTACTCGACTTGAAACGCTGAGACAATGATAGGATTTCTGGTATGGGTGAAAAGCTCAGTCAAATGTAAAAATATCAGCATGCACTTGGTGCTACGATCCTAAGGTAGAATAGACTCGTGGACTTTACGACTGAGGACAGCCGTCGACATTCATTCGTCTAGGATGATATTGATCTTCATCATCGCGATCCTTCAAAAGATTCATCAACCTGTTTCCGTATTCAACACATCTTATTTTCATCTCGAAATACCAAGATATTAGTAATAGGAGCAATTACAATTCGACTGGAAATTGTCAAAAGATTCGACTCGATGAGTTCAAGAAAATATCAGGAATTAGAATGCTTGTACAAACAAGATAGATTAAATGCAGATCTTGGTTTTGGATTGACACCTGATACTATTCAGAGTGCAGATCTTTTAGTAGACGTACAGAAATGTCCGAAGTAGATCCTTAACATAAGACGATCATTGTTGAAATTGTCTCACTTCAATAGCGAGTCAATGTCTCTTTATCGATATGCTTACCAATTTTCATTGGAAATATCTTCGAAAAGTTCTACCATTTTAAATTTTTTCTCAAAACTTTATCACAAATGCACGGAGTCTATTCCGAGTTAATATTCGGGTCCATGCAACTTCTATTCTTTACTATACCCAAACTTATCACTTCAGTCAACCTGAGATCAATAATAGTTCCGAGCACATGTTCGTGTCCAACACTGCATCCGCGTGACTTCCAGGTCTTGGTTCGTACCAATTCTAAATTTTTCAGAAAATTCAACTTTACTTGGAATATTCTATGGTACATTTACGCAAGTAATCATTTCATTAATGGTTTTATAATATATTGAACCACTTTTAGCATTTAATTGATTATTTTGCGTTTGGTTGAAATCATGTCCGGATGTACATCGGTACGTTATCTTATTGTGTATGTTGCTGCTCGCAGCATTTATGCTTCATCAATGTTGTTAACAGCTTAAAAACTCGATCTTTTTCTTAGAACTAGGATTTCGAATAAATTACAAGCTAATTCATTACTCCTAATTTATTACTTCATCTCAGTCAAAAAATGAAGTACTGCAACACAGAAGAAATTTTGACTTAGACATCATGCCATAAAATTCCACATATTCCTATTAATCAATTAACATCGAACTACTTAATGACAATTATCTTCTATAGGTTCGATCATACATCAAAATAGCTATCTCATCATTAATTTCATTTCAAAATTTTGAGTACATGGGAATTCATCATAAGGATAAAACTTTCCTAAAAGTTCTCGATCTATATATCGTATATTTGTACTTTCCCAACATCTCATGATGTTTTTATACAACTCATTCTTGGTGTCAGTATCACACTTATATTCCATTTTATCAAAACCAGTATCTAACTATGTTTTCATATAACATATTCACCAGTTCATTCTTTTTGCTTTTTGTAAAAATAATCATACTCAAATCTCATTTCGATATAGTCATAACTCATTCTGTTCCAGCATCTCAATGCCGAAATCTAAATGGCTCTATGTCCTGGAGATATCTCAATCACATCCAAGGACTCTCATTCAGTTATCTCATAACTCATTCAACCATGTTATTTTCAACAGGTTCCAGAGCAATTTCATTGCTCAAAGACATCTTACTTATTAACATTGCGTAAAACAGTTTGAATGGCTCATATGATATGCATACTCTCCATTTATTCAATCTAATGCAGTATTCATTCAATAAAGACACGTTTCTTAGGTGTTCGAGTGTAAATTCTTTCCCTGCTAAGTTTTATCAAACATGTGTATCGATATTGTGGTCAATATAAATACGACCCGACTAAGCATACTTAAATATAAATCACATATCGATATCAACTATTTCACTCCAATTCATGTAAGAGCAATTAGGTCAAATAAGTTTCAAACACATACGCACATGTTCCTTCGTGCCTATTCCAAGTGTACACAAGACTCAAGACTAGAGCATTCCCAGTTTATGCTCTGATACCAACTGTGAGGACCTGTTCCTAATCAAGTGTTTAATTATCACACAATGATTATTTATTTGTAAACAGCGGAAGATTTATTTAAAAGTCCTGCCAACAAGTGGCTCTAAAAATTTCGGCATGACCTCCGCGCACGAGGGACATACCAAAAAAAAATGAAAAGCATAATAATCATATCCCAGTGCAGTAAGTAAATACATAATAACATAGCATGCATCATAGGCACCCAACACATAATCCGTACTAAAAATATTTATATCATACCATAGCATGCACAATAAGTCTCCAGCACACATTTCATACTCAAAATATTTACATAATACCATCAGCAGTAAAGAAACATCAAATATTCACCAATAATCAAGACTGGAAGGAAATAAACTCCATTTACATAGTGATACTATCCACGACACACCCGGTACACTTAATTAGCCTACGACTGGGATAGACAAAAGAAAACAACCTCAGGTAAGACTTCCAGCGAGCATTCCCGATTTGGGATCCTGGTCACCTGTAATACCTGTCATTACCCACACACAAAGATAAAAACAGCCCCCTAGGGGTGAGCCTAAGCCCAATATGAAACTATCAAGAAATTATAACATGTATCTATAAAATGTGATATATGATGTAATGTAATGCAATGCAATGTAATCCGACGCATGAAAGGTACAAATCATCTCGGGATAGCAAAAGTCCGGAATCCAAGGAATAGCTATCAAATATCTCAAGATACCAGAATATCGGAGTCCAAAGAAAGGTATCATCAGAGTGTGACAACATACACACTTTGCGCTAGAAGAATCATCCTGGGCTTCATCATCCCTCGTGTCTAGGTCGGTAGCAACGCGTGTGACTGCAGTTGCTACCTAAACGACATGTCATCGCCATGACCATCGTCCCCGACACTCAGAGTAAATCAACTCAGTCATCATCAAGGATATCAAAGAAGTGGATAGATCAATATGATATTCCCATGAATCATATATCGATGTATATTTATCAAAATGATGTGTGTTAACAAAATATTTATTTTCATACATCGATATGCCAATTAAGGTGCTATGAACTCTCATAATTCAATTAAAATCACATAGCCAAGTAGTTTCACGTAATTCACGTAAGTTCAGCAATTCATATATCAAATAATACAGATACATGTCGTATGTTACCGATCGTTTAATGCCTCGATATGACGTATACATGTGTGATATGGTTATGGTGTAATTATGAATAATTACGGTATGATGTAAACTCAAGTGTGAGTGAAACCAAGTATGTGGAATATGACAAGAATCTAGGATTTCAATTAATGTGAAACTATGAGTTGAAGAACATCTTCATACATTATTGAAATGGTTGATATATTCATGTTGTAGACAAGAGTATGAACTATACATAGTTGGATATTACTATGTCAAGCATTGGACATGAATTTGAGGGGATTTGCATGTGAATTTGAAATTGAATGTGGTGTGTACGTGAGTTGCATTTCATATGAATGTGAGCTGTGTTGGAAGAGCTTATATTAAAGGACAAATCAGCTTGGTAAGCACATACTACACCATATACACCTAAAAAAATCTCTATAAAATCCTCTTCAAACCCTTGCTTCCTCTTGCCATCTTTTCTTGGATTTGTAGTTGGTAATCAAGATAGAAAGTTGGGAGATGTGACTTTCTAACATCTTGGTAAGGTTTATGTACTTTTTATCCTTGTTTGTGGTAGTCAAAGAGGAATTGAAGTGAAGCATGGAATTTGGTGGTATTTACTTTGATATGAGTTATAGTGTACATACTTGAGCTATATGATGATAGAAACATGTTTATATGATGCTAGATAGTGCATGAAACAAATGGTAATAGTAGGAACTGAGGTGTAGGAGAAACACCAAGAAAAGAAGTAGAAAATCGCCATGGTTTTTCAGAAAACAGAGGAGGCGATCGATCGCTACGTTTGAGGCAATCGATCGCTTGTGACTAAACATGAGAGTGGCGGTGCACCGAGCGATCGATCGCTTCAAGTAAGCAATCAACCGCATCAAGGCAGAATGTTTTCCAAAGGGGTAGGCGATCGATCGCGTGGAAATGAGAGATCGATCGCTTATGACCAAAACTTTAGGCGATCGATCGCGTCAAAACATGAGATCGATCGCTAGGGTTCAACTTTTTAAAAATGTGATATTTTTGTGGACTTTTCTTGATATTGTTGTAGCAACATCACAGGGGACGGGGCAACGAGGCGGTTAGACATTGACGCCTAATTTATATCTTTTGTGTCGTGTAATAGGTACGTTTTGACATACGAGTATATGATATTGTTGTGATGATAATGTGAGCATGATATCATATGATTAGTGACATCATATGCATGTGCATTCATGATATTGATATTGTTGATATGGATGCCACGATAGATGTGTAGCATATGCTTTGGCTGAGATCGGTGCCACGATAGATATGCCAGTGTTGGGCATATGCTTTGGCTGGGATTGTTGCCACGATAGGTATGCTACATATGCTTTGGCATGAGAGATATACGCCGGTTGGGTATATGCTCTGGCTGTTATAACATGTGAGGACGATACTATGATATGTGCTGTTAATATGAAGATGTGAGGAGCGTCCACTGACACATTGAGCTGAGATAGGCCTATCATATTGGTCTGGTTATAACAGGATGAGGAATGAGACATGTCATGACATATTTGCATTTGATGATGCATGATACATGACAATCACATTTGATGTTTATAATGCTTTACTGTTTAGGTTTGTATTGATATCGCACTATGATGGTTGTTTATCTATACTCATGTTGTGTGATTGTTTCTGTAGGGACTCATAGAGTGGGAGGACGGGATTGTGAGTCTAATCCGCTGCGAGTTGAACCACTGCATAGGAGTTGTACTAGTCTAGGTTGTTTTACTGTACATATGATGTATATTATGAAAGGAATTGTGTAAGTATTGTAACAACCTACATGAGTAAACTCTTAATCAGTGTATGTTTTACTTAATTCTTCCTCTAGATTTAGTGGAAATCGGTTTACTGTGCGAAAGGGTGGTGAACGAGGTACCAAGGGATAGTCCCAAGGTAGTAGTAGCAGTGATCGAGGTTTACAATGTTTTAAATGTGGAGGTCCACATTTTAAAAGAGATTGTCCACAACTTGATACTCCAATTTGCTTTCGTTGTGGGAGGACAGGACACATGATTAGAGATTGTCCTCAAGCTGGGGGACAACAGATGAGAGGGAATGTGTAAGAAATTACAGTGCAGCAGAGACCACAGGGTGTTCCACGGACTGGTGGAGTACAGAGAACAGGACCACCTCAGGCTCAGATGTATGCACTGAACAAGGAGCAAGCAGAGGCAACTCCTGATGATGTGATTGCGGGTAAGTGTAGTTTATTTACTTATCCTGCTTTACTTTTGATTGATACTGGTGCGTCACATTCCTTTATTGCACAAGCGTTTATTGACCGGTATCATATATGCTCGTCTCCACTATTGATGCCTCTACATGTCTCGACACCCATGGGAACTACTGTGATGGCTTGTCAGAGTGTGTCTGATTGTGTTATTCAGTTTCATACTGAGTATGGGATACAGGCCGATTTGATTGTGTTAGACAATGATGGATTTTGATTGTATTCTGGGTATTGATGTGTTGAACAGATATAAAATTGTTGTAGATTGTTGTCAAAAGACAGTGAGATTTCAGTCTGATACTGGAAATCAATGGATCTTCTATGGACAAGGATCACGTGCCAAGATTCCATTGATATCGGCTCTTAGAATGCCCCGCTTGTTAGAACGTGGACATACGGGATATGTGATATATGCTGTGGATGTCACAGATAAGAAAGTAGAAAGAAGAGTAGAGGATATACCAGTGGTTGCAGAGTATGCAGATGTATTTCCATATGAGATTCCTGGATTTCCATCAAGTCGAGAAGTAGAATTTGGTATTGAGTTAGTGCCTGGTACTTCTGCAATTTCACGAGCACCATATCGAATGACACCATCTGAATTAAGAGAGTTGAAAACTCAATTACAAGATCTATTGGACAAGGGGTACATACGTCCTAGTGTATCGCCTTGGGGGTGCTCCGGTATTGTTTGTCAAGAAGAAGGATGGTTCAATACGACTATGCATTGATTATAGACAGTTGAACAAGGTAACCATAAAGAGTAAATATCATCTTCCTCGTATTGATGATTTGTTTGATCAGTTACAGGGATCTACAATATATTCTAAGATTGATTTGAGATCTGGATATCATCAAATACGTGTGAGGGAAGGAGATGTACAGAAGACCACATTTAGAACTCGTTATGGACATTATGAGTTCCTAGTGATGCCATTTGGTGTGACGAATGCTCCAGCTGTCTTCATGAGTTTAATGAATCGAGTTTTCCAGGAATACCTTGATCAATTTGTCATTGTGTTCATTGATAATATATTGATCTATTCTCGGAGTGAAAACGAACATGTCCAACATTTACATCTGGTGTTACAGTTATTGAGAACACATCAGTTATATGCCAAACTCAGTAAGTGTGAGTTTTGGTTGACCAGTGTAGGATTTTTGGGACATGTGATATCTAAAGATGGTATATCAGTTGATCCAAGAAAGATAGAAGCGTTGAATTGGTCATCACCTACTTCTGTGCCAGAGATTCGTAGTTTTTTGGGTTTGTCTGGATACTATAGACGGTTTGTTGAAGGATTTCAGCAATTGCCAAACCACTCACACAGCTGACACAGAAGGGAGTACCATTTAGATGGTCAGACGCATGTGAGCATAGTTTTCAAGAATTGAAACATCGGTTAACTACTGCTCCAGTGTTGATTATTCCATCAGAGCATGACGGGTTTGCTCTTTATAATGATGCATCATTACTTGGTTTGGGTTGTGTTTTGATGCAGGATAAACATGTAGTGGCTTATGCCTCACGACAGTTGAAACCACATGAATGAAATATCCAGTACATGATCTGGAGTTGGCTGCCATTATCTTTGCCTTGAAGATATGGCGACACTATTTACATGGTACGTCGTTTACATGTTGGCACTGTAATTTCTGACACATTCCCTCTCATCTGTTGTCCCCCAGCTTGAGGACAATCTCTAATCATGTGTCCTGTCCTCCCACAACGAAAGCAAACTGGAGTATCAAGTTGTGGACAATCTCTTTTAAAATGTGGCCCTCCACATTTAAAACATTGTAAACCTCGATCACTGCTACTACTACCTTGGGACTGTCCCTTGGTACCTCGTTCACCACCCTTTCGCACAGTAAACCGCTTTCCTCTAAATCTAGAGGAAGACGCACCTCCTCGTGATGATTTAAACGATTCTCCTCTAGGTCTCATACTTCTGATGTAGGTGGTTGGGATTGTCCTACATCCTTGTACACTCCAACGGCAATCTCAGCCATCTCAGCTCTAGTCAATGCTTCTTCGTATGACGTAGGGTTATTAGAAATTACCCTATCATACAACTCAGGCCTCAAGCCCTTCACAAACTGTCTGATCTTTGCTTTTGTATTTGCAGCGATATGTGGGACATACCGTAACAATGAAGAATACTGCACATCATAATCAGACACTGTCTTTGATCCCTGTTTCAGATTTGTGAACTCATCTTCTTTCCTCTGCCTTGCAGCCACAGAGAAATAGTGATCAAGAAATCGAGTTCTGAAAACATCCCAATTCACTGTCTGTCCTTGAGCTCTCAGCTCAATCAATGTGGCTTTCCACCACATCATAGCTTTCTTCGCCAATTGGAATTCAGCCAAACGTATCCAGGCGGGCTTGGCACATGGTGCTGGCCATGGGGAAGATTCTTGGCTCTTGTAGCGATTTTTATTTGTTGGTTGTGCCCTAACCGAGTTAAATAAGGGGCTGGAGGAGGATGTTCATTTTTCCAGCTGCACTCTGCCTCCCTTGCTATGTGCGTGCGTGCGTGAGCTTCTGCGCCTATGGACTTCTTTTTGCTGCCATTATCAAGTTTTATTTCTGTGGGGTCCTCGTTACTTTATCCATTATGTATCAGTTCATTATACATATGTGAGTAAGAATTAAGTAAAACATACACTGATTAAGAGTTTACTCATGTTAGGTTGTTACAATACTTACACAAATCCTATCATAATATACATCATATGTACCGTAAAACAACATAGACTAGTACAACTCCTATGCAGTGGTTCAACTCGCAGCGGAATAGACTCACAATCCCGTCCTCCCACGTTTATGAGTCCCTACAGAAACAATAACACAACATGCGTTTAGATAAACAACCATCCCAATGCGATATCACTACAAACATAAACGATAAAGCACTATAAACATCCAATGTGATTGTCCTGTATCATGCATCATCAAATGCAAATATGTCATGACATGTCTCAATTCCTCATCCTGTTATAACCAGACCAATATGATATGTATATCTCATCTCAATATGTCAGTGGAACCTCCTCACATCTTCATATTAGCAGCACAAATCATAGTACCATCCTCACATGTTATAACAACCAGAGCATATACCCAACCGGCGTATATCTCTCATGCCAAAGCATATGTAGCATACCAATCGTGGCAACAATCCCAGCCAAAGTATATGCCCAGCACTAGCATATCTATCGTGGCACTGATCTCAACCAAAGCATATGCTACACATCTATCGTGGCATCCATCTCAACAATATAAATATCATGAATGCACATGCATATGATGTCACTAATCATATGATACCATGCTCACATCATCATCCCAACAATATCATATATTCGTACGTCAAAACGTACTTGTTCTGCGACACAAATAATATAAATTAGGCATCAATGTCTAACCGCCTCGTTGCCCTGTCCCCCTGTGATGATGCTACAACAATATGAACAATATAACATGTTACAATAGGCTTCAAAATCAAATTCTACAAAAATATAACATTTTTCAAAATCTTGACCCTGGCGATCGATCGCCATTTTTCCCTGATCGATCGCCAACATGTTGTATTTCAGTGCAATTGATCGCCACTATCTCCCGATCAATCGCCAAAGTGTTTTGTTTCCTCGCCATCGATCTCCTGATTTTCACCGATCGATCGCCATATGTTTTCACCTCCTTATTTTGCTCTGTCTTCGGCGATTTTGAGCATATCCTTCTGGTTCTTCTTCAACAACTCAATTCCAACCATGAAACTTTGCTCACCAAATTACCTAGCATCATATAAACATCTTTGTAGCATATTTCCAATCATTTCTTTGCATGATAACGAGTTTCAATTCAAGTCATAGAAGAATAGTAACCATGCTTCAAGTTTCCATCAACTAAGCACATATACATCATATGCTATGAAATTCTTACCAAGAAGATATGAATTCACTTCTCAACTTTCTAGCTTGATTACCAAGTGAAACCCAAGCCAAAAGATGCAAACCTATGGAAGGAGCTAGAGAGGAGCTTGGTAGAGATTTGTAGGTGTTTATGGTGTTCTATGTGCATCAAGGCTGATATGGAACTATAAATATCTCTTATACATGACATGCAAATGCATGTGAAATATCTTCCTAATTCAAATGCAATAGAAGCCACTCATGATTTTCTCTTTACTAAAGTATCAAAATATATTCACATCACAATCATGTTAAGTCCATCTATCACATGTTTATGTTTTTAACTCACTCTCTTTGAGTGATATGATTATGGTGTAATTATGATTAATTACAGTACAATGTGGACTCGGGTTCGGGTTGAACCGAGCAGGACTAATGCCATGTATGAATGGAACATAGTTGGAAAAACAATGAATGGATGTGCATATGTGATAACTCAAAGAGAGTGAGTTAAAAACATAAACATGTGATAGATGGACTTAACATGATTGTGATGTGAATATATTTTGATACTTTAGTAAAGAGAAAATCATGAGTGGCTTCTATTGCATTTGAATTAGGAAGATATTTCACATGCATTTGCATGTCATGTATAAGAGATATTTATAGTTCCATATCAGCCTTGATGCACATAGAACACCATAAACACCTACAAATCTCTACCAAGCTCCTCTCTAGCTCCTTCCATAGGTTTGCATCTTTTGGCTTGGGTTTCACTTGGTAATCAAGCTAGAAAGTTGAGAGAAGTGAATTCATATCTTCTTGGTAAGAATTTCATAGCATATGATGTATATGTGCTTAGTTGATGGAAACTTGAAGCATGGTTACTATTCTTCTATGACTTGAATTGAAACTCGTTATCATGCAAAGAAATGATTGGAAATATGTTGGGATATGCCCTAAGACAAGTCATTAGATGATTGTTTAAGACTTACAATGTTTATGGTTTTATGAATGGCAATTCATTATTATATATTATTCTTTTAACTGTGCATTGTGAATTAATATATATGTTAATGTCCTTAGAATAATATTGTATTATTCTTAAAGATGTCCCTAGTCAAGTATTATCATGAATAGGGATAATGATAATACGAAGAGACTAGTATATGTTGATCGATGAATTGTTCATTGATATGAGATATCAAATCAACATATGGGTACATGTTAGAGAACGATGTACTGGACAGACCCACCATGAGAATGCAACATGGATAGTTATATGATCGTCATATGCAATTCTCATAGTGATAATAATGTATGAAATCCTTACGACTTGTGATCATCAGAGATCCCAACATAAGGAGTTATGTATCTTGATATCGTCAAACGTTACCCGTAACAGGGTATACTATAAAGGCGACTATTGGATACACTACGAATTATGTAGAGGGATGTTGACTGATCGAGATAGGATTTGTCCCTCCTATATAACAAGAGATGTGTTTCGCCCTTGATCAAGTGAGAACTAAAATGCATGGCCATGCTCGAATGAGTCGATATGAGATATCGAGCTTATTCGTTTATTCTAGTTCTACTTGGGGATCAAGAAATAAAGATTGGATAGACGAGTATGACTGTTCCATGACTCGTGTTCAATCTAAACACAAAGGACAAAGGGATTAAGTTACATGGTTAATATTATCACAAGTTCTATAGGTTATGTCGAGTCATTGACATTCTTGTAATTTGGGTAGCATTGATGTGTTGCTAGATACCGCTCAATGCTTGAAACGTAAAATGAGATTTTATGTCACTGCCAACATTACAAGATCCTATCGGGTCGCACAAAAGATTAAATCGATAAGGAAAATTAAATTCATTGGATGAATTAATTAATTAAGAAGAGTCTTAATTAAGTGATTAAAAGGTTTTAATTAAATCATGGGTTTGGGCCCATAAGACTTTAAGAAAGTCTTGAACCTTAATTAAAAGCCTTATAATATAAATACATGGTTTTGATTAATTGTTAATCATACTTTCATATCATTCTTTTATATCAAACATAAACCCTAGCCATCCTCCAAAAGGCTCTCGGTCGCCACCTTCCTTGCCGCCGCCGCCGTGAGAAAAGGTTGTAGATTGGTGGCTATTGATCGGTTTTGAACCGTGTTTTGATATAGGTTCAAGAATAAGTCTAGTAACTTGTTCTTGAACATCCCTTTCGATTTGATCGTGTGGATACCGTAGAGACGAAGGTGAAAACTTTCGTTTGTGACTCGGAGTTCGTTGGACGTGCTGCTCCGTGGAATCTGCTTCAAACACGCTACAAGGGTGAGACACTTCGTATTCCTTAATCCGATATGATAACCTATGTATAGATCTGCTGGTTTGTAATCCTAAAATTTTATTCCGCTGCGTTGTATGCTCTAAGGATTACTTACAGTGGTATCAGAGCCGTGTACAAGGCTCATATCGGATTTATGTGATTAAATTGTGTTAATCATATTAGAATTTATATTGCATGCTTATTGAAACTGTTTAATTCATATATGATATGAAATAATATTTAGTTTTTGAAAATCATCGTAATAATTGTATTTGATATAATAGGCGAATAATTGTATACGATACACGAAAGCGTAAAATCGAGGTGTTGGCTCAAGGTGGTTCGACCACTTCATGACTTGACCCTCGGGCCACCGCTAGTGAGCTAAGGTTCGGAGCCTTGGCTCATGCATGGGGCCGCGCCACTTCCAAGAGGCTAGGGTTTTGAACCCTAGTCACATAAGCTACTCGGCCGCCGCTTGGGCTAGGGTTTATCGAACCCTTGGCTCGAGATGGTTAAGCCGTCACCGTCATGGACCGTCCATGGTTGGACCGTGGCTTGTGGCTCATGGATTTTGGTGTTTCGAGCAAGTTGGCTCGATGAAAAACCAACATGGTGCTAGGCGGCTAGGGTTTGGAACCCTAGCGGCGCCGCACCCATGCCATCGGCTCGGACCATGTCGTGGGCTAGGGTTTCGAACCCTAGGCCCATAATTGGTCCAGCCGTGGTGCATGGTTGGTTCGAACCATGGTGGTTCGTAGCTAATTCGCATTAAGTTCGTGGCATGTGATGTCCTACGATAATTTTTCAAAAAATTATTTTACAGTTTTAATTAGAATTAAATTTAAAATGTTTAGAATTTAATTAATTAAATGTTAATGCATGCTTTATGTGTTGGTTGAGCATGGTGCGTGGTTATAGCCCTTTGACCTATTAGATAGGATTTGTGGATGTTTGTAATTTATAATACGACCTGCGTGTCGTGCCTTTCTCTATTTTATTCTAAATGTAATCCCTCCCCTATGTTCCCCTCGAATGTGAATCGAGGAATTCTATATCTTGTAAATAGTAGTTTATTTTATTGATGGTGATCAATGAAGATGGAGCATCGTGCCGGGATGAGGAGGCCATTCACAAATTGGAGCCAAAGGAAGGTGCTTGTGAAGTTACCTTAGGTTGATTCATAGGATTTCTCATTGGCTTGAGAAAATCATTAGTAGGGGCTATAACCATGTCACGTTTAATTATGTATGTTGATGCATGATTTATCTTATGTTTTAGTTTGATAATAGTACTACACATATATGTAGATATGTATACAACTATATGTAGTGGACATATTTTAAATTATCAAATTAATCATGAGATCAATAAATCCCTCTAAAATATTAAGTTTTAGATGCCTTCCAAAATTAAAAGTACTCGTCAATAACTTCGATTGTACATGTGTGGGTTTGCCAAAGCAAAGCACCGTGGCAATCTTAGTAAGGCGCGAAAGGATAAAAGTGATATCCGTTATACTTTAATTGGGTACGACTTAACTAGGTTATCTCAATAGGATTGGGAACCTAGAGGCATGGGTTGGATTATAATTCATTTGATGAATTGAACAAAGTGTTGTTCGTCCAATTATCCAAGAATTATATGTGATGTAATTGACAAAGTGTTGTCTACCTAAATAACCGAGTCTTGGGCGATTAGCCAAAGCTAACTCAAGATTAGGCGAAATATGGATCTTGGCCCACTAAAGGTTTCGAGGGTTGATATTTTTTCAAACAAAATAGTGGGAGTATCATTTAATATAAGACCATGTTAAATGATTTAAATCATAAACTTATTTTGCATATTTATATTGTAGATATCCATGGCAACTAACAACGTTACTAGCACTTTATCACTGCGATCGGTCCTTGAGAAGGACAAATTAAATGGGACGAATTTCCTAGACTGGCATAGGAACTTGAGGATAGTCCTCAAACAAGAAAAGAAACAATATGTCCTAGAGGAACCCTTGCCCGCTGAGGAACCTCCCATAACAGCTACAAGAGCTGAAAAAGATGCTTACAAGAAGCATCAGAGTGACGCACTTGATGTTGGGTGCCTCATGCTTGCCACCATGAACTCTGAGCTTCAGAAGCAACATGAGGAAATGGAGGCGTTCGATATGATCGAACACTTAAAGAAGTTGTACCAACAGCAAGCTAGACAAGAGAGGTATGACGTCTCTAAAGCGTTATTCCAGTGCAGGATGGTAGAGGGAAACCTAGTTGGAACTCATGTGCTCAAGATGATTGGGTACATTGAGAATCTGGACAAGCTGGGTTTTCCATTGGACCAAGAGTTGGCCACCGATGTAATCTTGCAATCGTTGCCTGAGAGCTTCAGTCAATTTGTAGTAAATTACAATATGACTGACATGGAAAAGACTCTATCACAGTTGCTTGGTATGTTGAGAACATATGAAGCAAATACTAAGAAGACTAAGGCCACAAATGTCCTTATTGTGAATAAGGGCAAAGGAAGGGCCAAAGCTAAAGGCAACAAGAAAGCAAAGAAGGTCTTTGCTAAATCTAAGCCAAAGTCTTCTGCACTAAAGCCAAAGGGAGGGATAGCAGAGGAAGGGAACTGTTTCCATTGCGGTGAGACCGGCCATTGGAAAAGAAACTGCAAAGTATATCTGGAGGATCTAAAGAAAGGAAGTGTGACTTCCGCTTCAGGTATTTTTGTTATAGAAGTCAATTTATCTACTTCTTCATCATGGGTATTAGATACTGGATGTGGATCTCACATTTGTGTAAATGTGCAGGATCTCAAAAGGAGTAGGACATTGGCGAAAGGTGAAGTTGATCTCCGAGTTGGAAATGGAGCAAGAGTTGCTGCATTAGCTATAGGAGATTATCATTTAGCTTTACCTTCTGGTTTATCATTGATTTTGAAAGATTGTTATTTTGTGCCTTCTATTACTACAAACATAATATCTATTTCTTGTTTGGACAAGTATGATTTTTCATTTATAATAAAGGACAATTGTTGTTCTATTTATTTAAATGATATGTTTTATGCTAGTGCACAAATGGTGAATGGTCTTTATGTATTAAATCTTGATATGCCTATCTATAACATAAATACTAAAAGGATTAAAAATAATGATTGTAATCCGACTTATCTCTGGCACTGTCGCTTGGGCCACATAAACGAGAACCGCATATCTAAACTTCATAAGGATGGAGTATTAGATTCATTTGATTTTGAATCATATGAAACTTGCGAATCTTGTTTAATGGGCAAGATGACTAAAGCCCCTTTCAAGGGACATGTTGAAAGGGCAAATGTTTTATTGGGACTAATACATAGTGATGTATGTGGACCAATAAGTACACAAGCTAGAGGTGGTTTTCAATACTTCGTTACATTTACTGATGACCTCAGTAGATATGGGTATGTGTACCTAATGAAACATAAACATGAAACCTTTGAAAAGTTCAAAGATTTCAAGAATGAAGTACAAAACCAACTTGGCAAGAGTATCAAAATCCTTCGATCAGATCGAGGAGGAGAATACTTAAGCCAAGAGTTTCATGACTATCTAAAGGAATGTGGGATAGTCCCACAACTCACTCCTCCGTATACTCCACAATGGAATGGTTTATCCGAGAGGAGAAATCGAACCTTGTTAGACATGGTTAGATCAATGATGAGTCATGCAGATCTTCCGATATCGTTTTGGGGACACGCTCTAGAAACAGCGATTTTCTTACTGAACCGTGTTCCATCTAAATCAGTGGAAAAGACACCATATGAGATATGGACTGGGAAGCGTCATAGTATGTCTTTTATGAAGATTTGGGGTTGTGAGGCTTTCGTTAGACGTCATGCCACTAACAAACTTGGACCCAAATCTGATAAGTGTTTATTTGTGGGGTATCCTAAGGAAACAAAAGGATACTATTTCTACTATCCCACCGAGAACAAAGTAGTTGTTGCTCGGACTGGTGTATTTCTTGAAAGAGAATTTATTTCTAGAAAAACCAGTGGGAGGAAAATAGAACTTAGTGAAGTTCAACCACAAGAAAACACTGAACCTGAGATTGAGATGGAAACAGAGCAGGCACCGCAAGCTGTTGTGGAAGAAACACCTGCTCAAGAGACACAAGCCCAGCGTAGGTCTGTAAGAGAACACCGGGAGCCACAGAGATATGGATTTCTTGTGACTCAACAAGGTGACTTACTACTTATTGATGAGGATGAGCCGTCATCTTATCAACAAGCTATAATGGGCAATGATTCTGAGAAATGGCAAGAAGCCATGAAATCTGAGATGTAATCCATGTATGCAAACCAAGTATGGACTTTGGTTGATCCACCTGAAGGGGTACGACCCATAGGGTGCAAATGGATTTGCAAGAAAAAGACCGATATGGATGGTAACGTACAAACCTATAAAGGTCGGCTGGTTGCAAAAGGATTCAAACAAATTCATGGTATTGACTATGATGAAACCTTTTCACCAGTGGCCATGGTTAAATCCATAAGGATCTTACTTGCAATAGCTGCATTTCATGATTATGAAATCTGGCAGATGGATGTCAAAACAGCTTTCCTTAATGGAAATCTGCTCGAGGATGTGTACATGACACAGCCCGAGGGTTTTGTCGATCCAAAGGATGCTGGAAAGATATGCAAGCTACAACGATCCATTTATGGATTGAAGCAAGCTTCTCGGAGTTGGAATCTTCGTTTTGATGATGCAATCAAAGAGTTTGGTTTTATCAAAAATGAAGATGAACCTTGTGTCTACAAGAAGGTCAGTGGGAGCGTAATCATTTTCCTAGTGTTGTATGTAGATGACATACTTCTTATTGGAAATGATATCCCTGCCTTGCAATCTGTAAAGATTTGGCTAGGGAACTGCTTTTCGATGAAAGACTTAGGAGAAGCCACCTATGTATTAGGAATCAAGATCTATAGAGATAGATCGAGAAGGCTTCTTGGTCTAAGTCAAAGTACATACATAGACAAGGTGCTTAAAAGGTTTAGCATGCAAGAATCCAAGAAAGGATTCGTGCCTATGACACATGGTATTTATCTCTCGAAGGAACAGTGTCCTTCAACACCAGATGAGAGACAACGCATGAGTAAGATTCCATACGCGTCAGCTATTGGATCTATCATGTATGCCATGATATGTACTCGTCCCGATGTATCGTATGCTTTGAGCATGACGAGCAGATATCAAGTTGATCCAGGTGAAGGTCACTGGATTGCTGTCAAGAACATCCTGAAGTACTTGAGAAGGACTAAGGATACATTCTTGATTTATGGAGGTGAGGAAGAGCTCAATGTAATGGGTTACACTGATGCAAGCTTCCAAACCGACAAAGATGATTTTCGATCGCAATCTGGATATGTGTATTGCCTAAATGGAGGTGCTGTGAGCTGGAAGAGTTCAAAGCAAGAAACAGTAGCCGATTCTACAACAGAAGCTGAGTATATTGCTGCCTCGGATGCAGCAAAGGAAGCTTTTTGGATGAGGAAGTTCATTTCTGAACTTGGAGTGGTGCCTAGCATTAAAGATCCGATAGAACTCTATTGTGACAACAATGGAGCGATCGCATTGGCTAAGGAACCAAGATCTCACCAAAGATCCAAGCACATACTTAGGCGTTTCCATTTCATTCGAGAAATCGTTGAAAGGGGAGATGTTAAAATATGCAAAGTACCAACATATGATAATGTATCTGACCCATTGACGAAGCCGCTGTCACAGCAGAAGCATGATCGTCATACTAGATATCTAGGCATTAGGTATATGTCTGAGTGGTCTTAGTGCAAGTGGGAGATTTGTTGGGATATGCCCTAAGACAAGTCATTAGATGATTGTTTAAGACTTACAATGTTTATGGTTTTATGAATGGCAATTCATTATTATATATTATTCTTTTAACTGTGCATTGTGAATTAATATATATGTTAATGTCCTTAGAATAATATTGTATTATTCTTAAAGATGTCCCTAGTCAAGTATTATCATGAATAGGGATAATGATAATACGTAGAGACTAGTATATGTTGATCGATGAATTGTTCATTGATATGAGATATCAAATCAACATATGGGTACATGTTAGAGAACGATGTACTGGACAGACCCACCATGAGAATGCAACATGGATAGTTATATGATCGTCATATGCAATTCTCATAGTGATAATAATGTATGAAATCCTTACGACTTGTGATCATCAGAGATCCCAACATAAGGAGTTATGTATCTTGATATCGTCAAACGTTACCCGTAACAGGGTATACTATAAAGGCGACTATTGGATACACTACGAATTATGTAGAGGGATGTTGACTGATCGAGATAGGATTTGTCCCTCCTATATAACAAGAGATGTGTTTCGCCCTTGATCAAGTGAGAACTAAAATGCATGGCCATGCTCGAATGAGTCGATATGAGATATCGAGCTTATTCGTTTATTCTAGTTCTACTTGGGGATCAAGAAATAAAGATTGGATATACGAGTATGACTGTTCCATGACTCGTGTTCAATCTAAACACAAAGGACAAAGGGATTAAGTTACATGGTTAATATTATCACAAGTTCTATAGGTTATGTCGAGTCATTGACATTCTTGTAATTTGGGTAGCATTGATGTGTTGCTAGATACCGCTCAATGCTTGAAACGTAAAATGAGATTTTATGTCACTGCCAACATTACAAGATCCTATCGGGTCGCACAAAAGATTAAATCGATAAGGAAAATTAAATTCATTGGATGAATTAATTAATTAAGAAGAGTCTTAATTAAGTGATTAAAAGGTTTTAATTAAATCATGGGTTTGGGCCCATAAGACTTTAAGAAAGTCTTGAACCTTAATTAAAAGCCTTATAATATAAATACATGGTTTTGATTAATTGTTAATCATACTTTCATATCATTCTTTTATATCAAACATAAACCCTAGCCATCCTCCAAAAGGCTCTCGGCCGCCACCTTCCTTGCCGCCGCCGCCGTGAGAAAAGGTTGGAGATTGGTGGCTATTGATCGGTTTTGAACCGTGTTTTGATATAGGTTCAAGAATAAGTCTAGTAACTTGTTCTTGAACATCCCTTTCGATTTGATCGTGTGGATACCGTAGAGACGAAGGTGAAAACTTTCGTTTGTGACTCGGAGTTCGTTGGACGTGCTGCTCCGTGGAATCTGCTTCAAACACGCTACAAGGGTGAGACACTTCGTATTCCTTAATCCGATATGATAACCTATGTATAGATCTGCTAGTTTGTAATCCTAAAATTTTATTCCGCTGCGTTGTATGCTCTAAGGATTACTTACAAAATATGCTACAAAGATGTTTATATGATGCTAGGTAATTTGGTGAGCAAAGTTTCATGGTTGGAATTGAGTTGTAGAAGAAGAACCAGAAGGATATGCTCAAAATCGCCGAAGACAGAGCAAAATAAGGAGGTGAAAACATATGGCGATGGATCGGTGAAAATCAGGAGATCGATTGCGAGGATACCGAACACTTTGGCGATCGATCGCGAGATAGTGGCGATCAATCGCGCTGAAATAGAACATGTTGGCGATCGATCGGGGAAAAATGGCGATCGATCGGGGAAAAATAGCGATCGATCGCTAGGGTCAAGATTTTGAAAAATGTTATATATTTGTAGAATTTGATTTTGAAGCCTATTGTAACATGTTATATTGTTCATATTGTTGTAGCATCATCATAGGGGAAGGGGCAACGAGGCGGTTAGACATTGACGCCTAATTTATATCGTTTGTGTCGCAGAACAAGTACGTTTTGACTTACGAATATATGATATTGTTGTGATGATGATGTGAGCATGGTATCATATGATTAGTGACATCATATGCATGTGCATTCATGATATTTATATTGTTGAGATGGATGCCACGGTAGATGTGTAGCACATGCTTTGGTTGAGATCAGTGCCACAATAGATATGCCAGTGTTGGGCATATGATTTGGCTGGGATTGTTGCCAAGATTGGTATGCTACATATGCTTTGGCATGAGAGATATACGCCGGTTGGGTATATGCTCTGACTGTTATAACATGTGAGGACGGTACTATGATATGTGCTGCTAATATGAAGATGTGAGGAGGTTCCACTGACATATTGAGCTGAGATATACATATCATATTGGTCTGGTTATAACAGGATGAGGAATTGAGACATGTCATGACATATTTGCATTTGATGATGCATGATACAGGACAATCACATTGGATGTTTATAGTGCTTTATCGTTTATGTTTGTAGTGATATCGCACTGGGATGGTTGTTTATCTATACTCATGTTGTGTGATTGTTTCTGTAGGGACTCATAGACGTGGGAGGACGGGATTGTAGTCTATTCCTGTAAGACCCCGTTATCTAAACAAGATTCTAAGGTGTAATTAAGAGAACTGATCATTCATAAATCAGAGTATTAGGCTGTGTTGAAATTCCTGAGCTTAAGAGATTACAGTACCAAAAGTTCAAAAAGGAATTATACATATTCCTTACAAAAGGGTACTAAACTATAGATTTACTCTACACTTTGTAGAAACTATACAAAAAGAATTTCTATTCTGCTAATCCTGTAGCACTCCTTACAGCTCAGCGTATCAACCCCAACCCTGGTTCTCCATGTCAAAAGCACCTACAAAGACAACCCCCAACACATGAGCACATCATAGTTCATATCAATCATAATATGAATGTAAAGCATAAATGCATAAATCATAGGCATAGGATACTTCCTGAATTTCCAATGCATTTAAAACGCCCATTTTGGTTGTCCCTGTACCATAACTCATAATCAAATCAATATATGATAGTATGGCTTCTTTAAATAAATGTCATGACATAACTTCACCTCTTAAATCTTTACTTCAATCCTTAGTCAGTTTATCATCAGTGTATTTTAATGCCCCTTGCTTCATAACTTTAGAACAAGCGGAACTCCCCTCCCTCGCTTCTTCATACAAGCGGTATTTCTATCCTCGCTTCGTATGGTAAACCTCGCCTCCATGTGCAAGCGGTCCTCCCCTCCCTCGCTCCACATTTTTAGCGGTATAATATCGGTAAGCATTAAAATCATCACTGTGATAACCGTGACTCGTGGAATACACACCCAATGTTCCACATCATACATATGCAACAACAATGCATAACAACATGTATCGTACTCATAATGCACAAACTTGCATTCATCGCATGTCAAATAATAAACATATAATACATGTTACCGTTGGGTGCCCGTACGTCGCTTACGTACCTTTCCAAAATATGGTATATTGCAGGACTCTATTCCCTGCGTTGTGTGGCTACCTGTGATGGCTCACTTTTGCTCCTCTTTTTAGCAAGGTTTTACACCAATAAATGTCAAGCCTCCTCCTCCTCCTTGGCAGCTGGATGATGGACGAAAATGAGGGAAGGAATTGGGGGAGAAATGAGTGATAGAGGTCGAGTGGTGGGAGGTTAAAGTGAGGGGTATGGGCAGCTGAAATGGGTATGGGTTGAGGGGGGTGGTTGGGTGGTGGGTGGTGGGTGGTGTGATGTATTATGTTTTGGTCCCGGTATTTAGCACGATGTATTAAAATATCCTCACATGATATTTTATAGTATTTAAGCAATAAAATACTTCAAATCCAATTAAACATGCTTCACCAAAACAAACAACACCCACCCCAAATAATCATGCCATAACCCAAATTCCCAACTTATATAACATATACCCTGAAATACATTTCCCAATATAAATAAATCAACTCCATAATTTAACACTATAATCCTCATATAAAATAATAAAGTGTTAAATGCACATAAACATTTCGGGAATATTACAATACTCCCCTACTTATAAGATTTCGTCCTCGAAATCAGCATGAACTTACCCAAAACAAAATAAAACATAAATCACATACCAGAAAACAGTTCTGGATAGTGCTGCACCATGTGTCGCTCCTTCTCCCACGTGGCCTCCTCGACACCCCTACGATCCCACTGAACTTTGATCATAGGTATAACTTTGTTTCGTAGTCTGCAATCTACCCGATCCAGAATCCTGATAGGTCGCTCCACATAGGAAACATCGGACTCTATCTGAACATCAGAAGGTTGCAACACATGAGAAGGATCTGGCTCGTACTTCCGCAACATAGACACATGAAATACGTCGTGTATGCCGGACAGTGAGGGCGGTAAAGCCAACCGGTATGCCAGAGTACCAATACGCTGTAAGATCTCGTACGGCCCAACATATCTCGGGGATAACTTCCCCCGCATCCCAAAACGTACTACACCCCTGAAAGGTGAGATCTTCAAGAAGACCTTGTCGCCCAACTGAAATTCTAACGGCCGACGCCATTGATTAGCATACGCTGCCTGTCTGTCCTGAGCTGCTTTCATCTTTCTTCTAATCACCTTTACCTTTTCTTCCATTTCTTGGACCAACTCTGGTCCTCCGACCGATTTACGGTCCACATCATCCCAATATAAAGGCGACCTACAACGTCTACCATAGAGAGCCTCAAAAGGAGCCATCTGTATGCTTGACTGGTAGCTATTATTATAAGAAAATTCTACCAAAGCCATTGAGTCCTGCCAAGAAGCATCGAACTCCAACACACAAGCCCGTAACATATCTTCGAGCGTCTGTATGGTACGCTCGGTTTGTCCGTCCGTTTGGGGATGGTATGCTGGACTCAACCTTAATTCTGTACCCAGAGATGACTGAAGACCTTCCCAGAAGTGAGATGTAAACCGCGGATCTCGATCAGACACAATCGAAACAGGGATCCCATGCAGTCTCACCACATCTATGACATATAACTGAGCCATTCTCAAGTACGTAAAGGTCATACTGTATGGAATAAAGTGAGCCACTTTAGTCAATCTGTCCACAACTACCCAGATGGCATCAAAACCCGAAACAGTCCTCGGTAAGTGGGTCACGAAGTCCATGGATACGTGCACTTCCATTCTGGTATCTCCAAACTTTTAAGCTCACCACCAGGCCTCTGCCTCTCAGCCTTCACTTGATGACAAACCAGACATCTCTTGACGAATGTGGTGACATCTTGTTTCATTCGTCTCCACCAAAACTGGCTACATAAATCTTTGTACATTTTCTTCCCGCCCGGGTGGATACTCATCCTGCTGCAATGAGCTCGCTGTAATATTCCCTGACGCAGCTCAGGCGTATTCGGTACCACCCATCTGTCACCTAACCTCAAAGAACCGTCCTCAGCTATTCTGAACCTTGACGACTGACCCAGACGAACCACTGACAACCATATCTGGACCTCCTCGCCGGTCTCCTGAGCCTTCCGGATGTGCCCATAAATAACAGGCTCGGCTAATAAGGTCGATACCTGTATCGGTGAAGCAGACACGTCATAATCAAATCCCAACTGGCAGTAGGAGCCCATCATAGCTGATAGACAGATGGCATCCTTTGCCGTGCTCTTCACTTTCCGACTAAAAGTGTCGGCTGTCAAATTTGCTCTTCCCGGATGGTATTCGACTTCACAGTCATAATCCTTCAGCAGGTCCATCCATCTCCTCTGTCTCATATTCAACTCAGCCTGTGTAAACAAGAACTTCAGGCTCTTGTGATCAGTGAAGATGGTGAATGAGGTACCGTATAAGTAGTGTCGCCATATCTTCAAGGCAAACACTATAGCTGCTAGCTCCAAATCATGGACTGGATACCTCGTCTCATGTGGCTTCAATTGTCTCGAAGCGTAAGCCACAACGTGCTTATCCTGCATCGGTACGCATCCTAAACCCTGAAGCGATGTGTCAGTATAGAGAACGAACCCCTTGTTCTCCCTGGTAATCACCAATACTGGCGCTGAAGTCAATCTGTGCTTCAATTCCTGGAAGCTCTGCCCACAAGCTTCCGACCAAAAGAATGTGAACTCCCTTCTGAGTTAGCTGAGTCAGTGGTTTGGTAATCTTTGAAAATCCTTCGACAAAGCGTCGATAATACCCAGCCAAACCAAGGAAACTTCGGATCTCAGTGACTGAAGTCGGCGTAGACGAATCCATAACTGCCTCTATCTTCCTGGGATCTACTGATATTGTAGGGTCTTCCTACCTTAACATCATCTTAATCATATATTATGGCCTAAACATGCATTAATAACGTCTTAGGGTTCCGGTTGTAGCTTTGAGCTAATAAGATTACATGCCAAAATAAAATTTCAAAACTTAATAATTACATTCCTGACAATGAATGTTAAAGCGATAGAATTATACTACTCCTAGAGTAGGGACTATCCAAAAAAAATCATGTATCCTATCTTCTTTCATGCTCCTCTTAGCTCACTGCCTCAACCCAACCCTTAGTTTTTCAGTCCAAAAGTGTACCTACAGGAACAACCCATTATGAGCATATACATCATTACTTAACATCATAAGGTAATATCATATAAATAAGTGCATGAAAATAATCATAACATATACTTCCTGGTTAATCGCATTAACCCATTTTGGTTGTCCCTGTTTCATAATCATGCACGTAGTCATTAGATCCTTGACATAAATGATTAAAATCATACTTCACATATATTCATAATCACCAATGTTATTTAGAAATGGGGATGTTTCTGGCCTTGTTATGTCGCGGAACAATTGGCCCCCTCGCTTCGACATATAGCGGTACTGTGATTACCCCTCGCTACACCTTGATAGCGGATGTAATCTCCTCGCTAGCTATGTCAGCGGTAAGTACCTTCCTCGCTTTCCCATAACAACCACCAGAACACTCAACCATTCTCAATAACATAGTTAAACATACATCATCATCATCATAAACATCATCATCTTATAAACATCATCATCTTGTAAATATCATCATCTTGTAACATCATCATCTTGTAAACATCATTATCTTATCATAAACGTCCTCATAAACATCATATCATATTTACTCATCATAAACATCATCATCATAAACTTACTTATCATAATCATCATCATAAACATCGTAAATACTTATACAATCATTGCGTAGTCATAGTATAGGAATGTGTTACCATCCGATGCCCGTACGTTTCTTACGTACCTTAATTCTCAAAAGTGGAGAAATTGGAGAACTTTATCTCCTTGATGTTGTTGGTACCTGGGTTGGTTCTACACAACCATACAAATCAATATTAGAAGCTAAATAACAGCCAAATACCAAAAATTCGACAAAAATCATCATTTTCCACTTTTTAAACAGCGGCGATCGATCGCTTTAAATACGGCGATCGATCGCCTGACTATTTGCTTCGCGTCGATCGATCGCTTTAAATACGGCGATCGATCGCCTGACTATTTGCTTCGCGGCGATCGATCGCTTAAAATATGGCGATCGATCGCCTGTAGCATTTTTTTGTTACTGGCCTTCGGCGATCGATCGCTGCCTTTGTAGCGATCGATCGCCGCACGCTGTGTGCGCGATCTTGCACCATTTTTAGCATTTTTCAAGCTCATCTTCATACCCTTCAAACCCAAACTTTACAACAACACCAACATCATCATAACACACTAAAACCCACATAAAACACTTCAAAAATCATACCCCAACCACATTCAACACATACCCGAAACAAACCCACTAAAAACACAAAAAGCTAACCCATTTCAAAACTAAACATCATAAAACTTTAGGAAGGGTTCCATACCTCTTAAAGGACTCCAAATCCTACAATAAATCTCACAAACAAAGGTTTTGTGAAGATTTCTCCTTCCACTTTTGCCAAGTTTCGACAATGAGAAAGGTTTTAGGGTTGGGAAGTGATTTGGGGATTTTAAGAGTGATTGGTAAAGTGAGGGGGAAAAGGGGTATAGTGGGGGTGTATGGGTGATTATTCAATTGCTCCCCAATAATTAACATGATGTATAAAATACCCCAACATGGTATTTTAAAAGTATTTTTTACAAAAATGCACCGAACTTCATTAAATCCATACTTTCCTCATAATTAACAACCAATACAAATAAATCATGTTAACACCCCATTTTTAACATACATAACATGCACCCTGAAATGTAACACATGGGTCACGCCTATCATGTGACTAAGCATTTCAACATGATAATTAATTTCCAACACATAAATCAATTACCAACATAATTCATCATATAAACATAATTAATGCCCAGATTGCATAAAATTAATTTCGGGGCATCACAATACTCCCCTACTTATAAGATTTCATCCTCGAAATCGCATGCACTTACCCAAAATGAAACTAAACATAAATCATACCAGAAAATAGTTCCGGGTAATGCTGCACCATATGCCGTTCCATCTCCCATGTAGCCTCCTCGACACCCCGACGATCCCACTGAACTTTGACCATCGGTATAATCTTGCTTCGTAATCTGCGATCCTCTCGATCCAGAATTCTGACCGGTCGTTCTACGTAGGATACATCTGAGTCCAACTGCACTTCAGTAGTCTGTAACACATGTGACGGGTCTGGCTCATACTTCCGTAACATAGAGACGTGAAAAACATCATGTATACCAGATAAGGACGGCGGTAGAGCCAAACGGTAGGCCAAAGTACCGATACGCTGCAATACTTCATACGGCCCAACATACCTCGGAGATAACTTCCCCCGCATACCAAAACGAACTACACCCCTGAAGGGTGAGATTTTTAAGAAGACCTTGTCTCCTACTTGGAATTCTAGCGGTCGTCGTCGCATTGGCACAGGCTGCTTGCCTATCTTGGGCCGCTTTCATCTTCTGGCGTATCAACTTAATCTTTTCTTCCATATCCTTTATCATATCCGGTCCTCCGACCGCTTTACTAGTCAAGTCCTCCCAATACAACGGTGACCTACATCGTCGTCCGTATAGAGCTTCAAAAAGGGCCATTTGAATGCTCGCATGATAGCTGTTATTATACGAGAACTCTACTAGTGGTAATGAATCTTGCCACGGAGTATCAAACTCCAATACACATGTCCTCAGCATATCTTCGAGCGTCTGTATAGTACGCTCAGTCTGGCCGTCTGTCTGAGGGTGATAAGCTGTACTCAGTCTCACCTCTGTGCCCAAAGCTGTCTGGAGACCCTCCCAGAAATGTGAAGTAAACCTTGGGTCTCTGTCAGACACAATCGAGACTGGAACCCCATGCAACCTCACCACATCCCGTACATATAATTGGGCCATCTTTAGATATGTGAAAGTCATACAGTAAGGGATGAAATGAGCTACCTTCGTCAGCCTATCCACGATCACCCAGATCGCATCAAATCCAGAGGCCGTCCTTGGCAAGTGGGTCACGAAGTCCATAGATATGTGCTCCCACTTCCATTCTGGTACTTCTAAACTCTTCAGTTCACCACCAGACCTCTGCCTCTCCGCTTTTACCTGTTGACAGATCAAACATCTTTTGACAAAAGTTATAACATCACGCTTCATGCGTCTCCACCAGAACTGGTCGCATAAGTCCTTGTACATCTTTCTCCCACCTAGATGTATGCTAAACCTGCTGCTATGAGCATGGTGCAAGATCCCTTGATGCAACTCAGGTGCCCTCGGCACTACCCAACGGTTGCCAAGCCTCAAGGAACCATCTTCTGCCACTCTGAACTTTGATAACTGACCTCGAAGTATTATCGATGACCATCTCTGAACTCATCATCCGACTTCTGGGCTTCCCTGATAGCCTCAAATACATCTGGTTCAGCCAATAAGGTCGACACTCGCACCGGCGACGTGTCCACATCGAAATCATAGCTCAGATGGCAATAAGAAGTCATCATAGCTGATAAACACATAGCGTCCTCAGCCGTACTCTTCACCTTCCGACTTAAGGCGTCTGCTATCAAGTTTGCTTTACCAGGATGGTACTCAATTTCACAATCATAATCCTTGAGTAAATCCATCCATCTTCTTTGCCTCATATTCAGCTCCGCTTGGGTGAATAAGAACTTCAAGCTCTTATGGTCCGTATAAATGGTAAACGTCGTACCATATAGGTAATGTCGCCAAATCTTCAATGCGAAAATGATGGCCGCCAGTTCCAGATCATGAACTGGGTATCTGGTCTCATGGGGCTTCAACTGCCTCGATGCATAAGCCACCACATGCTTATCTTGCATCAACACACAGCCCAAACCCTACAGTGATGCATCTGTGTACAAGGCAAACCTCTTATTCTCAGAAGGAATCACCAATACAGGTGACGTAGTCAAACGACGCTTCAATTCTTGGAAGCTTTCCTCACAAGCTTCGAACCAATAGAACGGAACTCATTTCTGAGTCAGCTGTGTCAACGGTTTAGCAATCTCAGAGAATCCCTCGACGAAACGTCGGTAATAACCTGCTAAACCAAGAAAGCTCCGGATCTCGGGTACAGAAGTGGGGCCCACTCCATCACAGCTTCAACCTTCTTGGGATCTACAGATATCCCGCTGCTAGATATAACATGACCCAAGAACATCACACTGTTCAACCAGAACTCACACTTGCTGAGCTTTGCATATAACTGATGATCCCTAAGGATCTGGAGTACGGTCCTCGAGTGCTTTACGTGTTCCTCTTCGGTCCGAGAATAAATGAGTATATCGTCAATGAAAACAATGACAAACTGATCCAAATACGGTTGGAATACTCTGTTCATCAGACTCATAAAGACAGCTGGGGCATTTGTCACCCCAAAAGGCATGACTAAGAACTCATAGTGCCCATACCTAGTCCGGAAAGCCGTCTTCTGAACATCATCTTCCCTTACCCGAATCTGATGATACCCCGACCTCAGATCGATCTTACTGTAGAGCCTCGTACCCTGCAACTGGTCAAACAAATCATCGATCCTCGGAAGTGGATACTTATTCTTCACTGTAGCTTTGTTCAGTTGCCTGTAATCGATGCACAGACGTATCGAACCATCTTTCTTCTTAACAAATAGGACTGGTGCACCCCAGGGCGATACGCTAGGGCGTATATAGCCCTTGTCAAGGAGCTCTTGCAACTGAATCTTTAACTCCCTTAGCTCCGCTGGTGCCATCCTATACGGGGCACGGGAAATGGCAGACGTCCCTGATAGTAACTCAATTCCAAACTCGACCTCTCTCGTCGGTGGAAATCCGGGAATTGCTTCCGGAAAGACATCAGGAAACTCCGCCACTACGGGCACATCCTCGGCCTTTAAGTCTTCTTTCTTTTCCGTAACATCGATAGCATAGATGAGATATTCCGTATGGCCTCGTTCCAATAACTGTGCCATCTTGACAACAGATATCAACGAGATCTTTGAACGAGAACCATCCCCATAGAATGTCCACTGGACTCCCAAATCAGACCTGAATCGGACAGTCCTCTGCCTGCAGTTCACAACTGCCTGATACCTGTTTAGAACATCAATACCCACAATGCAGTCAAAATCTGACATTCCTAGAACAATCAAATCTGACCTTAGCTCGTTACCCTCAAAATAAATGAGGCCATCATAGACAATCCGATCAGTAATCATACTTCTTCCAGCGGGTGTCGAGACTACAAGAGGCGTGGGCGACGGAGAAGTGCATATGTGGTGCCTTTCCACAAAACTTGTCAACATAAAAGAGTGTGACGCACATGTGTCTATCAATATAAAAGCAGGGTGCGTAAATAAAAGACACGTACCCGCTATCACTTCCTCCGGAGCCGCTGTAGCCTGCTCCCTTGTCAATGCATAAACTTGCCCCTGAGGCGGCCCCATAGGCTGACCTCCATACTGCCTCGGTACAAACGGTGGCCTGTGCTATACTACTCTGTCCGCAGGCCTCCCCGCAGAGTTCTGTTGTCCCTCCCGATTGGGACATTGCCGAGCAAAATGGCCCTTATTGCCACAAACGTAACAACCTACGCAATCTTTCGTCGAATGTGGTTGCCCACAAATAGAACACTGGACCTTCACAAATCTGCCTCCCTGAGGCTGTCCTCTTCCTGACGGGGCATCATTCCTATGGTTTCCTTTCCAACGATTCTCGGGCCTCTTACCACTGAACTTTGAAGTCGATGTGTTCCCCCTTGGCTTGAAATGATCACCCCTCGGCCTCAAATTATCAGAAGTAGATTTCTGAGGGGGTGCTGGAGGTGGCACATCATCAGGATATGCACCAACTCCCAGTTCAGCTAGCTCAGCCCGTGAAAGGGCATCATCAAAACAAGCAGGGCCATAAGTAACCACCCTGTCATATAGTTCAGGCCTCAAGCCCTTCATGAAGTTCCTCATCTTTGCTTGAGTACTTGCGGCGATGTGAGGTACATATCTGAGCAAAGAACAATAATGAAGAGCATAATCTGACACATGCATGTTACCTTGCTTGAGGTTAGTAAACTCATCCTCCTTAGCCTGTCGTGCAGCAGCTGAAAAATAGCGGGTCAGAAACCGAGTTCTGAACAGCTTCCAATTTATTTCTTGACCCTGAGCCTCTTGCTCTATCACTGTGGTCTTCCACCACATCAGCGCCTTCTTGGCCAATTGGAACTCCGCTAGCCTTATCCAGGTTGTCTTAGCATAAGGAGCTGCCACAAATATCTGTTCTATCCTCTCTAACCATTCCTCGGCCAGTTCCCCTGTCTCCATTCCTTCGAACATCGGGGGTCGGTATGTCAGAAACTGAGCCAAACTTAGCTCCCCAGGTAGTAACTGTTGCTCAGAGGGTTCTTCACCCAAGGCTGGCGGTGGTAGGGGATTGGTACGCCCAGCACTAGCATTAACACTCACTGCATCTCCTACTTCCACATTTGCTGCCATGCTGCAAGACAAGGGTTAACAACAATACCCAAAAGCAGTTCATATAATATAACATGTTAGTACAATAGTCATATGCTTCACATGCACCAAACTTGTTTAAAAAGAAGCACCTAGCCAACTTATTGCTAAGGTTACCCTTCACTCATTCCCGGGTTCTCTAACCTGGTTCTGATACCACTAATGTAGGGTATTCCTACCTTAACATCATCTTAATCATATATTATGGACTAAACATGCATTAATAACGTCTTAGGGTTCCGGTTGTAGCTTTGAGCTAATAAGATTACAGGCCAAAATAAAATTTCAAAACTTAATAATTACATTCCTGACAATGAATGTTAAAGTGATAGAATTATACTACTCCTAGAGTAGGGACTATCCAAAAAAAATCCTGTATCCTATCTTCTTTCATGCTCCTCTTAGCTCACTGCCTCAACCCGACCCTTAGTTTTTCAGTCCAAAAGTGTACCTACAGGAACAACCCATTATGAGCATATACATCATTACTTAACATCATAAGGTAATGGCATATAAATAAGTGCATGAAAATAATCATAACATATACTTCCTAGTTAATCGCATTAACCCATTTTGGTTGTCCCTGTTTCATAATCATGCACGTAGTCATTAGATCCTTGACATAAATGATTAAAATCAGACTTCACATATATTCATAATCAACAATGTTATTTAGAAATGGGGATGTTTCTGGCCTTGTTATGTCCGCGGAACAATTGGCCCCCTCGCTTCGACATATAGCGGTACTGTGATTACCCCTCGCTACACCTTGATAGCTGATGTAATCTCCTCGCTAGCTATGTCAGTGGTAAGTACCTTCCTCGCTTTCTCATAACAACCACCAGAACACTCAACCATTCTCAATAACATAGCTAAACATACATCATCATCATCATCATATCATAAACATCATCATCTTATAAACATCATCATCTTGTAAATATCATCATCTTGTAACATCATCATCTTGTAAACATCATCATCTTATCATAAACGTCCTCATAAACATCATATCATCTTTACTCATCATAAACTTACTTATCATAATCATCATCATAAACATCGTAAATACTTATACATTCATTGCGTAGTCATAGTATAGGAATGTGTTACCATCCGATGCCCGTACGTTTCTTACGTACCTTAATTCCCAAAAGTGGAGAAATTGGAGAACTTTATCTCCTTGATGTTGTTGGTATATGGGATGGTTCTACACAACCATACAAATCAATATTAGAAGATAAATAATAGCCAAATACCAAAAATTCGACAAAAATCATCATTTTCCATTTCAAAACTAAACATCATAAAAACTTTAGGAAGGGTTCCATACCTCTTAAGGACTCCAAATCCTATAATAAATCTCACAAACAAAGGTTTTGTGAAGATTTCTCCTTCCACTTTTGCCAAGTTTCGAAAATGAGAAAGGTTTTAGGGTTGGGAAGTGATTTGGGGATTTTAAGAGTGATTGGTAAAGTGAGGGGGAAAAGGGGTATAGTGGGGGTGTATGGGTCATTAATCAATTGCACCCCAATAATTAACATGATGTATAAAATACCCCAACATGGTATTTTAAAAGCATTTTTTACAAAAATGCACCGAACTTCATTAAATCCATACTTTCCTCATAATTAACAACCAATACAAATAAATCATGTTAACACCCCATTTTTAACATACATAACATGCACCCTGAAATGTAACCCCCGGGTCACGCCTACCATGTGACTAAGCATTTCAACATGATAATTAATTTCCAACACATAAATCAATTACAAACATAATTCATCATATAAACATAATTAATGCCCAGATTGCATAAAATTAATTTCGGGGCATCACAGATATCCCCTCTCGAGAGATAATATGACCGAAGAACTCTACACTGCTAAGCCAGAACTCACACTTGCTGAGCTTGGCGTACAACTGATGATCCCTCGGGATCTGTAGCACCGTCCTCAAATGATTGGCATGCTCCTCCTTACTTCTTGAATAAACCAGAATGTCGTCAATAAATACGATCACGAACTGATCAAGATACTTCTGAAATATTATGTTCATCAGGCTCATAAATACTGCAGGGGCATTCGTCACCCCGAATGGCATCACTAAGAATAGTGCCCATACCGAGTTCGAAAGGCTGTCTTTTGTATGTCATCAGCTCTAACTCGTATCTGGTGATAGCCTGACCTCAAGTCAATCTTCGAGTAAAGCTCTGTGCCCTGAAGCTAATCAAATAAGTCATCAATCCTCGGAAGGGGGTACTTGTTCTTAATCGTTACTTTATTCAATTGACGGTAATCGATGCACAGACGCATCGAACATCCTTTTTCTTTACGAACAAGACTGGTGCACCCCATGGCGAGACACTAGGGCGAATGTATCCTTTGTTGAGGAGCTCCTGCAACTGCACTTTCAGCTCCCTCAGCTCTGCCGGTGCCATCCTATAAGGGGCACGGGAAATAGAAGATGTCCCTGGCAGTAATTCAATCTCAAACTCTACATCTCTGATCGGCGGAAATCCTGGAATCTCATCCGGAAACACATCGATGAATTCCGCAACTACTGGTATATCCTCGATCCTCAACTCTTCCTTTTCTTCTGATACGTCCACGGCATAAATAAGATAGCACGTGTGACCGCGTTCTAACAACCGCGACATCTTAACTGCCGAAATCAACGGAATCTTCGGACGAGAGCCGTCCCCATAGAAGGTCCACTGAAACCCCTGATCAGACAGAAAACGCACCATCCTCTGTCGGCAATCAACCACGGCCTGGTATCTGCTCAACACACCAATACCGACAATACAGTCAAAATCTGCCATATCCAACAAAATCATATCAGCCCTCAGATCGTTGCCCTCAAAATAAATGAGGCAATCAGATAATAGTTGATCCGCAATCACATGCTTTCCCGTGGGTGTCGAGACCATAAGAGGCATGGGCAACGGAGACGAACAGAAGTGGTGTCTCTCCACAAAAGCAGAAGATACAAATGAATGAGAAGCATTTGTATCTACCAAAATAAATACAGGGTACGTAAGTAAGTGGAAAGTACCAGCAATCACCTCCTCCGGGGCTGCCTCTGCCTGCTCACGCGTCAATGCATATACTTGACCCTGTGGCGGTCATGCCGCCTGACCTCCCTGTGGTCGAGGTGCAAACTGTTGTCTCTGTGGTGCCGTCCTGGCGTCAAATCTTGGCCTCTTCGGCCCAGAGTCTGCCTGATCTACCCGATTGGGGCAAACCTGAGCCAGGTGGCCCACCCTGCCACAAACATAACAGCCTCGACAGTCACGTGTCAAATGAAATCCCCCACAGTTGTCACACTTGTTCCCTCCTGTTCTATTTCCCTGTGCTGGTCCCCGATTGCCTTGCTTCTGATTTTGAAATTTCTTCCCACCAAATCTAGAAGATGAAGAAGCCCCACGAGGCTTAAACTGGTCTCCTCGTTGCCTCAGGCTGTCAACATCCGGTCTCTGTGATGGTACGAAAGGGGTACATCTTCCTTGTACACGCTAACCCCAATCTCTGCCAGCTCTGCTCTGGTCAGGGCATCATCGAATGAGCTGGGGTTGTTAGAGACAACCCGGTCAAATAACTCTGGCCTCAGTCCCTTCAGAAAATGCCTCATCTTGGCATGACCGTTCACAGCAATATGAGGTACATACCTCAACAATGAAGAATACTGTATGGCATAATCTGATACAGTCATGCTGCCCTGCTTCAGGTTGGTGAACTCACCTTCTTTTACTTGTCTGGCAAAGGCGGAAAAATGCTGATTAAGGAACTGGGTCCTGAACACAGTCCAATCTACTGTCATACCCTGTGCCCTCAGCTCCATAACTGTTGTCTTCAACCACATGGAAGACTTCTTCACCAACTGAAACTCTGCCAACCTCTGCCAGGCAGTCCGTGCACAGGGTGCTGATATAAATATCTGCTCCAGTCTTTCCAGCCACTCCTCAGCTGTTTCCCCGGACTCATTTCCCTCAAAGAGCGGCGGATGGTAGCTCAAAAACTGAGTCAGACTGAGTTCCCCTGGTAGTAATATCTGTGCACTAGGCTCTACGCCTACAGCAGGTGGCGGTAGAGGATTCGCCTGAGCACTACTAGCATTTATACTACCCACATCTCCTACCTCTTCATTGAGGTTCTCCGGATTAATAGCCGACATGATGTAACATAAGGGTTAACAATAATACCAAAAGCAGTTCATAATATAAGCCGTTAGATAACAAGAGTAATCATATTCAAAAGCATGTTAGTATAACAACTTATACAAAAATATGCACCATATGCATAAACATGCCCACCAATGAATACCTAGCCAACTTGTTTCTAAAGGCTACCCTTTACTCGTTCCCTGGTTATCTAACCACTGTTCTGATACCACTAAATGTAAGACCCCGTTATCTAAACAAGATTCTAAGGTGCAATTAAGAGAATTGATCATTCATAAATCAGAGTATTAGGCTGTGTTGAAATTCCCGAGCTTAAGAGATTACAGTACCAAAAGTTCAAAAAGGAATTATACATACTCCTTACAAAAGGGTACTAAACTATAGATTTACTCTACACTTTGTAGAAACTATACAAAAAGAATTTTTGTTCTGCTAATCCTGTAGCACTCCTTACAGCTCAGCGTATCAACCACAACCCTGGTTCTCCATGTCAAAAGCACCTACAAAGACAACCCCCAACACATGAGCACATCATAGTTAATATCAATCATAATATGAATGTAAAGCATAAATGCATAAATCATAGGCATAGGATACTTCCTGAATTTCCAATGCATTTAAAACGCCCATTTTGGTTGTCCATGTACCATAACTCATAATCAAATCAATATATGATAGTATGGCTTCTTTAAATAAATGTCATGACATAACTTCACTTCTTAAATCTTTACTTCAATCCTTAGTCAGTTTATCATCAGTGTATTTTAATGCCCCTCGCTTCATAACTTTAGAACAAGCGGAACTCCCCTCCCTCGCTTCTTCATACAAGCGGTATTTCTATCCTCGCTTCGTATGGTAAACCTCGCCTCCATGTGCAAGCGGTCCTCCCCTCCCTCGCTCCACATTTTTAGCGGTATAATAGCGGTAAGCATTAAAATCATCACTGTGATAACCGTGACTCGTGGAATACACACCCAATGTTCCACATCATACATATGCAACAACAATGTTGGGCTATGTTGGGCTCCTACTGCCATTTGGGATTTGATTATGATGTATCTTCTTCACCAGTACAGGTTTTGACCTTGCTAGCTGAGCCGGTTATTTATGATCACATCAGGAAGGCTCAGGGGACCGATGCAGAGATTCAGAGATGGATGTCAGTGGTCCATTCAGATCAGCCATCGAGATTCAGAGTGGCTGAGGACGGTTCTTTGAGACTTGGCGACAGATGGGTGGTTCCAGATACACCCGAGTTGCGCCAGGGTATCTTACAGCGAGCTCATTGCAGCAGGATGAGTGTTCACCCAGGCGGGAAGAAGATGTATAAGGATCTACGCAACCAGTTCTGGTGGAGGCGTATGAAACAAGATGTCACCTCATTTGTCAAGCGCTGTTTGATTTGTCAGCAGGTGAAGGCTGAGAGGCAGAGGCCGGGAGGTGAACTAAGGAGTTTGGAGATACCCGAGTGGAAGTGGCAGCACGTGTCTATGGATTTCGTGACCCACTTACCGAGGACTGTTTCGGGTTTGATGCCATCTGGGTAGTCGTGGACAGACTGACTAAAGTGGCTCACTTCATTCCCTACTGTATGACATATACGCACTTGAGGATGGCACAGTTATAT
Organism: Haberlea rhodopensis; assembly: GCA_907163345.1. NCBI lineage: Eukaryota > Viridiplantae > Streptophyta > Magnoliopsida > Lamiales > Gesneriaceae > Haberlea > Haberlea rhodopensis. The sequence continues at coordinate 228,557 of CAJQUN010000263.1, read as the reverse complement.
GTCAGAGATGTGGTGAGACTGCACGGGATCCCTGTTTCGATAGTGTCTGATCGAGATCCGCGGTTCACATCTCACTTTTGGGAGGGTCTACAGAAAGCTCTAGGCACAGAGTTGAGGCTGAGCACATCATATCACCCTCAGACGGACGGACAGACCGAGCGTACGATACAGACGCTCGAGGATATGTTGAGAGCTTGTGTGCTAGAGTTCGACATATCATGGCAGGACTTGATAGCCTTAGTGGAGTTCTCTTACAACAACAGCTACCAGGCAAGTATACAGATGGCTCCTTTTGAGGCCCTCTATGGCAGGCGTTGTAGGTCACCCTTGTGTTGGGATGACTTGGACCGTAAGTCGGTTGGAGGACCAGAGTTGGTTCAGGAAATGGAAGAGAAAGTTAAGGTTATCAGACGAAAGATGAAGGCAGCTCAGGATAGACAGGCAGCATATGCCAATCAGCGGCGGAGACCGTTGGAGTTTCAGTTGGGCGACAGAGTTTTTCTGAAGATCTCACCCTTCAGGGGTGTGGTACGGTTTGGTATACGGGGGAAGTTGTCTCCTAGATACGTGGGGCCGTATGAGATCTTACAGCGTGTGGGTACTCTGGCGTACCGTTTGGCTTTACCGCCTTCTCTGTCTGGTATACACGATGTATTCCATGTGTCTATGCTGAGGAAGTATGAGCCGGATCCTTCACATGTATTACAGCCTTCTGAGATTCAGATTGAGTCCGATGTTTCCTATGTTGAGCGGCCTATCAGGATTCTGGATAGGGCAGATCGCAGACTGAGAAACAAAGTTATTCCTATGGTCAAAGTTCAGTGGGATCGTAGGGGTGTCGAGGAGGCCACGTGGGAGACGGAGCGACACATGGTGCAGCACTACCCAGAACTGTTTTCTGGTATGTGATTTATGTTTCACTTTATATTGGGTAAGTGTATGCTGATTTCGAGGGCGAAATCCTATAAGTAGGGGAGTATTGTGATATCCCCGAAATGATTATGTGTTATTTTAAACATTAATCATTGTTGCGAAAATTAGGGTATTAATTCTTTGTGTCGAATTAATAATATTGGGAGATGCATGTGAGGGTGCATATGTTATGTGTGGGATTTTGGGGTTGTGGCATGATTATTTGGGGTGTGTGTTAATCGTTTTGGTATAGCATGTTTTAATGGGAAGTGAAGTATTTTATTGAGAAAATACTATAAAATATCATGTGAGGATATTTTAATACATCGTGCGAAATACCGGGACCAAAACATAACACATCACATAAACCCACCACAAACCACCCCCCTTGACCCATACCCTGCTGCCAGCTGCAGCTTGCCCATACCTCTTCCCTCATCTCCCACTCCACCTTGTCATAACTGAAATCACTCCATTCTCTCCAACTTTTTCGTCCAACATCTGGTAAGGGAAAACAAGAGGAGATCCACCATTTTTCTTGCTTGGAAAGCTTGCAAAAATCGGAGCCAAAAGGGAGCCTTCAAAGACGGCTACACAACGCAGGGGATAGAGTCCCACCACACACTACTTTTTGGAAAGGTACGTAAGCGACGTACGGGCATCCCAACGGTAACATGTATTTATGTTTTGTCTGTGTGACACATGATGAATGCAATGTGATGCATTATGAGTTGATACATGTTATTATGCATTGTTGTTGCATATTATGCATTGTTGTTGCATATTGTGATGTGGGATAAAGAGATGCATTCCACGAGTCAGGGCGATCACGGTTAAGGTGTTAATGCTTACGCTTTACCGCTAAAAATGTGGAGCGGGAGGGGGGAGGCTCGCTTGCACATGGAAGCGGGTTTATACCATACTGAGCGAGGACGAGATACCGCTAGTATAAAGAAGCGAGGATGAGATACCGCTTGTTTTGAGATTACGAAAGCGGAGAAATATTAAAATAACTGATGATGATTGACTCAAGAAAAAGAGGAAATGTCATGACATTCATTTGTGAAACCATACCTTCATATATTGTGTTATATTATGAATTATGGTACAGGGACAACCAATGGGCATTGTAAATGCGATGGAAATACAGGAAGTGATTTGTATTTTATGATTGTGCATTTACGCCTTATTTTTCATATTATGTTGAATATGAATTGTGTTATGCTCATGTGTTGGGGGTTGTCTTTGTAGGTGCTTTTGATGTTGAGAACCAGGGTCGGGGTTGAGAAGCTGAGCTGTAAGGAGAGCTACAGGATTAGCTGCATGATTTGAGAAAATTTTACATAGCTTCTACTTGTGGTAGAATAAGACTATAGTGTAGCACCTTTGTAGGAATTTGTGAAATTCCTTTTGAAACTTTTGTTACTGTATTCCTTAAGCTCAGGATAATCAACATGACTCTTTACTCTGATTTATTCACATGATTGTTTAGTTCTCTTAATCGCACCTATTAGTTTATTGAGATATCGTGGTCTTACATTAGTGGTATCAGAGCAGTGGTTAGATAACCAGGGAAGAGTGAAGGGTAGCCTTTAGAGACAAGTTGGCTAGGTATTCATTGTTGGGCATGTTATGCATGTGATGCATATTGTTGTATAAGGTTATACTAACATGCTTTTGAATATGATACTCTTGTTATCTAACGGCTTATACTATGAACTGCTTTTGGTATTGTTGTTAACTCTTGTGTTGCAGCATGGCGGCTATTAACCCGGAGAACCTCAATGAAGAGGTAGGGGATATGGGCAGTATGAATGCTAGTGTTGCTCATGTGAATCCTTTACCGCCACCTGCTGTGGGAGTGGAGCCCAGTGCACAGATGTTATTACCCGGGGAGCTCAGTTTGACACAGTTTCTGAATTTCCGTCCACCCATGTTTGAGGGGACCGAATCTGGAGAAGGGGCCGAAGAGTGGCTAGAACGGATAGAGCAGATACTTGTGACTGCGCCCTGTGCACGTACCGCATGGCTGAGGTTAGCCGAGTTCAGATGGCGAAGAAGCCTTCTATGTGGTGGAAGACCACTGTGATGGAGCTGAGAGCTCAGGGCATGGTAGTAGACTGGACTGTATTCAGGACCCGGTTTCTTAACCGGTATTTTTCTGCCGCTGCTAGACAAGTCAAGGAGGACGAGTTCACTAATTTGAAGCAGGGAAACATGTCAGTTTCAGACTTTGCCTTGCAGTATTCCTCACTGTTGAGGTATGTCCCCCATATTGCTGTGAGCAGCCATGCAAAGATGAGGCATTTCCTGAAAGGACTCAGGCCAGAACTATTTGACCGGGTTATCTCCAATAACCCTAGCTCTTTTGATGACGCCCTGACACGGGCAGAGTTAGCAGAAATTGCAGTGGGAGCATACAAGGATGTTGTACCCCCTTCAGTACCATCACAGAGGCCTGCTGCTGATAGTTTGAAACCACGAGGGGATCAGTTCAAGGCTCGTGGAGCCTCATCATCTTCCAGATTTAGCGGGAAGAGATCTCAGAGTCAGAAACAGAGCAATCGAGGACCTACACAGGGGAGTAAGGCAGGAGGGGACAGGTGTGACCGCTGTGGAGGATTTCACTTGTCACGTGACTGCCGAGGCTGTTATGTTTGTGGCAAGGTGGGCCACTTAGCTAGGAACTGCCCCAATTGGGCAAGTCAGGCAGACTCAGGGCCGAATAGGCCAAGATTTGATGCTGGGAGGGCACCACCGAGACAGCAGTTTGCGCCTCGACCGCAGGGAGGTCAGGCGGCAGGACCACCGCAAGGTCAGGTGTACGCACTGACTAGGGAGCAGGCTGAGGCAGCCCCAGAGGAGGTCATTGCTGGTACGTGTCATTTATTTACGTACCCTGCATTTATTTTGGTAGATACAGGTGCTTCTCATTCTTTTGTATCTGTTGCTTTTGTGGAGAGACACCACTTGTGCTCGTCTCTGTTACCCACGTCTCTCATGGTCTCGACACCCACGGGGAAGCATGTGATTGCGGATCGGCTTTTGTCTGATTGCCTCATTTATTTTGAGGGCAATGATCTGAGGGCTGATCTGATTCAGTTAGAGATGGCAGACTTTGACTGTATTATCGGCATTGATGTGTTGAGCAGATACCGAGCTGTGGTAGACTGCCGACAGAGGATTGTACGTTTTCTGTCTGATCAGGGGTTCCAGTGGACTTTTTATGGGGACGGCTCTCGTCCAAGGATTCCAGTGATCTCAGCGGTTAAGATGTCGCGGTTATTGGAGCGCGGCCACACAGGTTACATCATTTATGCGGTGGATGTATCTGAGGAAAAGGAAGTGAAAACCGAGGATATTCCAGTTGTGGCGGAGTTCATTGATGTGTTCCCAGATGAGATTCCGGGATTTCCGCCTGTCAGGGATGTTGAGTTTACTATTGAGCTGCTACCGGGGACATCAGCCATTTCTCGTGCCCCATACAGGATGGCACCGGCAGAGCTGAGGGAACTAAAGGTACAGTTACAGGAGCTCCTTGACAAGGGATACATTCGTCCTAGTGTATCGCCTTGGGGTGCACCAGTCTTGTTCGTGAAAAAGAAGGATGGATCAATGCGTCTGTGCATTGACTACAGGCAATTGAACAAGGCTACAGTGAAGAACAGATATCCACTTCCGAGGATTGATGATCTGTTCAACCAGCTTCAGGGTACAGAGGTGTACTCGAAGATAGACTTGAGGTCAGGCTATCATCAGGTGCGGGTTAGAGCTGGTGATGTTCAAAAGACGGCTTTTAGAACTCGATATGGACACTATGAGTTCTTGGTGATGCCTTTCGGTGTGACAAATGCACCTGCAGTTTTTATGAGCCTGATGAACCGAGTATTTCAGGAGTACCTCGATCAGTTTGTGATCGTATTCATTGATGACATCCTTGTCTATTCAAGGAGTGAGGAGGATCATGCCAATCATCTGAGGATAGTACTCCAGATCCTCAGAGATCATCAGTTGTACGCCAAACTCAGCAAGTGTGAGTTCTGGCTGAGCAGTGTATCATTCTTGGGCCATATCATGTCACGGGAGGGGATATCAGTAGACCCGAGAAAGATAGAAGCAGTTATGGATTGGTCTACCCCTACTACAGTCAGTGAGATTCGGAGTTTTCTTGGGTTGGCTGGCTATTATCGACGTTTCGTCGAGGGTTTTTCAAAGATCGCCAAGCCACTTACACAGCTGACTCAGAAGGGAGTCCCTTTTTGTTGGACAGAGGCTTGTGAGCAGAGTTTCAAGGAATTGAAGCACAGACTGACTACTGCACCAGTTCTAGTGATTCCCAAGGAGAACAAAGGATTTGTTCTTTATACCGACGCATCGCTACAGGGCTTAGGGTGTGTACTGATGCAGGACAGACATGTAGTGGCTTATGCTTCGAGACAGTTGAAGCCACATGAGACGAGGTATCCAGTCCATGATTTGGAGTTGGCAGCTATAGTTTTCGCCTTGAAGATATGGCGACACTACTTATACGGTACCTCATTCACCATCTTCACTGATCACAAAAGCCTGAAGTTCTTGTTTACACAGGCTGAGCTGAACATGAGGCAGAGGAGATGGATGGATCTGCTGAAGGATTATGATTGTGAAATCCTATACCATCCCGGGAAAGCAAACTTGACAGCCGACGCTTTGAGTCGGAAGGTGAGGAGCACAGCAGAGGATTCCATGTGCCTATCAGCTATGTTGGGCTCCTACTGCCATTTGGGATTTGATTATGATGTATCTTCTTCACCAGTACAGGTTTTGACCTTGCTAGCTGAGCCGGTTATTTATGATCACATCAGGAAGGCTCAGGGGACCGATGCAGAGATTCAGAGATGGATGTCAGTGGTCCATTCAGATCAGCCATCGAGATTCAGAGTGGCTGAGGACGGTTCTTTGAGACTTGGCGACAGATGGGTGGTTCCAGATACACCCGAGTTGCGCCAGGGTATCTTACAGCGAGCTCATTGCAGCAGGATGAGTGTTCACCCAGGCGGGAAGAAGATGTATAAGGATCTACGCAACCAGTTCTGGTGGAGGCGTATGAAACAAGATGTCACCTCATTTGTCAAGCGCTGTTTGATTTGTCAGCAGGTGAAGGCTGAGAGGCAGAGGCCGGGAGGTGAACTAAGGAGTTTGGAGATACCCGAGTGGAAGTGGCAGCACGTGTCTATGGATTTCGTGACCCACTTACCGAGGACTGTTTCGGGTTTTGATGCCATCTGGGTAGTCGTGGACAGACTGACTAAAGTGGCTCACTTCATTCCCTACTGTATGACATATACGCACTTGAGGATGGCACAGTTATATGTCAGAGATGTGGTGAGACTGCACGGGATCCCTGTTTCGATAGTGTCTGATCGAGATCCGCGGTTCACATCTCACTTTTGGGAGGGTCTACAGAAAGCTCTAGGCACAGAGTTGAGGCTGAGCACATCATATCACCCTCAGACGGACGGACAGACCGAGCGTACGATACAGACGCTCGAGGATATGTTGAGAGCTTGTGTGCTAGAGTTCGACATATCATGGCAGGACTTGATAGCCTTAGTGGAGTTCTCTTACAACAACAGCTACCAGGCAAGTATACAGATGGCTCCTTTTGAGGCCCTCTATGGCAGGCGTTGTAGGTCACCCTTGTGTTGGGATGACTTGGACCGTAAGTCGGTTGGAGGACCAGAGTTGGTTCAGGAAATGGAAGAGAAAGTTAAGGTTATCAGACGAAAGATGAAGGCAGCTCAGGATAGACAGGCAGCATATGCCAATCAGCGGCGGAGACCGTTGGAGTTTCAGTTGGGCGACAGAGTTTTTCTGAAGATCTCACCCTTCAGGGGTGTGGTACGGTTTGGTATACGGGGGAAGTTGTCTCCTAGATACGTGGGGCCGTATGAGATCTTACAGCGTGTGGGTACTCTGGCGTACCGTTTGGCTTTACCGCCTTCTCTGTCTGGTATACACGATGTATTCCATGTGTCTATGCTGAGGAAGTATGAGCCGGATCCTTCACATGTATTACAGCCTTCTGAGATTCAGATTGAGTCCGATGTTTCCTATGTTGAGCGGCCTATCAGGATTCTGGATAGGGCAGATCGCAGACTGAGAAACAAAGTTATTCCTATGGTCAAAGTTCAGTGGGATCGTAGGGGTGTCGAGGAGGCCACGTGGGAGACGGAGCGACACATGGTGCAGCACTACCCAGAACTGTTTTCTGGTATGTGATTTATGTTTCACTTTATATTGGGTAAGTGTATGCTGATTTCGAGGGCGAAATCCTATAAGTAGGGGAGTATTGTGATATCCCCGAAATGATTATGTGTTATTTTAAACATTAATCATTGTTGCGAAAATTAGGGTATTAATTCTTTGTGTCGAATTAATAATATTGGGAGATGCATGTGAGGGTGCATATGTTATGTGTGGGATTTTGGGGTTGTGGCATGATTATTTGGGGTGTGTGTTAATCGTTTTGGTATAGCATGTTTTAATGGGAAGTGAAGTATTTTATTGAGAAAATACTATAAAATATCATGTGAGGATATTTTAATACATCGTGCGAAATACCGGGACCAAAACATAACACATCACATAAACCCACCACAAACCACCCCCCTTGACCCATACCCTGCTGCCAGCTGCAGCTTGCCCATACCTCTTCCCTCATCTCCCACTCCACCTTGTCATAACTGAAATCACTCCATTCTCTCCAACTTTTTCGTCCAACATCTGGTAAGGGAAAACAAGAGGAGATCCACCATTTTTCTTGCTTGGAAAGCTTGCAAAAATCGGAGCCAAAAGGGAGCCTTCACAGACGGCTACACAACGCAGGGGATAGAGTCCCACCACACACTACTTTTTGGAAAGGTACGTAAGCGACGTACGGGCATCCCAACGGTAACATGTATTTATGTTTTGTCTGTGTGACACATGATGAATGCAATGTGATGCATTATGAGTTGATACATGTTATTATGCATTGTTGTTGCATATTATGCATTGTTGTTGCATATTGTGATGTGGGATAAAGAGATGCATTCCACGAGTCAGGGCGATCACGGTTAAGGTGTTAATGCTTACGCTTTACCGCTAAAAATGTGGAGCGGGAGGGGGGAGGCTCGCTTGCACATGGAAGCGGGTTTATACCATACTGAGCGAGGACGAGATACCGCTAGTATGAAGAAGCGAGGATGAGATACCGCTTGTTTTGAGATTACGAAAGCGGAGAAGTATTAAAATAACTGATGATGATTGACTCAAGAAAAAGAGGAAATGTCATGACATTCATTTGTGAAACCATACCTTCATATATTGTGTTATATTATGAATTATGGTACAGGGACAACCAATGGGCATTGTAAATGCGATGGAAATACAGGAAGTGATTTGTATTTTATGATTGTGCATTTACGCCTTATTTTTCATATTATGTTGAATATGAATTGTGTTATGCTCATGTGTTGGGGGTTGTCTTTGTAGGTGCTTTTGATGTTGAGAACCAGGGGTCGGGGTTGAGAAGCTGAGCTGTAAGGAGAGCTACAGGATTAGCTGCATGATTTGAGAAAATTTTACATAGCTTCTACTTGTGGTAGAATAAGACTATAGTGTAGCACCTTTGTAGGAATTTGTGAAATTCCTTTTGAAACTTTTGTTACTGTATTCCTTAAGCTCAGGATAATCAACATGACTCTTTACTCTGATTTATTCACATGAATGTTTAGTTCTCTTAATCGCACCTATTAGTTTATTGAGATATCGGGGTCTTACATCACCAAAACAAACAACACCCACCCCAAATAATCATGCCATAACCCAAATTCCCAACTTATATCACATATACCCTGAAATGCATTTCCCAATATGAATAAATCAACTCTATAATTTAACGCCATAATCCTCATATAAAATACTAAAGTGTTAAATGCACATAAACATTTCGGGGATATCACAATTCCGCTGCGAGTTGAACCACTGCATAGGAGTTGTAAGGGCCCCCGTGCCCTTAACCCACAATTAGTGCATTAAGCCATGCTTTTGGTGCATACAATCACGTGTGAAGGGGAACTATATGTAAACGTGGTACACCATACCACCTATAAAATTCTCTTGCTTCATTTATTACATTCCATGCAATATCCGATTTCCTAGATTAAGACCATTTAATACATCATGCACCCATTTAATACACTAATCACAATCTCAATTCATCCAGCAATTCCCTAGTTAATTGCTCACACATATGAATGAAAAGAGAATGGCCCATGCCTCTATATACAACACATATACACATAATTATTGCTCACACACGAGCATCGAATAAACCTATGTGTACGTAATGTATAAAAAGGGCATACACAATACCCGGCTCCACATGAGCTCCGGTGTCTCGATCCTAGGATCACCTCCAATTCATAGCTCGATCACAGCTCCAGAGCTACCATTGTACCTGTTTCACCTGCCCCAACAGAGACAGCCCCCACACGGGGTGAGCATATCAATACCACCAAACCAATAATCACAATTATATAATTCGTAAATTACAACAATGTAATTGCCAAGAATTTAAATGATACTCCCTTGATGGCATCATCCTCATCCGGGATTCCACTGTATTGTCCCTGTTCTCAAACCAACCAAAATCATCAAATTCCAAATATCCAGTTAATCATTACAGTGATTAAGTATATCTCTAATCCAATTCAATATCGATAGAGGAATAAAATACAGATATCCTAAATATCTAGCCAAAGGTCACATTTCCTCGCCCACTCAAAAGTAGCGGCATCACTTACCGATGTTCGCTCCATAGCAACCACATCCCGATAATTGCTCGCTCCAAAGCGGCACCAAACAATACATAAGACCGACCAACATCGCACACCCAGTCCCGTTTCCATTAACCAATTATTTCAAGACACCATATATTATACATCGACTACTAACCCTTACCAATCATCTATCTCATGTACAACAATTGCAATATATAATTAAGGTCATGCTCGTACGTTACACGTGCCTTATAGTTCCGTAGTTCGAGTCCGACCTCGCCTGAGTCCCACAGCACGATGAATTATGCTAACACATAAATAGTTCACAATTAAACACAAGCATGCAACCACGTGCCCAAGCACGTTCATAACCCCCAAACATATCGTCAATCCATGACGATTATCAAAATAAAAGCCCCCCGGCTAAGCATGCATAATACCCAAAATATTCCATTTTACGAGTTTAAAAGATAGTCAAAAAACCAACCGAGAATTCCATTTTATTAAACTTTGGCTCCAACCAATCCATTTTAAAAGTATAGCATTCCCATTGGAATGTAGACATTGCCCCGGAAACGGCCCTTTTAAACCTCGATTCCAAAATCCCTACGTTTGAAAATAAATAGTGAAAAATCACTATTCAGCAAGCTCGCGGTCGATCGCCATATACGCGCGATCGATCGCCGTTCCTCACTGCCGGGCAGAATCAGCTCGCGATCGATCGCCATGCCTTGGCGATCGATCGCCAAGCACCTCGCGATCGATCGCCAAGAAGTCGCGATCGATCGCCGCACTGTTCTTCCTCAAATTTCCAGTAGCTCGTCGCGATCGATCGGCGCCCCCCAAGCGATCGATCGCGACCTGCGATTTTCCGAAAACTCAAGCTTTAATGGTGTTTTTCACACCCAAACTCAAAACCAACACCCCATACAACCTCAACACCTCAAATACACCATTTAAAACCCATAAAAACTTCAAAAACTCAACTTTGGATTTTTATCAAAAATCCCCAAATTCCATAACCAACCCAAAATTCAACCAAACACAACAAAATTACAATCAAATCGAAGCTTAAAAAGAGAGGAGAATGAGATTACCAGCTTTTCTTCAAAAGATCCGGCCCCTAAATCGTGTTCCCAACGATTTTGTTGAAGGGGAAAGGAGGGGAAGGGTTTTGGGGTAAAGTGGGGAGAGAGAAAGGGAAGAGAGCGATGAGAGAGAGATGATTCCGGGAAAAATGACGGAATCCCAAGTCCATCTGGTATATATAGCAAAAATGCTCCAAAATAACAATACCCTCACAAATACATCATGATTCATTAAAAATCATCTGTTTTCAAAAACTCTCTCTCCAACATCAAATCCCCATACCAGCCCCAATATAAAGCACCCCGGACTCCAAGTCCCACCAAAAACCCAACTCATAGGTTTTCCACCAAAATGAGAATACAATCTCAACCTTTGGATCCAACGATCCCAAATGTCCGATTTAACAACCTCAGGAGACCCAAAACCGTAATTAATTCCTAATTGCCACACTTAAAAATCCATTAAGGATTATTACCACACCGGGATTAACAACATTAATCCCGGGGCATCACAATTATCCCCCACTAATAAAATTTCATCCTCGAAATTTGCACTGGTGTACTCCACGTAACACCAAGGCTACACAAAACAAAACAAAACTACAACCCCGATTATGGACCACATCAGAGTCGAATTATCAATTGCGAGGACGTCAATCTCGCACCAAGCTCTAAAATAGAGCAAACCTCCAAAACCAATATAAAACCCAAAATATAACAACATACCTCGATGCGAGTCATCCCAGAAGTCAGTCTACTACGACTGCAAATTAACCATGTCCTCCTTGGTTATGACATAGATATCTCCCCACGATATTTCCATCACTTGCCCACGATGCTTAACACACATCGTTATGATGGGGACTACTAGCATACTGTGATGACCAGGGATTATAGGTGTTAATCCCGTAGTGTTAATAATCCCTAAAGTGGTTTTACGTGGCGATTTGGAATTTAATCGAGGTGTTGGGCCTTCTGGGCTCGTTTAATTGGGTAGTTGGGATCGTTGGATCCAGAGGTTGAGATTGTATTCACATTTCGGTGAAAAACCTAAGAGTTGGGTTTTTGATGTGTCTCGGGATCTCGGGTGCTGTGTGAGCACCGGTAGGGGGTTTTGGAGTTAGAGAGAGAGTTTTTGAAAACAGATGATTTTCAAGGAATCATGATGTATTTGTGGGACTATTAATATTTCGGGGTATTTTTGCTATAAATACCAATTGAACCCAAAATTTTAGAGAAATTTCATTTCAGCCCACTTTCTTTCTCTCTCTCCCGCGGCCGCGCCCTTTCCCGATCTCCCCTGCCTCCGCGCGCAAAAGCGGTGCGCCCGCCGCCATCCGGCCGCCGTTCGGCGCATGCGACCTATCACCGGCTTCGTCTCGTCGAGGCGCAGCTTTCCCCTCCGTCAATTTGAAGTTTCATCGCTTTTCTCGTTCGGATTTTGGCTGGAGGCGTCGATCCCCAATTTCTAGGGTTCATCGGATTTCGTCCGATTTCTTCCGATTTTCGATTGGGTAACCTCCCTTACCCCTTTTTCGTCATTTTCGTGTATTTCCCTGCCATTATTGTGTTCGAATTTGATGAATTATAAGGGTTCGAATTTAAGGGCTTGTTTGGGGTTCGAATTTAAGGGGTTGAGTTCGAAAATTGGGGTTTTTGGCAAGGGGTGTTGATTCTTGCTTGGATAGCTTAATTCTCATTTTAGATGAATTATGGTATTTATTTGGGTTCGAAATTGTGAGATTCGGGTTCGATTTTTGTAGGGTGTTCTTGAACAAATTTCGTTATTGTCTCATTTATTTCCCTCCCTGCATGTACCCTGCCCCGGGTCTTAGAGGTTAATTGTCGTGTGTTGACAATATTTTTGAGGGTTATAGGTGTGCTTGAGCATGGGTTGCATGTTCGTAAATAATTGTGAATTATTTATTGTGTTAGCACATCGTTCCTCGGGGCATGGAACTCGAGCAAGGTTTGGCTCGGACTTCGGAGATTTAAGGTACGTGCGACGTACGAGTATTTCTATATATTAGGGCATTTGTGAGTGCATAATGAAATTTGATTTCATTGAATAATCGCGCATGAGGATTATATATATATATGTTGATATAGCCAACGAATGACCCAAATCTTGATATCGCCGCTTGTAGCCTGCGTGACATTAGAGTAGGATGACTCTTACATGATATATGGGGTACTGGGTTTATATGACCATTGTAGGGCATTTGAGATGCCTGAGAATGATCGTGGGATCATGTATTCATTATAAGACATTTGAGATGTCTGGGTATAATGAAGAATTGGTAAATTAAATGCTAGGCATTTGAGCTATCTGTGATTGGTAGCGAGGTTGTGAAATCAGTATTAGATATTGAGATATCTATATTTGCATGTTTAATGGGTTGCAACCACTATCTGTTGATATTCGAGTATTAGGCATGCGATGAGTTAATCAATGCGTTGATTTACTGATTTTTGAGATTTGATGAGTTTGATGATTGTGAGAACAGGGACAGTACACGGAATCCCGGATGAGGATGTTGCCATCCAGGGAGTATCATTTAAAATTCATTAATATTTACTTGTGTTGTAAATTATGAATTTCATTATTGTGATTATGAGATTTTGTGTATTGGTATGCTCACCCCGTTGGGGGCTGTCTCTGTTGGGGCAGGTGAACAGGTGCATCGATGGCTGTGGAGCTGAGCTCGAGCTGTTGATTGGACGTACTCACAGGATCGTGGTACCAGGGCTTGATGGAGCACGGTATCGTATAGAGTACTTATATACACCCGAGGTTTATATACACATTTATGATGCTCGCATGTGAGCACGGACATTCTTGTATATGGGTTGTATATAAAGGCATGAGCCTTCCTCTCTTTCATTATATGTTGCATGCAGTTGTGGTAGAATTGCAAATGATATGAGAGTCGTTAGTGTATTATGTGGGTGTTGAGACCCATTTATGTCGTCATATGTGTGGTGTCTTCCCTGGCTGGGAATTTACTTGGTATTACTGCTTTCTGATGAGTATTATGTTTTCCCTGGCCGGGAATTATGTTATGTGTTGTGCTTTTATTTCGGGATAGCTCTATTTATGGGGAGACTCTGCCCAAATTTTTATAAAAGTCCACAATGTGAAAAGTGGCAAAAAGGGATGGTATTGGGCGAACTTTCTGAGTCTATTTCGTTGTTAGGCAGATGACCTTTTAACATTGAGTGTTAAAGGAATTTTTTTTATAAATGCCATGCAATGATAGAATATCATCTGAGCTTCCCGATTGGCTTTTTATTGAAAGCATGTGCCACACATAGTGGTTAATACACTAATTAAGGGTTAAGGGCTTGGGGTCCTTACATTAGTGGTATCAGAGCAGTGGTTGCTCTTTGGGGCTGTTAAGGGCCTAAGAAGTTATTGATAGCACATACTTATGCATGATGGCATTAATGTTGTATGACACGACTAGTTGTTTATGTGCTTTTTCTGATATGAAAAGTAGTGTTGCTAATCAGTGTGATTGCAGGAATCGTGTGGAACACGATAGGATGGCATTAATTGTGATGTCTGGCACTCCGTGTGTTATGTGCCAAGGAATCTGATTTTGTAAGAGAATCAGGTAAAGGGATATTTCCGAGGTAACATGTCTTGGTATACGTATTGACTTGCAAGTGGTTGCATTTATGCATTGGATGATTGCTGCATAGCGTATATGGCTATTGTTGCTAACCATGATGGTTGCAGGTTACAGGAAATATGGAGTACGTAGAAGACGTACGGGTATCCCAACGGTAACATGTATTCATGTTTGTCTGTGTGACACATGATGAATGCAATGTGATGCATTACTGTTATGATACATGTTATTATGCATTGTTGTTGCATATTATGCATTGTTGTTGCATATTGTGATGTGGAATAAAGAGGTGTATTCCACGAGTCAGGGCGATCCCAGTTAAGGTTTTAATGCTTACGCTTTATCGCTGCGCATGTGGAGCGGGAGGGGGAGGCTCGCTGGCACATGGAGGCGAGGTTACGCATTATCGCTGCGCATGTGGAGCGGGAGGGGGGAGGCCCGCTGGCACATGGAGGCGAGGTATACCATACTGAGCGGGGAAGCATTAACATAACTGATGATGACTGACTCAAGAGAGGATGATGATGCATTCCTTGTGATGACACGGATGATAGCGGTGATGTGTCCCGCTGTGTCGATTTATATGCATTCCTTGTGATGACACGGATGATAGCGGTGATGTGTCCCGCTGTGTCGATTTATATTCATTCCATTGTGATGACACGGATGATAGCGGTGATGTGTCCCGCTGTGTCGATTTATATTCATTCCATTGTGATGACACGGATGATAGCGGTGATGTGTTCCGCTGTGTCGATTTGTATTTATAGCGACGGTTCATTCCGCTATATTGATTGGCGAGGTTTCATTCCGCCAGGTGTATTTATAGCGACGGTTCATTCCGCTATATTGATTGGCGATGGTTTATACCGCCGGATGATAGCGGTGATGTGTTCCGCTGTGTCGATGATGATGATTCACCTCTTTGTGATTATTGGTGATGATTCGTGCCGCCGTATATATAGATAGCGATGCCTCTTTCCGCTATTATGTGGACGATGATTCATGCTCAGGTGTATAGCGAGGTTTCATGCCACTTATTATATGACGAGGTGTCATGCCGTCGATTCTATAGCGAGGGATTGTGCCGCTATGTACTCAGCACAGGATTTTGCCGCCTTCGAGCGATGGGTGCTGATTACGCACTATTATTGAGCGACGGAGACAGGTATGCCGCTATATTGTTAGCGATGAGGTATGAGATATTGCTATTCTATTAGCTTTATTGTATCTGGCATGCGTTGATATACATGTTTTATTATGCCTATTTTACTAGCATGATGGTGGATGGCATGTATCGTCACTAGTTGACAATGCCTTAGATGCCATGAGTTGGCATGTATCGTCACAGGATGACGATGACGATGGTGTAGGAGATGTCTTATTAGACATGCATCATCGTTACGATGATCGATGCGTTGAGTATACGTATTCAGTGGTATGCCTTGGGTGCCAGTACCGAGCACAAGGTGGTGTGTGCGGCACCGATTGACGTGACCCTTATACCGAGCGGGTTGCTCGAGGAATGGTTGGATGCGCTGTACATGTGATTGTACCGCAGCTTACGTTTGGGGTGATCATTTTAAGAGTGGTGATACCCTTGAGGTATGCTCGTTGGAATGGCTCTTGGCCATGTGATTTGACGACAGGAGTAATCATGAGGAAATTACTCGCTTTCTGTCGATGTGACATGTGGTAGACATGGTCACACCACCCATGAGGGTGTAGGATGAGTCCTAAGGGAGTAGGACCAGGTTATGTTAAGTACATAGGGACATTGGAGTGTCCAGGGTGTATCGGCATTGAGGAATGTTGGATAAAGACCCACTACTCTATTGAGTTTTCTTCCCACAGTATGGTATGCCGTGCGGAAACATCCATCTTATTGGTAGGATTGAGGTGAACCTAGAGAGGCAGCGACTAGTTTGTCTGCCGTGTGTGTGCAGCACCATGAGGGGCTTGCTAGAGCCGTTATTCTGCTCGTTGGAACCAAGTTTAGCAAATCGTAAGGTGATACGATGTAGATTGTGGTGGACTCTAGTAGTCACCACGTCATTTGAGACTGAGGTTGTGCATGCCTCACTGAAACGTGTATACGTTTGTGTTTAATCTTGGTGAGACTTGTCTGGGACAGCTCAGGATGTTGGAGTACCAACAAGAGAGTCATCAGGTCGTTATTGACTCAATCTAAGGGAATCTGTGTATTTGGGATGCAATGGGTGTTATTGTATCCAGTTTTTCCGAACAGTGGTTCGAGACTAGTGGATCTCGAGTTCGATGGCACTTCCCTTGTGAGGAAGGGGGGTAGTACTATACCTATTTGGGGAATCTTTGAAAGATTCGGTAAGTTGGTGCATGTGGTGTTGATTTTGAGAATCACGCCATGTTATTGATCGTCGATTTTCATTCTCCTGGATGGGAATGACTCAGGATTGACAGTTGTGTATGGGGCTTAGGGGTATGTTGTAGATACCCGAGCCAAGTGCATTGAGTATGCATGCGATGTCAATACTTAGGCAGGTATACCGGTGAGTATACGGATGCCAGTTATTGATTTCCTTCCTGTCAAGCATAGAGTTATGCTATTTCAGGATGGTTATATCTCTGATGAGAGATATGGAACACCTTGAGATTGGGAATTTCCATGGCACGATATTTATGAGGAACAATCGTGAAGTTAGTTGACTCCCTTGAAGAGGGATTACCTTGTGTGGGTTAAGGTACTTCCTTGTTGGTGTTTTCCTCCGGGTTATGCGATAACCTTCCCAAGTTTGGATTGTTAAATCCTAGGATTTTTAAGGGATGGCAGGAATTCGGATTGGTTGGGTGTCACTGTCGACACAAGCGTTGAGGATGCAATGGGTTTATTGCATGCCCTTTCAGAATTTGAAACTCTGTGGAGTCTCGATTGTTTTTTTTTACGACCAGGATGTGGTTCTTGGGATATCCGGAGGTGGACATCTTGTGAGATGTCTTTTGTGTGGATCGGTGGCCGTGAGTTGCCCGATCCGAGTTGCAGAGGGTGCAACTGCTCCTTGGATGGAGGTGGTCTGTATAGCGGGAAACCAGGTTTGGTATGTGTACACCGTGGTGTACTAGTGTTTCCCTCGTAACGATGTATGTTAGACATCGTGAGTCTTGGTAAAGATGTCATTGGATGATATCTACGATGGAATCGGGAGTGATTCGAATCCTTACAGTTCAGTTGACTAACTGCTTTTTGGATTATTAGCGTTGAGCTGTGCTGACGCTCTTTGACGTTATGATGGATTTGGAAGTTTATTCCACTCCAGAGTTTGACACGAGGTCAACGTTCTCACGGTTGAGGTGTCATTCAGGTTGCGTTCTTACTAGTTGTATTAGAACTAAGGATGACTGTCCGATCTACAGTCGTAAGTATAGGTTATTTTGCAGTCATGAGGGACTGACTTTTGGGATGAATCGCACCGAGGTACGTTTTGCCTCTTGGGTGATAGGTTGGTTTTGGTAAGTCGCTCTGTTTCAGAGTTTGATGTGAGGTAAGTATCCTCGCGTTTATTAATACGATTCTGATATGGTCAAGAATCGGGGTTATGGCTTCATGTTGTTGTGTAGCCTGGGTGTTACGTGATACACCAGTGCTAATTTCGAGGACGAAATTCTTTTAGTGGGGGATATTGTGATGACCAGGGATTATAGGTGTTAATCCCGTAGTGTTAATAATCCCTAAAGTGGTTTTACGTGGCGATTTGGAATTTAATCGAGGTGTTGGGCCTTCTGGGCTCGTTTAATTGGGTAGTTGGGATCGTTGGATCCAGAGGTTGAGATTGTATTCACATTTTGGTGAAAAACCTAAGAGTTGGGTTTTTGATGTGTCTCGGGATCTCGGGTGCTGTGTGAGCACCGGTAGGGGGTTTTGGAGTTAGAGAGAGAGTTTTTGAAAACAGATGATTTTTAAGGAATCATGATGTATTTGTGGGACTATTAATATTTCGGGGTATTTTTGCTATAAATACCAATTGAACCCAAAATTTTAGAGAAATTTCATTTCAGCCCACTTTCTTTCTCTCTCTCCCGCGGCCGCGCCCTTTCCCGATCTCCCCTGCCTCCGCGCGCAAAAGCGGTGCGCCCGCCGCCGTCCGGCCGCCGTTCGGCGCATGCGACCTATCACCGGCTTCGTCTCGTCGAGGCGCAGCTTTCCCCTCCGTCAATTTGAAGTTTCATCGCGTTTCTCGTTCGGATTTTGGCTGGAGGCGTCGATCCCCAATTTCTAGGGTTCATCGGATTTCGTCCGATTTCTTCCGATTTTCGATTGGGTAACCTCCCTTACCCCTTTTTCGTCATTTTCGTGTATTTCCCTGCCATTATTGTGTTCGAATTTGATGAATTATAAGGGTTCGAATTTAAGGGCTTGTTTGGGGTTCGAATTTAAGGGGTTGAGTTCGAAAATTGGGGGTTTTTGGCAAGGGGTGTTGATTCTTGCTTGGATAGCTTAATTCTCATTTTAGATGAATTATGGTATTTATTTGGGTTCGAAATTGTGAGATTCGGGTTCGATTTTTGTAGGGTGTTCTTGAACAAATTTCGTTATTGTCTCATTTATTTCCCTCCCTGCATGTACCCTGCCCCGGGTCTTAGAGGTTAATTGTCGTGTGTTGACAATATTTTTGAGGGTTATAGGTGTGCTTGAGCATGGGTTGCATGTTCGTAAATAATTGTGAATTATTTATTGTGTTAGCACATCGTTCCTCGGGGCATGGAACTCGAGCAAGGTTTGGCTCGGACTTCGGAGATTTAAGGTACGTGCGACGTACGAGTATTTCTATATATTAGGGCATTTGTGAGTGCATAATGAAATTTGATTTCATTGAATAATCGCGCATGAGGATTATATATATATATGTTGATATAGCCAACGAATGACCCAAATCTTGATATCGCCGCTTGTAGCGTGCGTGACATTAGAGTAGGATGACTCTTACATGATATATGGGGTACTGGGTTTATATGACCATTGTAGGGCATTTGAGATGCCTGAGAATGATCGTGGGATCATGTATTCATTATAAGACATTTGAGATGTCTGGGTATAATGAAGAATTGGTAAATTAAATGCTAGGCATTTGAGCTATCTGTGATTGGTAGCGAGGTTGTGAAATCAGTATTAGATATTGAGATATCTATATTTGCATGTTTAATGGGTTGCAACCACTATCTGTTGATATTCGAGTATTAGGCATGCGATGAGTTAATCAATGCGTTGATTTACTGATTTTTGAGATTTGATGAGTTTGATGATTGTGAGAACAGGGACAGTACACGGAATCCCGGATGAGGATGTTGCCATCCAGGGAGTATCATTTAAAATTCATTAATATTTACTTGTGTTGTAAATTATGAATTTCATTATTGTGATTATGAGATTTTGTGTATTGGTATGCTCACCCCGTTGGGGGCTGTCTCTGTTGGGGCAGGTGAACAGGTGCATCGATGGCTGTGGAGCTGAGCTCGAGCTGTTGATTGGACGTACTCACAGGATCGTGGTACCAGGGCTTGATGGAGCACGGTATCGTATAGAGTACTTATATACACCCGAGGTTTATATACACATTTATGATGCTCGCATGTGAGCACGGACATTCTTGTATATGGGTTGTATATAAAGGCATGAGCTTCCTCTCTTTCATTATATGTTGCATGCAATTGTGGTAGAATTGCAAATGATATGAGAGTCGTTAGTGTATTATGTGGGTGTTGAGACCCATTTATGTCGTCATATGTGTGGTGTCTTCCCTGGCTGGGAATTTACTTGGTATTACTGCTTTCTGATGAGTATTATGTTTTCCCTGGCCGGGAATTATGTTATGTGTTGTGCTTTTATTTCGGGATAGCTCTATTTATGGGGAGACTCTGCCCAAATTTTTATAAAAGTCCACAATGTGAAAAGTGGCAAAAAGGGATGGTATTGGGCGAACTTTGTGAGTCTATTTCGTTGTTAGGCAGATGACCGTTTAACATTGAGTGTTAAAGGAATTTTTTTTATAAATGCCATGCAATGATAGAATATCATCTGAGCTTCCCGATTGGCTTTTTATTGAAAGCATGTGCCACACATAGTGGTTAATACACTAATTAAGGGTTAAGGGCTTGGGGTCCTTACACATACAACAGTATAATCACAGTAAACCCAGTTCTCGCTTTCCACCCCCATCTCCTCCAAAGGAGTAATTGCACCACTTGTAACACGGATCGGATAACCCCCGGTCACCTATTCACACAAAACACGTCTCAGAAGATGTTTACACCGGTGTGTTCCAAGAAATCATATCTTGGTCCCGACACACCATCGAGACTCCACGAAGTCTCAAGTTTCCAAAAGGGCATGCAAGAGAGTCAATTGCATTCTCAACACCTGTGTCGACAAGACACCCAACTAATCCGAGCCCTGGCAATCCCTCGGTTACCCTAGGATTTAACAATACCAATCCAGGGATGCTATCTAATAACTCAAAAAGAAGTTATTAGTAAGGAATTACCTCAACCCAAACAAGGAAACCCTTCCTCAAAGGGAGTTAACCGAACATCACGATCATTCCTAGAACACATCGTGCCATTTAGATTTCCAATCTCAAGGCGTCCCAAATCTCTCATCAGAGATTCATTCGTCCTAGCATAGTATATTAACCCGACGCTCGACAAGTACCAATAAGCTGGCCTCTGAATAAGCACCGGTATTCATGTCCAAGCATCAACGCCACACGCATACTCAATATACCCTGCTAGGGTATCCTCAAATACACCCATGAGCCCCACATACAATTGTCAATCCCCAGTTATTCTCACTCAAAGGAGAACGATGATCGACGAACCAACCACACACAGTGTGATCCCAAAATCAACACTACACCACCAACCCATCGAATCTCTCAAAGATTCTCAATAGGTATACCAATACCTCTTTCCTCACAAGGAAAGTGTCATGTTCCCATGACCCACCAACCTGGAATCACCATTCGGAAAACATGGATATACCTACATCGACATGCATCCCGGAACCAGTAAACACACAATGGTTCAGAATTGGGCGCCATTGCCACTATCACTCAAAAACAGAAACCGTATACTCCACGTATACTCATTCTAATGATGCTCTGTACTAATACTATAGTACTCCCCATCCTCGAGCATCTCCCGAGAGACGTCTCCACATGCGTCTCACCGAAAAGTACGAAGCCATCACATAGTTCAACACTAGTAGGGCTTACCCCAGTTGATTCACATCACTCTGTCACTCAACATCAACTGTCTCCATGACAGTAAACACCACATCTCGCCAAGAGATACGAGCAACGAAGTAGTGTCAAACCACTTACTATAATCCACAATTCGATCATGTCTCCCAGTGCATCCCAAATTCATGGATTCCCAGATCGAGTTAACAATGACTTGTTGACACTCTTGTTGGTACCCCAACAAAATAGAGCTGTCCCTAGACAAGTCCCACAACAAAAGCGCACAACCATGCCGTGAGGTATTCCCAACCTCCACCTCATATATAGTGGTGACTGCTAGAGTCCACCATAAACATCATCGTATCACCGTACGATTTACCAAACTCGACCCCAACGAGCAACATAACGGCTACAACAAGTCCATCATGGCACTGCGCAACACGTGGCAAGCAAAGTCGCTGCCTCCTAAGGTTTTAACCAAACCCACCAACGCATCACACGTTCCATCCCTGTATACCATACCGTCACATCCATTAGAGTAGTGGGTCATCACCCAATCTCTAATACCAATACACAAAGGACATCCCGGTGTCCTTGCTCAACCACGAAGCCATCCTAATCCATTAGGACCTATCCCACACCCTCAAGGGTGGCCGTGACCATGTCCACTACACGTCACATCGACAAAAGCGAGTAGTTTCCTCAACGACTACTCCTATCGCCAATCACTTGGCCAAAGACCATCTCGACGAGTACAACTCAAGGTACCACTACTCGTAACATAAATACTTAAACACACGCTACGGTATACACACATGTATAGCACATCCAGCCCTTGATCGAGCAAACTTGCTCGGCATAAGGGTCACGTCAACCGGTGACGTAGGCACCACCTTGTGCCCAACATCGGCACCTCAAAATATACCACTAATGTGATGACCAGGGATTATAGATGTTAATCCCGGAGTGTTAATAACCCCTTAAGTTGTTTTACGTGGCAATTTGGAGTTTAATCGAGGTGTTGGGCCTTCTGGGCTCATTTATTTGGGTAGTTGGGATCGTTGGATCCCGAGGTTGAGATTGTATTCTCATTACGGTGTAAAACCTAAGAGTTGGGTTTTTGATGTGACTCGGGATCTTGGGTGCTTTGTGTGGGCACCGGTAGGGGGTTTTGGAGTTAGAGAGAGAGTTTTTGAAAACAGATGATTTTTAATGAATCATGATGTATTTGTGGGGCTATTAGTATTTCGGGGTATTTTTGCTATAAATACCAGTTGAACCCGAGATTTTAATTTTAGAAATCATTTTTCCCCTCCAACCCGTCACTCTCTCTCTCTCCCCGTCGGCTCCCCGATTTCCCCCAGCCCCCGCGCGTAAAAGCGCTGCGCCCGCCGCCGTCCGGCGCGTCCGACCCGCCGTTGGCTTCGTCTCGTCCAGGCGCAGCTTTCCACACCGGCAATTTGAAGTTTCGTCGCGTTTTGCGTTCGAATTTTGCAGAAAAGCGCCGATGCCCAAATTCTAGGGTTCGTCGATTTCGACCGATTTTCCTTCCGATTTTCGATTGGGTAACCTTCCTTACCCCTTTTTCATGCTTCTCATGTAATTCCCTACCATTTTGTGATTTATGGTTCGATTTAATTTTCGAATTTCGTGAGGGTTGGGGTTCGAATTTGGGGGTTTTGGCAGGGGTGTGGCGATTCTTGTTATGGGTCGTTTATTACATGTTTTAGATGTATTATGGTGCTTAGTTTGCGTTCGATTTGTGTTGTGAAGGTTCGAAAATTTGTGGGGAGTTCTTGAGCAATTTTCGATAATGTCTCATTCGTTTTCCCTCCCTGCATGTGCCCTGCCCCGGGTCTTTTAAATGATTAATTGTCGTATGTTGACAATTTTTCTGTGGGTTATGGGTGCGCTTGAGCATGGGTTGCATGTTCGTAAATAATTGTGAATTATTTATCGTGTTAGCACATCGTTCCTCGGGGCATGGAACTCGAGCAAGGTTTGGCTCGGACTTCGGAGATTTAAGGTACGTGCGACGTACAAGCATTACTTTATATGAGAGCATTTGTGAAATGCATAATGTGTTTTAAATTGTATTAGATGGTTGTGGGTATGGTTATATATATATGTGATGATATAACTGTGG
This sequence comes from Haberlea rhodopensis, assembly GCA_907163345.1. NCBI lineage: Eukaryota > Viridiplantae > Streptophyta > Magnoliopsida > Lamiales > Gesneriaceae > Haberlea > Haberlea rhodopensis. The sequence goes on along the minus strand of CAJQUN010000263.1, from coordinate 204,761 downwards.
AACGACCTAATCTTGACATCGCTGCCACAAGCGTGCGTAATACTAGAGTAGTATAACCTTACATGATATATGGAGTACTGGTTTTATATGACAATTGCAGGGCATTGAGGTGCCTGAGAATGACTGTGGAATCATGTAATCATTGTAAGACATTTGAGATGTCTGAGTATAATGGAGAATTGGTAAAATAAATGCGAGGCATTTGAACTATCCGTGATTGATAGCGAAGTTGAGAATCAGTATTAGATATTGAGATATCTATATTTGCATGTATAATGAATTTGGAATCATTAATTGTTGATATTTGAGAATCAGGCATGCGATGAGTTGAATCAATGTGTTGATTTACTGATTTTTGAGATTTGATGAGTTTGATGATTGTGAGAACAGGGACAGTACACGGAATCCCGGATGAGGACGTTGCCATCCAGGGAGTATCATTTAAAATTCATTAGTATTTACTTTTGTTGTAAATTATGAATTTCATTATTGTGATTATGGGATTTTGTGTATTGGTATGCTCACTCCGTTGGGAGCTGTCTCTGTTGGGACAGGTAAACAGGTACATCAATGGTCTTGGAGCTGAGTTCGAGCTGTTGATTGGAGGTACTCCCAGGATCGTGCTACCAGAGCTTGATGGAGCACGGTATCGTATATGGTACTTATATACACCTGAGGGTTATATACATATTCACGATGCTCGCATGTGAGCACGATTTTACTTGTATATGGGTTGTATTAAAGGCATGAGCCTTTCTCTCTTTCATTCTATATCGCATGCAATTAGTGGTAGAATTGCAAATGATATGAGAGTCATTGGTGTATTATGTGGGTGTTGAAACCCACTTGTGTTGTCTTATTGTGTGGTGCTTTCCCTGGCTGGGAATTTACTTAGTGTTCAGTATTTCTGTTGGGTATTGTGCTTTCCCTGGCCGGGAATTATGTTATGTATTGTGCTTTTATTTCGGGATAGCTCAATTTATGGGGAGACTCTGCCCAAATTTTTATAAAAGTCCACAATGTAAAAAGGTGGCGTATTGGGGATGGTAATGGGCCAAATCTATGAGTCTATTTGTTAGTAAAGATGATCTTATAACGCTGAATATTAAAGAAATTTTGTAGTTGCCATTCAATGGTAAAGTATCATCTGAGTTTCCCGATTGAGTTTTATTGAAAGCATGTGCCACATAGAAGGGTTAATACACTAATCAATGGTTAAGGGCTTGGGGTCCTTACATTAGTGGTATCAGAGCAGTGGTTGCTCATTGGGGCTGTTAAGGGCCTAAGAAGTTGTTGATAGCACATAATTATGCATGATGGCATTAATGTTGAATGACACAACTAGATGTTTATTGTTGCTAACCATGATGGTTGCAGGTTACAGGAAATATGGAGTATAAAAAGGAATGATGATTATACATTCCAGGAGTCCTGTTTATCACAGTGAGAATTTTATACTTACGTTTTACCGCTAAAAATGTGGAGCGGGAGGGGGGAGGCACGCTTGCACATGGAGGCGGGGTATTCCATACTAAGCGAGGATGAGATACCGCTTGTATGAAGAAGCTTATGCTTATACCGCTGTGATGCCCCGAAATTAATTAATTGCGATTAAGGCATTAATTATGTTTATATGATGAATCATGTGGTAATTGATTTATGTGTTGGGTAATAAGATGTTAACATGATTTAATTGTGTTGATTATTAAATATGAGGAAGATGTGATTTTTGATGAAGTTTAGTGCATTTTGTCAAGATGCTTTTAAAATACCATGTTGGGGTGTTTTATACATCATGTTAAGTTTGGGGTACAAATTTTAAATTAACTTTGCACAACCCCTTTTAATCCCCACTACCCACCTTTTCCTATACTTCACCTCACTTTACCAATCACTCTTTTAACCCCCAAATTTCATCCCTCAACCCTAACCCCACACCATTTTCGAAACACACCAAGGAAGGAAGAAGAAAGCTTCACAAAATACTTGTTTGTGTAATCTTTGTTAAGATTTGGAGCCTACAAGAGGTAAGGGACCCTTCCTTAAGTTTTTAAGATGTTTGGTGTTGAAATGGGTTAGTTTTTGATGATTTATGTGGGTTGTTTTGGGTATGTGTTATATATGTTTGGGGTATGATTTTTGAAGTGTTTTATGTGGGTTTTAGTGGGTTATGAGGTTATTGTTATTGTAGGGAAGTTTGGTTTTGAAAGGTATGAGGATGAGCTTGGAAAGTGCACACAAAAATGGTGAAATCGCGGCCACTGGTTGTGGCGATCGATCGCTACAAATGCAGCCATCGATCGCCGAGAGGCAGTATGCAAAAATGAAGGTAGGCGGTCGATCGCCTCAAATGGCGCGATCGATCGCCGACGTCCAGTAGCGATATGTGCATCAGGCGATCGATCGCCTCATACTAAGCGATCGATCGCCGCGAAGTGAAAAATCAGGCGATCGATCGCCATGTTTTGAGCGATCGATCGCCACTGTTCAAAAGTTGGAAAATGATGATTTTTGTTGAATTTTTGGTATCGGGCTATTGTTTGGCTTCTAATATCAATTTGTATGGTTATGTAGACCATCCCAAGTACCCACAACCTCAAGGAGATAAAGCTCTCCGATTTCTCCACTTTTGGAATTAAGGTACGTAAGAAACGTACGAGCATCGGACGGTAAACCATACTCCTACATTTTATGATGATGATGATGATGATGTTTATGATGATGTTTATGATGATGATGTTTATGATGATGATGTTTATGATGACGTTTATGATGATGATGTTTATGATGATGTTTATGATGATGATGTTTATGATGATGTTTATGATGATGATGTTTATGATGATGATGTTTATGATGATGATTATGATGATGTTTACGATGATGATGTTTATGATGACGTTTATGATGATGATGTTTATGATAAGTAAGTTTATGATAAGGTCATACGACGTATATGATTGGGTAAGACGCCCATGTGGTAAGATGTCAGCCAATGTATGTGAGTGGGTAAGATGCCCCTGTGGTAAGATGCCACACAATGTTTATGATATGGTAAGACGCCATATGATTAGGTAAGATGCCCATGTGGTAAGATGCCACACGATGGTTATGTTATGGTAAGATGCCATACAATGGGGTAAGATGCCCTTATACATGAACAAGAATCAGGGATAACAAAGGAAGTTGAAGAACGACCAATAACTTTTACTTAACTAAGATATTATGCATTATTGTATCCCTTTTTATATAATGTTAAGTAAATGTGTATATGTTCACGACGTGTTGTCCCTGTAGGTACACTTTTGGACCGAAGGGCATAGGGTCGGGTTGAGGCGGTGAGCTAAAAGGGAACAAGATGAATATAGAATGCAGGATTTTGATAGTCTCTACTCTAGGAGTAGTGTAAACCTATAGCTTTAACATTCATTGTTGAGAATGTAATTAAATAGCTTTTGGAAATTTTATTTTGGCCTGTAATCTTCTTAGCTCAAGCTACAACCGGAATCCTTAAGAGGTTATAAATGCATGTTCTGTCCATTATATGTGTACTATATGATGTTAAGGTAGGAAGACCCTACCTTAGTGGTATCAGAGCAGTGGTTAGAGAACCCGGGAATGAGTGAAGGGTAACCTTAGCAATAAGTTGGCTAGGTGCTTACTTGTAAACATGTTGCGTGCATATGTTACATATGAAGTACATGACTGTTATGCTCACATGTTATGCCTTTCTAACGATGTATATATGAACTGCTTTTGGGTCTTGTTGTTAACCCTTGTGTTGCAGTATGGCAGCAAACGTGGATGTAGGTGACGCATTGAGCGTCAATGCAAGTGCGGGACGTACGAATCCCCTACCCCCGCCAGCTTTTGATGATGAACCGGCCGAACAACAGTTGTTGCCAGGGGAGCTAAGCTTAACTCAATTTCTTGCATACCGACCCCCAACCTTTGAAGGAACCGAAACAGGGGAACGAGCTGAGGAATGGTTAGAAAGAATAGAGCAAATCTTTGTGGCAGCCCCATGTGCGAAGACAACATGGATACGGTTAGCAGAGTTCCAATTGGCCAAGAAGGAACTAATGTGGTGGAAGACCACTGTGGTAGAGCAAGAGGCTCAAGGTCATGAAGTTAATTGGAAAATGTTTCGAACTCGCTTTCTGAATCGTTATTTCTCGGCTGCTGCACGACAGGCTAAGGAAGATGAATTTATCACCTCAAGCAAGGTAGCATGTCAGTATCAGATTATGCTCTTCAATACTGTTCCTTACTCAGATATGTGCCTCATATCGCCACAAGTACGCAAGCAAAGATGAGGAACTTCATGAAGGGCTTGAGGCCGGAGCTGTACGATAGGGTGATTACTTATGGCCCTACTTGTTTTGACGATGCACTCTCACGGGCTGAGCTAGCCGAACTGGGAGTGGGTGCATACCCTGATGTTGTACCACCGTCAGCACCCTCTCAGAAATCCACTCCAGATAATTTGAAGCCAAGGAGTGATCAGTTCAAGTCAAGGGGGAACACATCGGCGTCAAAGTTCAATGGTAAGAGGCCCGACAATAGATGGAAAGGAAACCGTAGGAGTGATGCCCCATCTGGAAGGGGGCAGTCTCTGGGAGACAAATCCGGGAAGGTCCAGTGCACTCTTTGTGGGCAACCACATCTGACGAAAGATTGTGTAGGATGTTATGTTTGTGGCGACAAAGGCCACTTTGCTAGGCAGTGTCCCAACAGGGGAAGTCAACAGGGTTCTGCGGGGAGGCCTGCGGATAGGACAGCACATCATAGACCACCATTCGTGCCGAGACAGTATGGAGGTCAGCCTATGGGGCCACCTCAAGGACAAGTCTATGCATTGACGAGGGAGCAGGCTTCAGCGGCTCCGGAGGAGGTTATAGCGGGTACGTGTCTTTTATTTACGCACCCTGCTTTTATATTGATCGATACAGGTGCGTCACACTCTTTTGTGTCGACAAGTTTTGTGGAAAGGCACCACATATGCACTTCTCCGTCGCCCACGCCTCTTATAGTCTCGACCCCCGCTGGAAGAAGTATGATTACTGATCGGATCGTCTACGATGGCCTCATTTATTTTGAGGATGAAGAACTAAGGTCAGATTTTATTGTTCTGGGAATGTCAGATTTTGACTGCATTCTGGGCATTGATGTTCTGAACAGGTATCAGGCAGTTGTGAACTGCAGGCAGAGGACTGTACGGTTCAAATCTGATATGGGAGTTCCATGGACGTTCTATGGGGATGGTTCTCGCTCTAAGATTCCGTTGATATCTGCTGTCAAGATGGCGCAGTTGTTGGAACGAGGCCATACAGGATATCTCATATATGCCGTTGATGTTACGGAAAAGAAAGAAGAAGTAAAAGTTGAGGATGTGCCCGTAGTGGCGGAATTCCCTGATGTCTTTCCGGAGGAGATTCCCGGATTCCCACCGACGAGAGAGGTCGAGTTTGGGATTGAGTTATTACCGGGGACGTCTGCCATTTCTCGTGCCCCTTATAGGATGGCACCAGCGGAGCTAAGGGAATTAAAGATTCAGTTGCAAGAGCTCCTTGATAAGGGCTATATACGCCCTAGCGTATCGCCCTGGGGAGCACCAGTTTTATTTGTGAAGAAGAAAGATGGCTCGATGCGTTTGTGCATCGATTACAGACAACTGAACAAAGCTACAGTGAAGAATAAGTACCCACTTCCGAGGATCGATAACTTGTTTGATCAGTTGTAGGGTACGAGGCTCTACAGTAAGATCGATCTGAGGTCGGGGTACCATCAGATTCGAGTAAAGGAAGATGATGTCCAGAAGACAGCCTTCAGGACTAGGTATGGGCACTATGAATTCCTAGTCATGCCTTTTGGGGTGACAAATGCCCCAGCTGTTTTCATGAGTTTGATGAACAGGGTGTTCCAGCCATATTTGGATCAATTCGTCATAGTTTTCATTGACGATATACTCATCTACTCCCGGACCGAAGAAGATCATGTACGGCACCTGAGGACAGTACTTCAGATCCTTAGGGATCATCAGTTGTATGCAAAACTCAGCAAGTGCGAGTTCTGGCTGAGCAGTGTAGTGTTCTTGGGTCATGTTATATCTAGCAGCGGGATATCTGTGGATCCTAGGAAGATTGAAGCTGTGATGGAGTGGGCAGCACCCACTTCTGTACCCGAGATACGGAGTTTCCTTGGCTTAGCAGGTTATTACCGACGTTTTTTCGAGGGATTTTCTAAGATCACTAAGCCGCTGACACAGCTGACTCATAAAGGAGTCCCATTCTTTTGGTCCGAAGCTTGCGAGGAAAGCTTCCAAGAATTGAAACGTCGTTTGACGACAGCGCCAGTGTTGGTAATTCCTTCTGAGAATAAGAAGTTTGCCTTGTACACGGATGCATCATTGCAAGGTTTGGGCTGTGTGTTGATGCAAGATAAGCACGTGGTGGCTTATGCTTCGAGGCAGTTGAAGCCTCATGAGACCAGATACCCAGTCCATGATCTGGAACTGGCGGCTATCATCTTCGCCTTGAAGATTTGGCGTCATTATCTTTATGGTACGACGTTTACCATCTATACGGACCATAAGAGCCTGAAGTTCCTATTCACTCAGGCTGAGCTGAATATGCGTCAAAGAAGATGGATGGATTTGCTCAAGGATTATGACTGTGAAATTGAGTACCATCCCGGTAAAGCAAATTTGATAGCAGACGCCTTAAGTCGAGTGAAGAGTACTGCTGAGGACGTTATGTGTCTATCAGCTATGATGACTTCTTATTGCCATCTGGGCTATGATTTCGATGTGGACATGTCACCAGTGCGAGTGTCGACCTTATTGGCTGAGCCAGACATATTCGAGGCTATCAGGAAAGCCCAGAGATCAGATGAGGAGGTTCAGAGATGGTCATCGATAGCACTTCGAGGTCAGCCAACAAAGTTTAGAGTGGCTGAAGATGATTCCTTAAGACTGGACAACAGATGGGTAGTCCCAAATGCGCCGGGATTGCGTAAAGGAATCTTAGAACGAGCTCATAGTAGCCGGTTCAGTATCCACCCCGGAGGAAGAAAGATGTATAAGGACCTGAGTGGTCAATTCTGGTGGAGACGCATGAAGCGTGATGTGATCACTTTTGTTAAGAAATGTTTGATCTGCCAGCAAGTAAAGGCAGAAAGGCAGAGGCCTGGTGGCGAGATGAAGAGCTTGGAGGTACCTAAGTGGAAGTGGGAGCATATATCTATGGACTTCGTGACCCACTTGCCAAGGTCGGCCTCTGGATTTGATGCGATCTGGGTGATCGTGGATAGGCTGACGAATGTAGCTCATTTTATCCCTTACAGTATGACCTTCACGTATCTAAAGATGGCCCAATTATATGTACGGGATGTAGTGAGGTTGCATGGGGTTCCAGTCTCGATCGTGTCTGACAGAGACCCAAGGTTTACTTCTCATTTCTGGGAGGGTCTCCAGACAGCTTTGGGCACCGAGGTGAGACTGAGTACAACTTATCACCCTCAGACAGACGGCCAAACGGAGCGTACTATACAGACGCTCGAAGATATGCTGAGGGCATGTGTTTTGGAGTTTGATACTCCGTGGCAAGAGTCTATACCACTGGTAGAGATCTCCTATAATAACAGCTATCAGGCGAGCATTCAAATGGCCCCTTTTGAAGCTCTTTACGGGCGACGATGTAGGTCAACGCTGTATTGGGAGGACTTGACGAGTAAAGCGGTCGGAGGACCGGATATGATTAAGGACATGGAGGAAAAGATTAAGATGATACGCTTAAAGATGAAAGCGGCCCAAGATAGGCAAGCAGCCTACGCCAATAAGCGGCGACGGCCGCTAGAATTCCAAGTAGGAGACAAGGTTTTCTTGAAAATCTCACCCTTCAGGGGTGTGGTCCGTTTTGGTATGCGGGGAAAGTTATCTCCGAGATATGTCGGACCGTACGAGGTATTGCAGCGTATTGGTACATTGGCTTACCGTTTGGCTCTACCGCCGTCTTTATCTGGAATTCATGATGTCTTCCATGTTTCTATGTTGAGAAAGTATGAGCCAGACCTGTCTCATGTTTTACAGCCTACTGAAGTGCAGTTGGATTCGGATGTATCCTACGTTGAACGACCGGTCAGAATTCTGGATCGTGAGGATTGCAGATTACGAAGTAAAGTTATACCGATGGTCAAAGTTCAGTGGGATCGTCGGGGTGTCGAGGAGGCTACGTGGGAGACGGAACGGCATATGATGCAGCATTACCCGGAACTATTTTCTGGTATGATCTATGTTTAGTTTCATTTTGGGTAAGTGCATGCGATTTCGAGGACGAAATCTTGTAAGTAGGGGAGTAATGTGATGCCCCGAAATTAATTAATTGTGATTAAGGCATTAATTATGTTTATATGATGAATCATGTGGTAATTGATTTATGTGTTGGGTAATAAGATGTTAACATGATTTAATTGTGTTGATTATTAAATATGAGGAAGATGTGATTTTTGATGAAGTTTAGTGCATTTTGTCAAGATGCTTTTAAAATACCATGTTGGGGTGTTTTATACATCATGTTAAGTTTGGGGTACAAATTTTAAATTAACTTTGCACAACCCCTTTTAATCCCCACTACCCACCTTTTCCTATACTTCACCTCACTTTACCAATAACTCTTTTAACCCCCAAATTTCATCCCTCAACCCTAACCCCACACCATTTTCGAAACACACCAAGGAAGGAAGAAGAAAGCTTCACAAAATACTTGTTTGTGTAATCTTTGTTAAGATTTGGAGCCTACAAGAGGTAAGGGACCCTTCCTTAAGTTTTTAAGATGTTTGGTATTGAAATGGGTTAGTTTTTGATGATTTATGTGGGTTGTTTTGGGTATGTGTTATATATGTTTGGGGTATGATTTTTGAAGTGTTTTATGTGGGTTTTAGTGGGTTATGAGGTTATTGTTATTGTAGGGAAGTTTGGTTTTGAAAGGTATGATGATGAGCTTGGAAAGTGCACACAAAAATGGTGAAATCGCGGCCACTAGTTGTGGCGATCGATCGCTACAAATGCAGCCATCGATCGCCGAGAGGCAGTATGCAAAAATGAAGGTAGGCGATCGATCGCCTCAAATGGCGCGATCGATCGCCAACGTCCAGTAGCGATATGTGCATCAGGCGATTGATCGCCTCATACTAAGCGATCGATCGCCGCGAAGTGAAAAATCAGGCGATCGATCGCCATGTTTTGAGCGATCGATCGCCACTGTTCAAAAGTTGGAAAATGATGATTTTTGTTGAATTTTTGGTATTGGGCTATTGTTTGGCTTCTAATATCAATTTGTATGGTTATGTAGAACCATCCCAAATACCCACAACCTCAAGGAGATAAAGCTCTCCGATTTCTCCACTTTTGGAATTAAGGTACGTAAGAAACGTACGAGCATCGGACAGTAAACCATACTCCTACATTTTATGATGATGATGATGATGATGTTTATGATGATGTTTATGATGATGATGTTTATGATGATGTTTATGATGATGATGTTTATGATGACGTTTATGATGATGATGTTTATGATGATGATGTTTATGATGATGATTATGATGATGTTTACGATGATGATGTTTATGATGACGTTTATGATGATGATGTTTATGATAAGTAAGTTTATGATAAGGTCATACGACGTATATGATTGGGTAAGACGCCCATGTGGTAAATGCCACCCAATGTATGTGAGTGGGTAAGATGCCCCTGTGGTAAGATGCCACACAATGTTTATGATATGGTAAGACGCCATATGATTGGGTAAGATGCCCATGTGGTAAGATGCCACACGATGGTTATGTTATGGTAAGATGCCATACAATGGGGTAAGATGCCCTTATACATGAACAAGAATCAGGGATAACAAAGGAAGTTGAAGAACGACCAATAACTTTTACTTATCTAAGATATTATGCATTATTGTATGCCTTTTTATATAATGTTAAGCAAATGTGTATATGCTCACGACGTGTTGTCCCTGTAGGTACACTTTTGGACCGAAGGGCCTAGGGTCGGGTTGAGGCGGTGAGCTAAAAGGGAACAAGATGAATATAGAATGCAGGATTTTGATAGTCTCTACTCTAGGAGTAGTGTAAACCTATAGCTTTAACATTCATTGTTGAGAATGTAATTAAATACTTTTGGAAATTTTATTTTGGCCTGTAATCTTCTTAGCTCAAGCTACAACCGGAATCCTTAAGAGGTTATAAATGCATGTTCTGTCCATTATATGTGTACTATATGATGTTAAGGTAGGAAGACCCTACAACCGCTAAAAATGTGGAGCAGGAGGGGGGAGGCTCGCTTGCACATGGAGGCGGGGTATGCCATACGAAGCGAGGATGAGATACCGCTTGTATGAAGAAGCGAGGATGAGATGCCGCTTGTTAGGATGATGATTCATTCCTTTGTGATGACACGGATGATAGCGGTGATGTATTCCGCTGTGTAGAGGATGATGATTCATTCCTTTGTGATGACACGGATGATAGCGGTGATGTATTCCGCTGTGTCGATGATGATGATTCATCTCTTTGTGATTATTGGCGATGGTTTATACCACCGGACACGGATGATAGCGGTGATGTATTCCGCTGTGTCGATTTATATTCATTTCTTTATGAGGACACGGATGATAGCGGTGATGTGTTCCGCTGTGTCGATTATATTCATTTCTTTATGAGGACACGGATGATAGCGGTGATGTATTCCGCTGTGTCGATTTATATTCATTTCTTTATGAGGACACGGATGATAGCGGTGATGTGTTCCGCTGTGTCCATTTATATTCATTTCTTTATGAGGACACGGATGATAGCGGTGATGTGTTCCGCTGTGTCAATTTATATTCATTTCTTTATGAGGACACGGATGATAGCGACGATGTATTCCGCTGTGTCGATGATGATGATTCATTCCTCTATGATGATGGGCGATGATTCATACCGCCAGACACATGTATAGCGATGAGACATTCCGCTGTGTCGGTTGATGATGGTTCACGCCGTTGAGCATATGTATATGATGATTTACGATGACTCATTCTTCTATGAGGATTGGCGATTATTCGTGCCGCCGGATATGTTGATAGCGATGCCTCTTTCCGCTATTATGTGGACGACGATTCATGCTCAGGTGTATAGCGAGGTTTCATGCCACTTATTACATGACGAGGTATCATGCCGTCGATTCTATAGCGAGGGATTGTGCCGCTATGTACTCAGCACAGGATTTTGCCGCCTTCGAGCGATGGGTGCTGATTACGCACTATTATTGAGTGACGGAGACAGGTATGCCGCTATCTTGTTAGCAATGAGGTATGGGATATTGCTATTCTATTAGCATTATTATAGCTGGCATGCGTTGATATGCATGTTTTATTATGACTATTTTACTATCATGATGATGGATGACATACGTTGATGTACATGGACCGTCACGAGTTGACTGGGTTGTTTAGATGTCATTGTTGACATGTATCGTCACTAGTTGACGATGCCTTAGATGCCATGAGTGGGCATGTGTCGTCACGGGATGACGATGACGATGGTGTAGGAGATGTCTTATTAGACATGCATCATCGTTACGATGAAAAATGCGTTGAGTATACGTATTCAGTTGTATGCTTTGGGTGCCAGTGCCGAGCACAAGGTGGTGTCTACGTCACCGATTGACGTGACCCTTATACCGAGCGGGTTGCTCGAGAAATGGATGGACGCGCTGTACCTGTGATTGTACCGCCGCATATGTTTGAGGTGATCATATTACGAGTGGTGATACCCTTGAGGTATGCTCGTTGGAATGGCTTTTTGGCCATGTAACTTGACGACAGGAGTAATCATGGAGGAAATTACTCGCTTTCTGTCGATGTGACATGTGGTAGACATGGTCACACCACCCTTGAGGGTGTATAATGGGTCCTAAAGGAGTAGGAACAGGTTATGTTAAGTACATGGGGACATTGGAGTGTCCAGAGTGTATCGGCATTAGAGGATTGTTGGGTAAAGACCCACTACTCTATTGAGTTTTCTTCCCATAGTATGATATACCATGCGGAAACGTCCGTCTTGTTGGTAGGTTTGAGGTAAACCTAAAGAGGCAGAGACTAGTTTGTCTGCCGCGTGTGTGCAGTACCATGAGGGGCTTGCTAGAGCCGTTATACTGCTCGTTGGAACCAAGTTTGACAAATCGTAAGGTGATACGATGTGGATTATGGTGGACTCTAGTAGTCACCACGTCATTTGAGGTTGAGGTTGTGCATGCCTCACTGAAACGTGTATACGTTTATGTTTAATCTTGGTGAGACTTGTCTGGGACAGCTCATGATGTTGGAGTACCAACAAGAGAGTCATCAGGTCGTTATTGACTCGATCTGAGGGGACCCGTGTATTTGGGATACAATGGGTGTTATTGTATCCAGTTTTTCCAAACGGTGGTTCGAGACTTGTGGATCTCGAGTTCGATGGCACTTCCCTTGTGGGGAAGGAGGTAGTATTATACCTATTTGGGAATCTTTGAAAGATTCGGTAAGTTAGTGCATGTGGTGTTGATTTTGGGAATCACGCCGTGTTGTTGATCGTCGATTATCATTCTCCACTGGATGGGAATGACTCAGAACTGACAGTTGTGTTTGGGGCTTAGGGGTATGTTGTAGATACCCGAGCCAAGTGCATTGTGTATGCATGTGGTGTCCGTGCTTAGGCAGGTATACCGGTGAGTATACGGATGCTAGTTGTTGTTTTCCTTTTGTCAAGCATAGAGTTATGCTATTTTTGGATGGTTGAATCTCTGATGAGAGATATGGAACATCCGGAAGGATTATCTTGTGTGGGTTGAGATGTTTCCTTGTTGGTGTTTTCCTCCGAGTTATGTGATAGCCTTCCCAAGTTTGGATTGTTAAATCCTAGGATTACCAAGGGATGGCAGGAATTCGGATTGGTTGGGTGTCTCTGTCGACACAAGCGTTGAGGATGCAATGGGTTTATTGCATGCCCTTTCAGAATTTGAAACTCTGTGGAGTCTCGATTGTTTATTTATGATTAGGATGTGATTCTTGGAACATCCGGAGGTGGACATCTTGTGAGATGTCTTTTGTATGAATCTGTGGCCATGAGTTGCCCAAATTGAGTTGCATTGATGCGACTGCTCCTTCGATGGAGGAGGTTTGAAAGTGGAAACCAGGTTTGGTATGTGTACACCGTGGTATACTAGTGCTTCCCTCGTAACGATGTATGTTAGACATCGCGAGTCATGATAGAGACGTCATTGAATGATATCTACGATGGAATCGGGAGCGATTCGAATCCTTGCAGTTTCAGTTGACTAACTGCTTTTGGACTGTTAGCGTTGAGTTGTGCTGACGCTCTTTGACGTTATGATGGATTTGGAAGTCTATTCCACTCCAGAGTTTGACACGAGGTCAACGTTCTCACGGTTGAGGTGTCATTCATGATGCGCTCTTACTAGTTGTATTAGAACTAAGGACGACCGTCCGATCCACAGTCGTAAGTATCGGTTGTTTTGCAGTCGTGAGAGACTGACCTTTGGGATGAACCGCATCGAGGTACGTTTTGCCTCTCGGGTGATATGTTGGTTTTGGTAAGTCGCTCTGTTTCAGAGTTTGATGTGAGGTAAGTATCCTCGCGTTTATTAAGACGATTCTAATATGGTCAAGGATCGAGGTTATGGCTTCATGTTGTTGTGTAGCTTGGGTATTACGTGTTACACCGGTGCAAATTTCGAGGACGAAATTCTTTTAGTGGTGGATATTGTGATGACCAGGGATTATAGATGTTAATCCCGGAGTGTTAATAACCCCTAAAGTTGTTTTACGTGGCGATTTGGAGTTTAATCGAGGTGTTGGGCCTTTTGGGCTCGTTTATTTGGGTAGTTGGGATCGTTGGATCCCGAGGTTGAGATTGTATTCTCATTACGGTGTAAAACCTAAGATTTGGGTTTTTGATGTGACTCGGGATCTCGGGTGCTTTGTGTGGGCACCGGTAGGGTGTTTTGGAGTTAGAGAGAGAGTTTTTGAAAACAGATGATTTTTAATGAATCATGATGTATTTGTGGGGCTATTAGTATTTCGGGGTATTTTTGCTATAAATACCAGTTGAACCCGAGATTTTAATTTTAGAAATCATTTTTCCCCTCCAACCCGTCACTCTCTCTCTCCCCGTCGGCTCACCGATTTCCCCCAGCCCCCGCGCGTAAAAGCGCTGCGCCCGCCGCCGTCCGGCTGCCATCCGGCGCGTCCGACCCGCCGTTGGCTTCGTCTCGTCCAGGCGCAGCTTTCCACACCGGCAATTTGAAGTTTCGTCGCGTTTTGCGTTCGAATTTTGCAGAAAAGCGCTGATGCCCAAATTCTAGGGTTCGTCGATTTCGACCGATTTTCCTTCCGATTTTCGATTGGGTAACCTTCCTTACCCCTTTTTCATGCTTCTCATGTAATTCCCTACCATTTTGTGATTTATGGTTTGATTTAATTTCGAATTTCGTGAGGGTTGGGGTTCGAATTTGGGGGTTTTGGCAGGGGTGTGGCGATTCTTGTTATGGGTCGTTTATTACATGTTTTAGATGTATTATGGTGCTTAGTTTGGGTTCGATTTGTGTTGTGAAGGTTCGAAAATTTGTGGGGAGTTCTTGAGCAATTTTCGATAATGTCTCATTCGTTTTCCCTCCCTACATGTGCCCTGCCCCGGGTCTTTTAAATGATTAATTGTCGTATGTTGACAATTTTTCTGTGGGTTATGGGTGCGCTTGAGCATGGGTTGCATGTTCGTAAATAATTGTGAATTATTTATCGTGTTAGCACATCGTTCCTCGGGGCATGGAACTCGAGCAAGGTTTGGCTCGGACTTCGGAGATTTAAGGTACGTGCGACGTACAAGCATTACTTTATATGAGAGCATTTGTGAAATGCATAATGTGTTTTAAATTGTATTAGATGGTTGTGGGTATGGTTATATATATATGTGATGATATAACTGTGGAACGACCTAATCTTGACATCGCTGCCACAAGCGTGCGTAATACTAGAGTAGTATAACCTTACATGATATATGGAGTACTGGTTTTATATGACAATTGCAGGGCATTGAGGTGCCTGAGAATGACTGTGGAATCATGTAATCATTGTCAGACATTTGAGATGTCTGAGTATAATGGAGAATTGGTAAAATAAATGCGAGGCATTTGAACTATCCGTGATTGATAAGCGAAGTTGAGAATCAGTATTAGATATTGAGATATCTATATTTGCATGTATAATGAATTTGGAATCATTAACTGTTGATATTTGAGAATCAGGCATGCGATGAGTTGAATCAATGTAAGGCCCCAACACTTAAACTCGTCATTAGTTCATTTATGACGTCGTATGTGTATAAATTTTTCATTTTTCTTTTCATTCTTTAAAACTAATCATTACTTGTTTCCCATAATTCCAAGACACAAACAAATGCTCAACATTATATGTTCATCTCTACCAACAAATAGACTCAGGGGTTTCACCCAATACCATCCCCATTATACCACTTTTGCATTGTGAGTTTTTATAAAAATTTGGGCAGAGTCTCCCCACAAACTGAGCTATCCGGAAATAAAAACTCATCACATAACATAACTCCCGACCAGGGATAACACGATACTAAACAGAATACAGAAACACAAGTAAATTCCCAGCCAGGGAAGACATCACACTAATAAGACAACAAAAGTGGGTTTCAACACCCTTATACAGTCCATATACAGATACAAATGCTCACAGAAGAGCAACGAATAACGGATACACATCCGGATGCATAATTAGTGTAAATACCAACCGCTAAACTTTGTATATCGGCTCAATCACATACTATGCTTCTGGAAGCATCATCCAACAAGGTTCGAGCCTAGTACTCCAAAACAGCATCGTACCTGTTGTACCTGTTTCAACAGAAACAGCCCCCACACAGGGTGAGCACACTCACACTCAATATTCAATCACAAATCAACATATGTAATCATAATGTAACAATTTAGATTATTCAAAACTCATAAAGTATATTCCCTGTACAATTCCGAATCTGTATGGCTTCCATACACTGTTCCTGTTTCAAACTCACGCACTTCATAATGTCAAGTTTAATATTGTCACTGAAAATATAATACTCAACAACACTTATGAATTCAATACAATGACAATATATTATTTATGCTCAAACATAAATAGTTCAACATCAATGTGAACCTGGTTATCCCAATGTAACCCTGGTTATCCCACCATCTCATTCTCGATACTTTCTCATATCGCTCATGCCCACGGCATCACTACTCAACAAGTAAAATTGGATCACGTACCACTACGTGTCCCCCATAATTCGTATATGAAACTCAATTAGTAAAGTCAAACACTTACCTGAATCATCATATTCAAAATTGCATGTATACATGAATGTATAGATACTAGATATACCTGCTCGTACGTCACCACGTACCTTATAGTAGACAACATGAACAAGCTATCATCAACGTCCGAAGCCTCCTGTAGAGTCTATATCGAATATCAATTCAACAACTCTATGTCAAAATCAATACGTCAACATAGTGATATATTAATCGACCCCAAACAATTAATACCATTTCCCAACCCACAGAATTCCAACTATAATAATTCACTCATATTCGATTTATCATCACATAACACCCACACCAATCAAGTTATCCTTTTTCTTTATCAATACTTCATCTAACCACAAACCACTGGAATAAGTTTAATCAAATAACACCACAAGTAGAGTTAGAGGCTCACAACTACAAAACATGGCTAGCAGACACTCACTCAGTAGCTCCGACTAGAGTGTAAAATGGGAAGGAGCCAAAACAGAATGTAGTAACTTAATAAAAAGCATAATTACATAGAAAACGAGCAAGAACCGTAGTCAAAATCCATATATAGCAGCATATTCTCGACACAACAACAGGAAACCAAACTTAAAAGTAAGATCGATTATAGAAGCAGGGGAAAACAAAATGCAGCGATGTGTGTAATATCCCCAAACTAGTAATTAAATACCCTTAACCCAATAAAGCCACATGTGACTGAATCAGAATTACATTCCTAGGTAGCAAGACACAATGGGAAACCTCATTTCCTATCTCCAAAACAGCAGTAAATATCCACCACCAGTAGGGAGGAAAAAGATGAACACGAACATTATACAATTATCTAACTCATGCTCAAAGCTCCCATACACAAAGCTATGAACCGACAGTGAGGATTTCATCGCTGAATAACAGAGGAAAGGAATGAAATTCTAACAAGAAATCATACAAAAATCCTACTAATAATCAGTCATGCCAAAACACAACCCATCAAGGAAATAATAGGCTAAACACACGCAATGCTCCTTGGACAAAATCACAGAAATCGGCAGCAACAACTCGACTAACAAGAGGCGATTAATCAAAACAATATGACCCTCCAATACATGAATTTACCAAGGTAAAACACAAGCCAAACACTAGAAGCCATTTTCGAGCAGAATCAAAACCCAATAGCATTGCTTCCCAAAAAATGTGACCATAATTGAACCAAACCAGGAACATTTCGAGGAAAGAGACTCACGAAAACAAGGTAGGATCTTACCTTCAAAACCGATTGAAATCTCTCAAAATTTCCCTGGAATCCATCGTCCTCCTTGATGCGCTTTTGGGCGAGAGAGAGGGGGAAAAAGGAGAGTGAAGGCGGGATGGAGAGAGCCGAGAAAGAGTGAGGAGGCGTGAGGAGTGTGCATAAATCGATTTCAGTGTGTGTGGATTGGAGAAATGTGTGTTTAAATCCAACCCTAGTTTTAAACCCCACCATCAATTATCATCTCATCCCAATTAAATTATTTTTAATCTAATTCTCAATAGTTTATTATTTCAATATCCACTTAAAATTTAATTTACACTATGACTTCGATCCGGAATTATTTATTCATCTCCCGACCAAAATATTAACCCAAAGAATTTAAGAAGCTAATTGTATTTAATTAACATTATAAATACAATCCCGGAATCTTTTATCCCAACTCCGCTCCCAATAAAATTCCTGATAGTTGAATTCCGTAATTATCTTATATTTATCACAATTATCATCAAATAAATAATTAATTTATTCCGGGCATTACAATTCTCCCCAACTAATAAAATTTCGCCCCCGAAATTTAAATACATGCTTACCATAAAGTCAACAGTAAAATTCACGTACCGCTATACAACTCGATAGTGACTTGACCATCTGTAGTATGACAGTCATCCCAATCATCACGGTTCACACATGCGTCCCATTACACGATCGCAAGACTGCAATTCACGTCACCTCACCATATTCCAACATTAACATTCAGTGGGCTAATATATATATATGAATGCCCTTATTCATATAATCGTTACGAAATCAACATCATCGTACTTTAGCCATTAAGTACTCTTTATCATGATATGATAATTATTATTACTAGCACACTAGCATAATTCGAAGATTAGTATCAACATGTTAACAATTATCAAGTGCCATTAATTCGTAAAAGTCAACACTTACAGTGTTTAATCATCAAGCTTCTTTGTCATACTTCAGTACCTGCGTACTTCCATCGGTACATTTTCTTTGCACAAAATTTTAATCCGTCATAGTTTACTTTCATCATAGTACATATCTTATAATCGCTAAATCATGCAATCCATGCTTTCATGTATATTCAAGAATATTTGACAATACATCAACATTTATCTAATTAACTTCATACCTGTGTCGTTGCAAATGTATGCAACTTATCCCCACATCATCACTATCATCCACATGAAGTAACGGTACTCTTGAGCCTTTATGCATCAATCTTTCATATATCATCTCCTGGCTATTATCTGGTGCAAGGTAATGACTAGAAAACCCATTAGTCATTCTCACATACGTATATACACATTATACACACTAATAGCCACAGACCATCAGTATCAATTCATGATAAATGGCTTAACACCAATATTTTCATGTCACGATTATACTCATCTAACACAAGGCATCAACATCAATATCGAATAGTTCGTGACATACCTTTGTAGATGGATTCATCTACAATACACAATGGCACCATAATATCATGTTAATCACAGCACTCACATACTCTTAAGTATCAACATTTCCATATTACTTCACCCAATTATTATCTGTCATAGGACAAGTACCAACTAAACTCATTAGTATTTCTCAAATACTAGTAACATAACACGTACTTTGTCATTTACGCATTTCGATATTCATAATGTTTCTGTCATCAAACATTAATTCCCTGCATCAGAAGTTTCTCGCAGTTCTATACACAACATGCTACTGCACACTATCACATAGGGTGATTGAAATTTAACATAAGAATCAATTGCATGCTTCAATGACGCAATTTATATCAATCTTTAACTCATCCTCGAAACATAAAAATTCATAATCATGAATGTTCACAATGATCACATGTCCACACACACGACATTCGTAGTAATCACGCGTCATCCCGTGACATACTCATGTCATCCCGTGACACACTCATTAAACTCATGTCTATCTGATTGTATTCCATTCAACATAATAGGTGATTAATCAATTATTAATCCTACCACATACAAAACTAGCATGCTTCCACAACAAAAATTATCATCACAAAATGATTAACATCTATTTTCAATATCTCATCACTACACACCGTAGATATGAAAGTGTTATCACAGAGGTTACACCCCTTCTTGCCTCATTACCGCAACAAATATGAATATGACACATCTAGGTTCCACTTCAATTCCATTATCAACTTTTCTACATGTACATGATTTCAAAATCAATATAAATCAACAAAATAACTCGAATCAACATATATCAATATGTTCAACCAACTGAAACGGTTTACCTCGATACTTCGTCCTCCTGGATCGATCCAATATTCTCTTGGGCCTAAATCACATATACCCAATGAGCAATAACATAACTGTACATAGCACAACTTCTATTGCCATCTGCAATCAAAGCATCATCAATACTCATTGCTAACACAATTGCGATACAACATCATTCATCGTTAATCACAATAACGGTAGTAAAAATATTCATTGCTAACACATAGCAATGCATCAATCTTCATCGCCCTACGGCGGTACATAATGCTCATCGCCAACGCTGGCATACATAATATCCATAATCACAATGAATATACATTCTTAAAACAATAAAACGTAATAACACTTACTGTACACAGTTGATCCACACTTGATCTTTTAAATTGTCCCTGCTCTCAACATAATTATTCCACAGAATATGATCTCATATCAATACACAAATTGATATACTCACCATCAACAGAATAGCGAAATGAGACGTCGCAACATATATAATCGACGGCAAGAACCATCGCCATGGAATCAGCGGAATGTACCATCGCTAAACACATGTCTAGCGGCATGAGCCATCGCCAATGACATAGCGGAAAGAGGCATCGCTATACATGTACCCGGCGGTATAAACCATCGCCAATCAATATAGCGGAATGAGACATCGCTATCAATATCGATAATGTGGTTGTTCCGGTCTTGTTATAGCAGCGGAATTTTAGGACCCCTCACTTCGACATATAGCGGCATCATATGATATCCCTCGCTCGACAATGACAGCGGCATGTACATCGCTTCGACATGACAGCGGCAAATATCATATTACCATCGCTTCATATGACAGCGGCAAGTACCTCCCTCTCTCGAATATAACAACTACCGGAACTTCCACTAGCCCCCTGTACCTGCATCCAGGTTAATACAACAGTTCACAATATAATGATCGATATCACGTTCAAGTTATAACCACAATATTCCACATTAATCACTAGAATTGTGACTGTTCCGGTCCCAATACAACAGCGGAATTTTAGGACCCCTCGCTTCGACATATAGCGGCATCATATGATATCCCTCGCTTCGACAATGACAGCGGCATGTTACCTCGCTTAGACATGACAGCGGCAAATATCATACTACCATCGCTTCATATGACAGCGGCAAGTACCTCCCTCGCTCGGAGATAAAGGCTACCGGAACATTCATCAATTCCCATCACATTAATCAAACACAATAGTTGATTCCATTATCACAGTATATCACAATCATTTCACATATACCATCACATGTAAGGATTCACTATCCACAATATACGAAATCAAAGGTGTGGCACGTTTTACCGTCCGAAGTCCGTACGTCTCACATTTCCTGATTTTCCTACAAAATCAGATCTCTTAACACATAATACATGAAGTGCTAGACATCACCATTAATGCCATCTCATTGCATTCTACACGATTCCTGCAATTACAATGATTAGCAACACCACTTTTCATATCATAAAAGCACATAAACAACTAGTTGTGTCATACAACATTGATGTCATCATGCATAAATATGTGCTATCAATAACTTCCTAGGCCCTTAACAGCCCCAAAGAGCAACCACTGCTCTGATACCACTAATGTAAGGCCCCAACACTTAAACTCGTCATTAGTTCATTTATGACGTCGTATGTGTATAAATTTTTCATTTTCTTTTCATTCTTTAAAACTAATCATTACTTGTTTCCCATAATTCCAAGACACAAACAAATGCTCAACATTATATGTTCATCTCTACCAACAAATAGACTCAGGGGTTTCACCCAATACCATCCCCATTATACCACTTTTGCATTGTGAGTTTTTATAAAAATTTGGGCAGAGTCTCCCCACAAACTGAGCTATCCGGAAATAAAAACTCATCACATAACATAACTCCCGACCAGGGATAACACGATACTAAACAGAATACAGAAACACAAGTAAATTCCCAGCCAGGGAAGACATCACACTAATAAGACAACAAAAGTGGGTTTCAACACCCTTATACAGTCCATATACAGATACAAATGCTCACAGAAGAGCAACGAATAACGGATACACATCCGGATGCATAATTAGTGTAAATACCAACCGCTCAACTTTGTATATCGGCTCAATCACATACTATGCTTCTGGAAGCATCATCAAACAAGGTTCGAGCCTAGTACTCCAAAACAGCATCGTACCTGTTGTACCTGTTTCAACAGAAACAGCCCCCACACAGGGTGAGCACACTCACACTCAATATTCAATCACAAATCAACATATGAAATCATAATGCAACAATTTAGATTATTCAAAACTCATAAAGTATATTCCCTGTACAATTCCGAATCTGTATGGCTTCCATACACTGTTCCTGTTTCAAACTCACGCACTTCATAATGTCAAGTTTAATATTGTCACTGAAAATATAATACTCAACAACACTTATGAATTCAATACAATGACAATATATTATTTATGCTCAAACATAAATAGTTCAACATCAATGTGAACCTGGTTATCCCAATGTAACCCTGGTTATCCCACCATCTCATTCTCGATACTTTCTCATATCGCTCATGCCCACGGCATCACTACTCAACAAGTAAAATTGGATCACGTACCACTACGTGTCCCCCATAATTCGTATATGAAACTCAATTAGTAAAGTCAAACACTTACCTGAATCATCATATTCAAAATTGCATGTATACATGAATGTATAGATACTAGATATACCTGCTCGTACGTCACCACGTACCTTATAGTAGACAACATGAACAAGCTATCATCAACGTCCGAAGCCTCCTATAGAGTCTATATCGAATATCAATTCAACAACTCTATGTCAAAATCAATACGTCAACATAGTGATATATTAATCGACCCCAAACAATTAATACCATTTCCCAACCCATCAGAATTCCAACTATAATAATTCACTCATATTCGATTTATCATCACATAACACCCACACCAATCAAGTTATCCTTTTTCTTTATCAATACTTCATCTAACCACAAACCACTGGAATAAGTTTAATCAAATAACACCACAAGTAGAGTTAGAGGCTCACAACTACAAAACATGGCTAGCAGACACTCACTCAGTAGCTCCGACTAGAGTGTAAAATGGGAAGGAGCCAAAACAGAATGTAGTAATTTAATAAAAAGCATAATTACATAGAAAACGAGCAAGAACCGTAGTCAAAATCCATATATAGCAGCATATTCTCGACACAACAACAGGAAACCAAACTTAAAAGTAAGATCGATTATAGAAGCAGGGGAAAACAAAATGCAGCGATGTGTGTAATATCCCCAAACTAGTAATTAAATACCCTTAACCCAATAAAGCCACATGTGACTGAATCAGAATTACATTCCTAGGTAGCAAGACACAATGGGAAACCTCATTTCCTATCTCCAAAACAGCAGTAAATATCCACCACCAGTAGGGAGGAAAAAGATGAACACGAACATTATACAATTATCTAACTCATGCTCAAAGCTCCCATACACAAAGCTATGAACCGACAGTGAGGATTTCATCGCTGAATAACAGAGGAAAGGAATGAAATTCTAACAAGAAATCATACAAAAATCCTACTAATAATCAGTCATGCCAAAACACAACCCATCAAGGAAATAATAGGCTAAACACACGCAATGCTCCTTGGACAAAATCACAGAAATCGGCAGCAACAACTCGACTAACAAGAGGCGATTAATCAAAACAATATGACCCTCCAATACATGAATTTACCAAGGTAAAACACAAGCCAAACACTAGAAGCCATTTTCGAGCAGAATCAAAACCCAATAGCATTGCTTCCCAAAAAATGTGACCATAATTGAACCAAACCAGGAACATTTCGAGGAAAGAGACTCACGAAAACAAGGTAGTATCTTACCTTCAAAACCGATTGAAATCTCTCAAAATTTCCCTGGAATCCATCGTCCTCCTTGATGCGCTTTTGGGCGAGAGAGAGGGGGAAAAAGGAGAGTGAAGGCGGGATGGAGAGAGCCGAGAAAGAGTGAGGAGGCGTGAGGAGTGCGCATAAATCGATTTCAGTGTGTGTGGATTGGAGAAATGTGTGTTTAAATCCAACCCTAGTTTTAAACCCCACCATCAATTATCATCTCATCCCAATTAAATTATTTTTAATCTAATTCTCAATAGTTTATTATTTCAATATCCACTTAAAATTTAATTTACACTATGACTTCGATCCGGAATTATTTATTCATCTCCCGACCAAAATATTAACCCAAAGAATTTAAGAAGCTAATTGTATTTAATTAACATTATAAATACAATCCCGGAATCTTTTATCCCAACTCCGCTCCCAATAAAATTCCTGATAGTTGAATTCCGTAATTATCTTATATTTATCACAATTATCATCAAATAAATAATTAATTTATTCCGGGCATTACAATCAATGTGTTGATTTACTGATTTTTGAGATTTGATGAGTTTGATGATTGTGAGAACAGGGACAGTATACGGAATCCCGGATGAGGACGTTGCCATCCAGGGAGTATCATTTAAAATTCATTAGTATTTACTTTTGTTGTAAATTATGAATTTCATTATTGTGATTATGGGATTTTGTGTATTGGTATGCTCACCTCGTTGGGGGCTGTCTCTGTTGGGACAGGTAAACAGGTACATCAATGGTCTTGGAGCTGAGTTCGAGCTGTTGATTGGAGGTACTCCCAGGATCGTGCTACCAGAGCTTGATGGAGCACGGTATCGTATAGGGTACTTATATACACCTGAGGGTTATATACATATTCATGATGCTCGCATGCTGAGCACGATTTTACTTGTATATGGGTTGTATATAAAGGCATGAGCCTTTCTCTCTTTCATTCTATATCGCATGCAATTAGTGGTAGAATTGCAAATGATATGAGAGTCATTGGTGTATTATGTGGGTGTGGAAACCCACTTGTGTTGTCTTATTGTGTGGTGTCTTCCCTGGCTGGGAATTTACTTAGTGTTCAATATTTCTGTTGGGTATTGTGCTTTCCCTGGCCGGGAATTATGTTATGTATTGTGCTTTTATTTCGGGATAGCTCAATTTATGGGGAGACTCTGCCCAAATTTTTATAAAAGTCCACAATGTAAAAAGGTGGCCTATTGGGGATGGTAATGGGCCAAATCTATGAGTCTATTTGTTAGTAAAGATGATCTTATAACGCTGAATATTAAAGAAATTTTGTAGTTGCCATTCAATGGTAAAGTATCATCTGAGTTTCCCGATTGAGTTTTATTGAAAGCATGTGCCACATAGAAGGGTTAATACACTAATCAAGGGTTAAGGGCTTGGGGTCCTTACAACTAAAAACGTCTATACAATTGTATTATTTAACGCAACGACGTTACACGCACATAAAATATCCACTATGCCGTCATCTCGGAAAGGTAATGCCGACACATGACATTCAATTCATCGTCAACTAGTGACGGTACATGGCAACATACAACAACTACAACTACATCGTCAACCGTGACGATACATGTCAAAACACATAATACTCAATACAACAACGCCAACCCGTGACGGCACATGCCAAAACACATGGTGTGATGACCAGGGATTAAAGATGTTAATCCCGTAGTGTTAATAACCCCTAAAGTTGTTTTACGTGGCGAATTGGAGTTTAATCGAGGTGTTGGGCCTTCCGGGCTCGTCTATTTGAGTAGTTGGGATCGTTGGATCCTGAGGTTGAGATCGTATTCTCATTTCGGTGAAAACCTGTGAGTTGAGTTTTTAGTGTGACTCAGAATCTCGGGTGCTTGGTGTGGGCACCGGTAGAGGGTTTTTGAGTTAGAGAGAGAATTTTGAAAACAGATGATTTTTAATGAATCATGATGTATTTGTGGGGCTATTAGTATTTCGGGGTATTTTTGCTATATATACCAGTTGAACCCGAGATTTTAATTATTGGAACCATTTTCCCCACCTTCCCTCTCTCTCCTCACCCGCGCGCCCATTCCCGATCTGCTTGACCCACGCAGCTTCAAACGCCGCGCCCGCCGCCGTCCGGCCGCCGTTCGGCGCGTCCGACCCGCCGCCAGCTTCGTCTCTTCCAGGCGCTCCTCCCCATACCAACAATTTGAAGTTTGGTCGCGATTTGAGTTCGGATTTGCCAGAAAAGCGCTAGGGTTCGAAACTGGTTCTGTCCGATTTTGTGGCTCGATTTTGGTACGATTTTTGGGGCTTTTATTCTGGTGTTTTGGGGCGTTTTTGAGCTGATATTGAGTCGATAATTTCAGACTTTTATGGTTCGAAATATTTGTTGCATTTGGTTCGAATTTCAGCGCTGTTTTCGTGAGTTAGGGTTCGAAATTGGGGTTTATGTTCGAATTTTGGGGGTTTTTGGCTTGGGGATGATGATTCTTGTTGTAATCGATTAATTCATGTTTGAGATGATTTGTGGTGCTTAGTTTGGGTTCGATTTGTGTTGTGAAGGTTCAAAAAATTGAAGGGTGTTTTGAGCAATTTTTTATAATGGTTGATTGTCGTGTGTTGACAATATTTTTGAGGGTTATGGGTGTGCTTGAGCATGGGTTGCATGTTCGTAAATAATTGTGAATTATTTATCGTGTTAGCACATCGTTCCTCGGAGCATGGAACTCGAGCAAGGTTTGGCTCGGACTTCGGAAATTTAATGTACGTGCGACGTACGAGCATTACTGTATATAAGAGCATTTGTGTGAAATGCATAATGTATTTTAATTACATTAGATGGTTGTGGGTATGGCTATATATATATGTGTTGATATGACTATGGAACGACCTAGTCTTGATATCGCTGCCACAAGTGTACGTAATACTAGAGTAGTATAACCTTACATGAGATATGGGGTACTGGGTTTATATGACTATTGTAGGGCATTCGAAATGCCTGAGAATGATCGTGGAATTATGTGTTCATTATAAGACATGTGAGATGTCTAAGTATAATGGAGAATTGATAAAATAAATGCTAGGCATCTGAGCTATCTGTGATTGGTAGCAAAGTCGAAAAATCAGTATTAGATATCGAGATATCTATATTTGTATGTATAATGAATTTGGAATCATTAATTATTGATACTTGAGAACCAGGCATGCTATGAGTTAAATCAATGTGTTGATTTACTGATTTTTGAGATTTGATGAGTTTGATGATTGTGAGAACAGGGACAGTACACGGAATCCCGGATGAGGACGTTGCCATCCAGGGAGTATCATTTAAAATTCATTAGTATTTACTTGTGTTGTAAATTATGAATTTCATTATTGTGATTATGAGATTTTGTGTATTGGTATGCTCACCCCGTTGGGGGCTGTCTCTGTTGGGGCAGGTGGACAGGTACATTGATGGCTGTGGAGCTGAGCTCGAGCTGTTGATTGGATGTACTCCCAGGATCGTGGTACCAGGGCTTGATGGAGCACGGTATCGTATAGAGTACTGTGATGACCAGGGATTATAGGTGTTAATCCCGTAGTGTTAATAATCCCTAAAGTGGTTTTACGTGGCGATTTGGAATTTAATCGAGGTGTTGGGCCTTCTGGGCTCGTTTAATTGGGTAGTTGGGATCGTTGGATCCAGAGGTTGAGATTGTATTCACATTTCGGTGAAAAACCTAAGAGTTGGGTTTTTGATGTGTCTCGGAATCTCGGGTGCTTGTGTGAGCACCGGTAGGGGGTTTTGGAGTTAGAGAGAGAGTTTTTGAAAACAGATGATTTTTAAGGAATCATGATGTATTTGTGGGACTATTAATATTTCGGGGTATTTTTGCTATAAATACCAGATGAACCCGAGATTTTAAGAGAAAATTTCATTTCAGCTTTTTTTTCCTCTCTCTTTCCCGTCGGCGCCCCTTTCCCGTCTACCCTGCACCCCCGCGGCTTCAAACGCTTCGCCCGCCGCCGTCCCGCCGCCGTTCGGCGCGTGCGACCCGCCGCCGGCTTCGTCTCGTCGAGGCGCAGCTTTCCCCTCCGTCAATTCGAAGTTTCGTCGCGTTTTGAAGTCGGATTTTGGCTGGAGGCGTCGATCCCCAATTTCTAGGGTTCATCGATTTTCGTCCGATTTCTTTCCAATTTTCGATTGGGTAACCTCCCTTGCCCCTTTTTCGTCATTTTCGTGTATTTCCCTGCCTTTATTGTGTTCGAATTTGATGAATTATTAGGGTTCGAATTTAAGGGCTTGTTTGGGTTCGAATTTAAGGGGGTTGAGTTCGAAAATTTGAGGTTTTTGGCAAGGGTGATGATTCTTGCTATTGATAGCTTAATTCTCATTTTAGATGAATTATGGTATTTTTTGGGTTCGGAATTGTGAGATTCGGGTTCGATTTTTGTAGGGTATTCTTGAACAAATTTCGATATTGTCTCATCTATTTCCCTCCCTGCATGTACCCTGCCCCGGATCTTTTAAGAGGTTAATTGTCGTGTGTTGACAATATTTTGAGGGTTATAGGTGTGCTTGAGCATGGGTTACATGTTCGTAAATAATTGTGAATTATTTATCGTGTTAGCACATCATTCCTCGGGGCATGGAACTCGAGCAAGGTTTGGCTCGGACTTCGGAGATTTAAGGTACGTGCGACGTACGAGCATTTCTATATATTTGGGCATTTGTGAATGCATAATGAAATTTGTTTTCATTGAATAATCGCGCATGAGGATTATATATATATATGTTGATATAGCCAAGGAATGACCCAAATCTTGATATCGCCGCTTGTAGCGTGCGTGACACTAGAGTAGGATGACTCTTACATGATATATGGGGTACTGGGTTTATATGACCATTGTAGGGCATTTGAGATGCCTGAGAATGATCGTGGATCATGTATTCATTATAAGACATTTGAGATGTCTAGGTATAATGAAGAATTGGTAAAATAAATGCTAGGCATTTGAGCTATCTGTGATTGATAGCGAGGTTCTAATGTAAGGACCCCATATACTTAACCCTTGATTAGTGTATTATTCATTATGTGTGGCACATGCTTTCCATAAAATCATTCGGGAAACTCATATGATACTTTACCATTGAATGGCAATTACAAAGTTTTCTTTAACATACAGTGTTATAAGCTCATCATCCTAACAACAACAGACTCATAGGGTTCGCCCAATACACCACTTTTTACATTGTGGACTTTTATAAAAATTTGGGCAGAGTCTCCCCATAAATAGAGCTATCCCGAAATAAAAACACAACGCATAACATAATTCCCGGCCAGGGAAGACATAAAACTCATCAGAAAACAGCAATATCAAGTAAATTCCCAGCCAGGGAAGACACCACACATATGACAACCAAAGTGGGTTTCAACCCCCACATAACACACTAATGACTCTCATATCATTAGCAATTCTACCACAATTGCATGCAACATATAATGAAAGAGAGGAAGGCTCATGCCTTTATATACAACGCATATACAAGTAATCTTGCTCACATGCGAGCATCATGAATATGTATATAACTCTCATGGGTATATAAGTACTCTATACGATACCGTGCTCCATCAAGCCCTGGTACCACGATCCTGTGAGTACATCCAATCAACAGCTCGAGCTCATCTCCAAAGCCATCGATGTACCTGTTCACCTGCCCCAACAGAGACAGCCCCCAACGGGGTGAGCATACCAATTCCACAATTTCATAATCATAATGACATAATACATAATTTACGAAAATGTAAATATTGTGGAACATATGTGATACTTCCTGGATGGTATCATCCTCATCATAGCGTACCCCTGTAATAACCCTGTTCTCAAAACAGATAAATCATCAAATCCTGAATATGCAGTTAATCATCACATTGGTTAACCCTAGTCAGTTTCAAATTAGCAACCTTTCATAACATCTTACTTTATCTAGCAATGATTAGCAACATTTCATAACATCATTTCATAACATCGTTTCATAACATCTTTTCATAACATCGTTTCATAATATCTTTTCATAACATCGTTTCGTAACATCTTTTCACAACATCTTACTTAATCTAGCAATTATCATAATTCTAGATATCATGTTGGTATTTCCTTAACTTCCGATACTGGTTAATCACTTCTCTGATTAACTACGTCTCTGTTCCTATTATTACCAATAGGGAATAAAATACAGATATCCTAGATATCTAATCAAATACCACATTTTCATTTCTTACTTCAAGGTAACGTCATACTATGGGTGTTTGCTCCGTAGCAACCACACCTCATCATTGGTTCGCTTCATAGCGGCACTGAGCATTCCACCATGTGAAACAACATATCGTAACCAAGTCCCGATACCATCATAGCAAAGCATTTCATGTATTTTAGATCATGCATCATACTTGTAAAACATCATTTAAACTATGCTCGTACGCTAAACGTACCTTCAATCCTCGAAGTCCGAGCCAAACCTTGCTCGAGTTCCATGCCCTGAGGAACGATGTGCTAACACGATAAATAATTCACAATTATTTACGAACATGCAACCCATGCTCAAGCACATCCATAACCCTCAAAATATTGTCGACACACGACAATTAAACATCTAAAAGACCCGGGGCAGGGTACATGCAGGGAGGGAAAACGAATGCGGCATATCGAAAAATTGCCTAAGAACATCTTCAATAATTCGAACCCAACCAACACAAATCAAACCCGAATAATCACCATAATTCATCTAACACATGAATTAATCAATTAACAACAACAATAATCGCCCCACATGCCAAAACCCCCAAAATTCGAATTCAAGCCCTAACTTCAAATCCAATTCCTCAATTTCGAACACAATCAAGCATCATGATGCATTTAAACATGAATTAATCGAATAACAACAAGAATCATCATCCTCATGCCAAAAATCCAAATTTTCGAACCCTAACTCCCAAAATCGAGCTGAAAATTCGAACCAAACTTAACCAATAATTTCAAACCAAAAAGTCTGAAATAATCGACTCAAAACCAGCTTAAAAACGCCCCAAAAACATCAGGAAAATCGTGCCAAAAACATACCAAAATCGCGCCCCAAAAATCGGACAGAAATCCAAATCTGAACCCTACGCTTTCTGTAGAAATCCGAGCTCGATTCTCGACGAAACTTCGAATTGTTGGTATGTATAGAAGCGCCCGGAAGAGGCGATTCCAACGGCGGGTGGCACGCGCCCAACGGCGGCCGGACGGCGGCTGGCCGACGACTTTTACGCGCGGGGGTCAAAGGGGATCGGGAAAGGGGCGCGCGGATGGAGAGAGAAATGAGGTGCTGAAATGGTTCCGATAATTAAAATCTCGGGTTTAACTGGTATTTATAGCAAAAATACCCCGAAATACTAATATCCCCACAATTACATCATGATTCATTAAAAATCATCTGTTTTCAAAAACTCTCTCTCTAACTCAAAAACCCCCTACCGGTGCCCACACCAAGCACCCGAGATTCTGAGTCACACTAAAACCCCAACTCACAGGTTTTCACCGAAATGAGAATACGATCTCAACCTCGGGATCCAACGATCCCAATTACTCAAATAGACGAGCCCGGAGGGCCCAACACCTCGATTAAACTCCATGTCGCCACGTAAAACAACTTTAGGGGTTATTAATACTCCGAGATTAACATCCCTAATCTCAGGTCATCACAATATCCCCCACTAAAAGAATTTCGTCCTCGAAATTAGCACCGGTGTATCACATAACACCCAGGCTACACAACAACATGAAGCCAGAACCTCGATTCTTGACCATAACAAAATCGTCTTAAAAACCTCGAGAATACTTACCTCACTTCAAACTCTGAAACAGAGCGACATAACAAAACCAACATATCACTCAAGAGGCAAAACGTACCTCGATGCGGGTCATCCCAAAAGTCAGTCTCTCATGACTGAAAAAAAACAACCTATACTTACGACTGTAGATCGGACAGTCATCCTTCGTTCTAATACAACCAGTAAGAACGCATCCTGAATGACACAACAACCGTGAGAACGTTGACCTCGTGTCAAACCCTGGAGTGGAACAGACTTCCAAATCCATCATAACGTCAAAGAGCGTCAGCACCACTCAACGCTAACAGTCCAAAAGCAGTTAGTCAACTGAAACTGCAAGGATTCGAATTGCTCCTGATTCCATCGTAGATTTCATTCCTTGACATCTCTTATCATGACTCACGATGTCCAACATACATCGTTACGAGGGAAACACTAGTATTCCACGGTGTACACATAACAAACCTGGTTTCCACTTTCAAACCTCCTCTATCGAAGGAGCAGTCGCATCATTGCAACTCAAATACATGGATTCTCAGATTGAATCAACGACGACTTGACGACTCTCTCGTTGGTGCTTCACGTCATGAGCTGTCCCAGACAAGTCTCCCCAAGATTTAAACATAAACATATATACGTTTCTGTGAGGCATACTCAACCTCAACTTCAAATGACGTGGTGACTACCAGAGTCCACTACAATCCACCTCGTATCACTTTACGATTTGCCAAACTTGGGTCCAACGAGCAGTATAACGGCTCTAGCAAGCCCGTCATGGTGCTGCACACACGCGGCAGACAAACTAGTCGCTGCCTCACTAGGTTCACCTCAAACCTATCAATCAGATGGACGTTTCCGCACGGCATACCATACCATGGGAAGAAAATCAATAGAGTAGTGGGTCTTTACCCAACATTCCTCCAATGCTGATATACCCTGGACACTCCAATGTCCCCATGTACTTAACATAACCTGATCCTACTCCCTTAGGACCCATCTTACATCCTCATGGGTGGTGTGGCCATGTCTACCACACGTCATATCAATAGAAAGCGAGTAATTCCTCCACGATTACTCCTGTCGTCAAATTACATGGCCAAAAAGCCATTCCAACGGTATCACCACTCGTGATATGATCCCTCAAACAATTTCTGCGGTACAATCACTTGTACAGAGCGTCCATCCATTCCTCGAGCAACCCGCTCGGTATAAGGGCCACGTTAATCGGTGACGCACACACCACCTTGTACCCGACACTGGCACCCAAGGCATACAACTGAAAACGTATACTCAACGCATGTTCATCGTAACGATGATGCATGTCTAATAAGACATCTCCTAAACCATCGTCATCGCCATCCCGTGACGACACATGCCCACTCATGGCATCTAAGGTATCGTCAACTAGTGACGATACATGTCAACAATGACATCTAAACAACCCAGTCAACTCGTGACGGTCCATGTACATCAACATATGTCATCCATCATCATGCTAGTAAAATAGTCATAATAAAACATGTATAACAACGCATGCCAGCTATAATAAAGCTAATAGAATAGCAATATCTCATACCTCATCGCTAACAAGATAGTGGCATACCTGTCTCCGTCGCTCGACAATAGTGCAAAATCAGCACTCATCGCTCGAAGGCGGCATAATCCCGTGCTGAGTACATAGCTATAGAATCGACGGCATGATACCTCGTCATATAATAAGTGGCATGAAACCTCGCTATACACCTGAGCCTGAATCATGGTCTACATAACAGCGGAAAGAGGCATCCTATCATCATAAACATCATCATAATCATCATATCATCTTTACTCATCATAAACATCATCATACACATCATATTCACATATATACTCACAACAAACTATGTTAATTAGAAATGGGACTGTCCGGGTTCCATTATGACAGCGGCACAATTGGCCCCCTCGCTCGACATAACACATCGTATGATACCCATCGCTACGCCTTGATAGCGGATGTATCTCTTATTCAGCGGATGATACCCGTCGCTACACCTTGATAGCGGATGTACCCCATCGCTCATCAGCGGATGATACCCGTCGCTACACCTTGATAGCGGATGTACCCCATCGCTCATCAGCTATGTGAGCGGCAAGACCTTCCTCGCTTGCCCATAATGACCACCGGACATTCAACCATTCTAAGTAACATAGTTAAACATACATTATCATCTTGTAGCATCATCATCATATAAACATCATCATCTTGTAGATATAACAGTAAATGTACGAAATCATAGTTGAGTAAGCTTGCTAGTTATTCATTAACTTCTTTTCTTTTTCCCCGGTTCATATTCATGCATATGGGTATCTTACCCTATGACATCTTACCACCTTATAAACATCATATCATTCTATAAACATCGTATTAACATCATCATTACTTATCATAATCGTCATCGTGAACGTCATATCATCTTCATTTATCATAACATCATCATAAGTATCTTGTCATCTTTATTCATTATAAAATCATCTTCATTGTGAACTTACTTATCATAAAATCATCTTAAACATCTTATCATTTTTTATTCATTATACACATCATCATGGCATCGTAAATTCTTATGCAATCATAGTATGATCATAATATAGGAGTATGGCCTCTTACCATATGGGCATCTTACCCCGTGGCATCTTACCACATCATAACATCGTATCACATCATCATAAACTTACTTGTCATAAACATCGTCATCATAACATATTCGTCATAAACTTACTTATCAAAATCATCATAATCATCATCATCATAAACATCATAAATACTTATGCATTCAATGCATAGTCAGAGTTAGGAGTGTGTTACCGTCCGATGCCCGTATGCGTCTTACGTACCTTCCTTGCTTGGGCATTACATGAACAAACGCATTAGTATATTCAATAATAATTGAGACCATACCGAAGTATTCTACTGTCGGTTGTCTACCCAGTCTGTCCTCAGACAATACATCATATCTTTCTTTTCCCTGATTTTCTTCCAAAATCAGATTCCTTGGCACGTAGCATATAGGGTGTTAGACATCGCTATTAATGCCATCCTATCGTGTTCCACACGATTCCTGCAACCACAATGGTTAGCAATACCACTTTTCATAACATAAAAGCACATAAAAAAAATTAGTCATCGTATAACATTAATGCCATCATGCATAAATATGTGCTATCAATAACTTCCTAGGCCCTCAACAGCCCCAATGAGCAACCACTGCTCTGATACCACTAATGTAAGGACCCCATATACTTAACCCTTGATTAGTGTATTATTCATTATGTGTGGCACATGCTTTCCATAAAATCATTCGGGAAACTCATATGATACTTTACCATTGAATGGCAATTACAAAGTTTTCTTTAACATACAGTGTTATAAGCTCATCATCCTAACAACAACAGACTCATAGGGTTCGCCCAATACACCACTTTTTACATTGTGGACTTTTATAAAAATTTGGGCAGAGTCTCCCCATAAATAGAGCTATCCCGAAATAAAAACACAACGCATAACATAATTCCCGGCCAGGGAAGACATAAAACTCATCAGAAAACAGCAATATCAAGTAAATTCCCAGCCAGGGAAGACACCACACATATGACAACCAAAGTGGGTTTCAACCCCCACATAACACACTAATGACTCTCATATCATTAGCAATTCTACCACAATTGCATGCAACATATAATGAAAGAGAGGAAGGCTCATGCCTTTATATACAACGCATATACAAGTAATCTTGCTCACATGCGAGCATCATGAATATGTATATAACTCTCATGGGTATATAAGTACTCTATACGATACCGTGCTCCATCAAGCCCTGGTACCACGATCCTGTGAGTACATCCAATCAACAGCTCGAGCTCATCTCCAAAGCCATCGATGTACCTGTTCACCTGCCCCAACAGAGACAAGCCCCCAACGGGGTGAGCATACCAATTCCACAATTTCATAATCATAATGACATAATACATAATTTACGAAAATGTAAATATTGTGGAACATATGTGATACTTCCTGGATGGTATCATCCTCATCATAGCGTACCCCTGTAATAACCCTGTTCTCAAAACAGATAAATCATCAAATCCTGAATATGCAGTTAATCATCACATTGGTTAACCCTAGTCAGTTTCAAATTAGCAACCTTTCATAACATCTTACTTTATCTAGCAATGATTAGCAACATTTCATAACATCATTTCATAACATCGTTTCATAACATCTTTTCATAACATCGTTTCATAATATCTTTTCATAACATCGTTTCGTAACATCTTTTCACAACATCTTACTTAATCTAGCAATTATCATAATTCTAGATATCATGTTGGTATTTCCTTAACTTCCGATACTGGTTAATCACTTCTCTGATTAACTACGTCTCTGTTCCTATTATTACCAATAGGGAATAAAATACAGATATCCTAGATATCTAATCAAATACCACATTTTCATTTCTTACTTCAAGGTAACGTCATACTATGGGTGTTTGCTCCGTAGCAACCACACCTCATCATTGGTTCGCTTCATAGCGGCACTGAGCATTCCACCATGTGAAACAACATATCGTAACCAAGTCCCGATACCATCATAGCAAAGCATTTCATGTATTTTAGATCATGCATCATACTTGTAAAACATCATTTAAACTATGCTCGTACGCTAAACGTACCTTCAATCCTCGAAGTCCGAGCCAAACCTTGCTCGAGTTCCATGCCCTGAGGAACGATGTGCTAACACGATAAATAATTCACAATTATTTACGAACATGCAACCCATGCTCAAGCACATCCATAACCCTCAAAATATTGTCGACACACGACAATTAAACATCTAAAAGACCCGGGGCAGGGTACATGCAGGGAGGGAAAACGAATGCGGCATATCGAAAAATTGCCTAAGAACATCTTCAATAATTCGAACCCAACCAACACAAATCAAACCCGAATAATCACCATAATTCATCTAACACATGAATTAATCAATTAACAACAACAATAATCGCCCCACATGCCAAAACCCCCAAAATTCGAATTCAAGCCCTAACTTCAAATCCAATTCCTCAATTTCGAACACAATCAAGCATCATGATGCATTTAAACATGAATTAATCGAATAACAACAAGAATCATCATCCTCATGCCAAAAATCCAAATTTTCGAACCCTAACTCCCAAAATCGAGCTGAAAATTCGAACCAAACTTAACCAATAATTTCAAACCAAAAAGTCTGAAATAATCGACTCAAAACCAGCTTAAAAACGCCCCAAAAACATCAGGAAAATCGTGCCAAAAACATACCAAAATCGCGCCCCAAAAATCGGACAGAAATCCAAATCTGAACCCTACGCTTTCTGTAGAAATCCGAGCTCGATTCTCGACGAAACTTCGAATTGTTGGTATGTATAGAAGCGCCCGGAAGAGGCGATTCCAACGGCGGGTGGCACGCGCCCAACGGCGGCCGGACGGCGGCTGGCCGACGACTTTTACGCGCGGGGGTCAAAGGGGATCGGGAAAGGGGCGCGCGGATGGAGAGAGAAATGAGGTGCTGAAATGGTTCCGATAATTAAAATCTCGGGTTTAACTGGTATTTATAGCAAAAATACCCCGAAATACTAATATCCCCACAATTACATCATGATTCATTAAAAATCATCTGTTTTCAAAAACTCTCTCTCTAACTCAAAAACCCCCTACCGGTGCCCACACCAAGCACCCGAGATTCTGAGTCACACTAAAACCCCAACTCACAGGTTTTCACCGAAATGAGAATACGATCTCAACCTCGGGATCCAACGATCCCAATTACTCAAATAGACGAGCCCGGAGGGCCCAACACCTCGATTAAACTCCATGTCGCCACGTAAAACAACTTTAGGGGTTATTAATACTCCGAGATTAACATCCCTAATCTCAGGTCATCACATGTGAAATCAGTATTAGATATTGAGATATCTATATTTGCATGTTTAATGAGTTTGCAACCACTATCTGTTGATATTCGAGTATTAGGCATGCGATGAGTTAATCAATGCGTTGATTTACTGATTTTTGAGATTTGATGAGTTTGATGATTGTGAGAACAGGGACAGTACACGGAATCCCGGACGAGGATGTTGCCATCCAGGGAGTATCATTTAAAATTCATTAATATTTACTTGTGTTGTAAATTATGAATTTCATTATTATGATTATGAGATTTTGTGTATTGGTATGCTCACCCCGTTGGGGGCTGTCTCTGTTGAGGCAGGTGAACAGGTGCATCGATGGCTGTGGAGCTGAGCTCGAGCTGTTGATTGGATGTACTCACAGGATCGTGGTACCAGGGCTTGATGGAGCACGGTATCGTATAGAGTACTTATATACACCCGAGGTTTATATACACATTTATGATGCTCGCATGTGAGCACGGACATTCTTGTATATGGGTTGTATATAAAGGCATGAGCCTTCCTCTCTTTCATTATATGTTGCATGCAATTGTGTAGAATTGCTAATGATATGAGAGTCGTTAGTGTATTATGTGGGTGTTGAGACCCATTTATGTCGTCATATGTGTGGTGTCTTCCCTGGCTGGGAATTTACTTGGTATTACTGCTTTCTGATGAGTATTATGTTTTCCCTGGCCGGGAATTATGTTATGTGTTGTGCTTTTACTTCGGGATAGCTCTATTTATGGGGAGACTCTGCCCAAATTTTTATAAAAGTCCACAATGTGAAAAGTGGCAAAAAGGGATGGTATTGGGCGAACTTTGTGAGTCTATTTCGTTGTTAGGCTGATGACCTTATAACATTGAGTGTTAAAGGAATTTTTTTGTAATTGCCATGCAATGATAAGGTATCATCTGAGCTTCCCGATTGGCTTTTTATTGAAAGCATGTGCCACACATAGTGGTTAATACACTAATTAAGGGTTAAGGGCTTGGGGTCCTTACATTAGTGGTATCAGAGCAGTGGTTGCTCTTTGGGGCTGTTAAGGGCCTAAGAAGTTATTGATAGCACATACTTATGCATGATGGCATTAATGTTGTATGACACAACTAGTTGTTTATGTGCTTTTTCTGATATGAAAAGTGGTGTTGCTAATCAGTGTGATTGCAGGAATCGTGTGGAACACGATAGGATGGCATTAATAGTGATGTCTGGCACTCCGTGTGTTATGTGCCAAGGAATCTGATTTTGTAAGAGAATCAGGTAAATGGATATTTCCGAGGTAACATGTCTTGGTATACGTATTGACTTGCAAGTGGTTGCATTTATGCATTGGATGATTGCTGCATAGCGTATATGGCTATTGTTGCTAACCATGATGGTTCCAGGTTACAGGAAATCTGGAGTACGTAAGCGACGTACGGGCATCCCAACGGTAACATGTATTCATGTTTGTCTGTGTGACACATGATGAATGCAATGTGATGCATTACGGTTATGATACATGTTATTATGCATTGTTGTTGCATATTATGCATTGTTGTTGCATATTGTGATGTGGAATAAAGAGGTGTATTCCACGAGTCAGGGCGATCACAGTTAAGGTTTTAATGCTTACGCTTTATCGCTGCGCATGTGGAGCGGGAGGGGGGAGGCTCGCTGGCACATGGAGGCGAGGTTACGCATTATCGCTGCGCATGTGGAGCGGGAGGGGGGAG
This sequence comes from Haberlea rhodopensis, assembly GCA_907163345.1. NCBI lineage: Eukaryota > Viridiplantae > Streptophyta > Magnoliopsida > Lamiales > Gesneriaceae > Haberlea > Haberlea rhodopensis. Next base: position 165,342 of record CAJQUN010000263.1, on the reverse strand, counting down.
GCTCGCTGGCACATGAAGAGGCGAGGTATACCATACTGAGCGGGGAAGCATTAACATAACTGATGATGACTGACTCAAGAAAGGATGATGATGCATTCCTTTGTGATGACACGGATGATAGCGGTGATGTGTCCCGCTGTGTCGATTTATATTCATTTCATTGTGATGACACGGATGATAGCGGTGATGTGTCCCGCTGTGTCGATTTATATTCATTCCATTGTGATGACACGGATGATAGCGGTGATGTGTTCCGCTGTGTCGATTTGTATTTATAGCGACGGTTCATTCCGCTATATTTATTGGCGAGGGTTCATTCCGCCAGGTGTATTTATAGCGATGGTTCATTCCGCTATATTGATTGGTGAGGGTTCATTCCGCCAGGTGTATTTATAGCGATGGTTCATTCCGCTATATTGATTGGCGAGGGTTCATTCCGCCAGGTGTACTTATAGCGACGGTTCATTCCGCTATATTGATTGGCGATGGTTTATACCGCCGGACACGGATGATAGCAGTGATGTGTCCCGCTGTGTCGATGATGATGATTCACCTCTTTGTGATTATTGGCGATGATCCGTGCCGCCGTATATATAGATAGCGATGCCTCTTTCCGCTATTATGTGGACGATGATTCATGCTCAGGTGTATAGCGAGGTTTCATGCCACTTATTATATGACGAGGTGTCATGCCGTGGATTCTATAGCGAGGGATTGTGCCGCTATGTACTCAGCACAGGATTTTGCCGCCTTCGAGCGATGGGTGCTGATTACGTACTATTATTGAGCGACGGAGATAGGTATACCGCCATATTGTTAGCGATGAGGTATGAGATATTGCTATTCTATTAGCTTTATTGTAGCTGGCATGCGTAGATATACATGTCTTATTATGCCTATTTTACTAGCATGATGGTGGATGACATGTATCGTCACTAGTTGACAATGCCTTAGATGCCATGAGTTGGCATGTATCGTCACGGGATGACGATGACGATGGTGTAGGAGATGTCTTATTTGACATGCATCATCGTTACGATGATCGATGCGTTGAGTATACGTATTCAGTGGTATGCCTTGGGTGCCAGTACCGAGCACAAGGTGGTGTGTGCGGCACCGATTGACGTGACCCTTATACCGAGCGGGTTGCTCGAGGAATGGTTGGATGCGTTGTACATGTGATTGTACCGCAGCTTACGTTTGGGGTGATCATTTTACGAGTGGTGATACCCTTGAGGTATGCTCGTTGGAATGGCTTTTGGCCATGTAATTTGACGACAGGAGTAATCATGGAGGAAATTACTCGCTTTCTGTCGATGTGACATGTGGAAGACATGGTCACACCACCCTTGAGGGTGTAGGATGGGTCCTAAGGGAGTAGGATCAGGTTATGTTAAGTACATAGGGACATTGGAGTGTCCAGGGTGTATCGGCATTAGAGGAATGTTGGATAAAGACCCACTACTCTATTGAGTTTTCTTCCCACAGTATGGTATGCCGTGCGGAAACATCCATCTTATTGGTAGGATTGAGGTGAACCTAGAGAGGCAGCGACTAGTTTGTCTGCCGTGTGTGTGCAGCACCATGAGGGGCTTGCTAGAGCCGTTATACTGCTCGTTGGAACCAAGTTCGGCAAATCGTAAGGTGATACGATGTGGATTGTGGTGGACCCTAGTAGTCACCATGTCATTTGAGACTGAGGTTGTGCATGCCTCACTGAAACGTGTATACGTTTGTGTTTAATCTTGGTGAGACTTGTCTGGGACAGCTCAGGATGTTGGAGTACCAACAAGAGAGTCATCAGGTCGTTATTGACTCAATCTAAGGGAATCCGTGTATTTGGGATGCAATGGGTGTTATTGTATCCAGTTTTTCCGAACAGTGGTTCGAGACTAGTGGATCTCGAGTTCGATGGTGCTTCCCTTGTGAGGAAGGGGGGTAGTACTATACCTATTTGGGGAATCTTTGAAAGATTCGGTAAGTTGGTGCATGTGGTGTTGATTTTGATAATCACGCCGTGTTGTTGATCGTCGATTTTCATTCTCCACTGGATGGGAATGACTCAGGATTGACGGTTGTGTTTGCGGCTTAAGGGTATGTTGTAGATACCTGAGCCAAGTGCATCGAGTATGCATGTGGTGTTCGTGCTGAGGCAGGTATACCGATGAGTATACGGATGCCAGTTGTTGATTCCTTCCTGTCAAGCATAGAGTTATGCTATTTTAGGATGGTTAAATCTCTGATGAGAGATATGGAACACCTTGAGATTGGGAATCTCCATGGCACGATGATCATGAGGGATAATCGTGAAGTTAGTTGACTTCCCTTGAGGAGGGATTATCTTGTGAGGGTTAAGGTATTTCATTATTGGTGTTTCCCTCAGAGTTATGCGATATCCTTCCCAAGTTTGGATTGTTAAATCCTAGGATTATCAAGGGATGACAGGAATTCGGATTGGTTGGGTGTCACTGTCGACACAAGCGTTGAGGATGCAATAGGTTTATTGCATGTCCTTTCAAATTTTGAAACTCTGTGGAGTCTCGATTGTTTATTTCGACCAGGATGTGGTTCTTGGGATATCCGGAGGTGGACATCTTGTGAGATGTCTTTTGTGTGGATCGGTGGCCGTGAGTTGCCCGATCCGAGTTGCAGAGGGTGCAACTGCTCCTTGGATGGAGGTGGTCTGTATAGCGGGAAACCAGGTTTGGTATGTGTACACCGTGGTGTACTAATGTTTCCCTCGTAACGATGTATGTTAGACATCGTGAGTCTTGGTAAAGATGTCATTGGATGATATCTACGATGGAATCGGGAGTGATTCGAATCCTTACAGTTCAGTTGACTAACTGCTTTTTGGATTATTAGCGTTGAGCTGTGCTGACGCTCTTTGACGTTATGATGGATTTGGAAGTTTATTCCACTCCAGAGTTTGACACGAAGTCAACGTTCTCACGGTTGAGGTCTCATTCAGGATGCGTTCTTACTAGTTGTATTAGAGCTAAGGATGACTGTCCGATCTACAGTCGTAAGTATTGGTTGTTTTGCAGTCAAGAGAGACTGCCTTTTGGGATGACCCGCATCGAAGTTATGGCTTCATATTGTGGTGTAGCCTGGGTGTTATGTGATACACCGGTGCTAATTTCGAGGACGAAATTCTTTTAGTGGGGGATATTGTGATGACCAGGGATTATAGGTGTTAATCCCGTAGTGTTAATAATCCCTAAAGTGGTTTTACGTGGCGATTTGGAATTTAATCGAGGTGTTGGGCCTTCTGGGCTCGTTTAATTGGGTAGTTGGGATCGTTGGATCCAGAGGTTGAGATTGTATTCCCATTTCGGTGAAAAACCTAAGAGTTGGGTTTTTGATGTGTCTCGGAATCTCGGGTGCTTGTGTGAGCACCGGTAGGGGGTTTTGGAGTTAGAGAGAGAGTTTTTGAAAACAAATGATTTTTAAGGAATCATGATGTATTTGTGGGACTATTAATATTTCGGGGTATTTTGCTATAAATACCAGATGAACCCGAGAATTTAAGAGAAAATTTCATTTCAGCTTTTTTTTCCTCTCTCTTTCCCGTCGGCGCCCCTTTCCCGTCTACCCTGCACCCCCGCGGCTTCAAACGCTTCGCCCGCCGCCGTCCCGTCGTCGTTCGGCGCGTGCGACCCGCCGCCGGCTTCGTCTCGTCGAGGCGCAGCTTTCCCCTCCGTCAATTCGAAGTTTCGTCGCGTTTTGAAGTCGGATTTTGGCTGGAGGCGTCGATCCCCAATTTCTAGGGTTCATCGATTTTCGTCCGATTTCTTCCAATTTTCGATTGGGTAACCTCCTTACCCCTTTTTCGTCATTTTCGTGTATTTCCCTGCCTTTATTGTGTTCGAATTTGATGAATTATTAGGGTTCGAATTTAAGGGCTTCTTTGGGTTCGAATTTAAGGGGGTTGAGTTCGAAAATTTGAGGTTTTTGGCAAGGGTGGTGATTCTTGCTATTGATAGCTTAATTCTCATTTTAGATGAATTATGGTATTTTTTGGGTTCGGAATTGTGAGATTCGGGTTCGATTTTTGTAGGGTATTCTTGAACAAATTTCGATATTGTCACATTTATTTCCCTCCCTGCATGTACCCTGCCCCGGGTCTTTTAAGAGGTTAATTGTCGTGTGTTGACAATATTTTGAGGGTTATAGGTGTGCTTGAGCATGGGTTACATGTTCGTAAATAATTGTGAATTATTTATCGTGTTAGCACATCATTCCTCGGGGCATGGAACTCGAGCAAGGTTTGGCTCGGACTTCGGAGATTTAAGGTACGTGCGACGTACGAGCATTTCTATATATTTGGGCATTTGTGAATGCATAATGAAATTTGTTTTCATTGAATAATCGCGCATGAGGATTATATATATATATGTTGATATAGCCAAGGAATGACCCAAATCTTGATATCGCCGCTTGTAGCGTGCGTGACACTAGAGTAGGATGACTCTTACATGATATATGGGGTACTGGGTTTATATGACCATTGTAGGGCATTTGAGATGCCTGAGAATGATCGTGGGATCATGTATTCATTATAAGACATTTGAGATGTCTAGGTATAATGAAGAATTGGTAAAATAAATGATAGGCATTTGAGCTATCTGTGATTGATAGCGAGGTTGTGAAATCAGTATTAGATATTGAGATATCTATATTTGCATGTTTAATGAGTTTGCAACCACTATCTGTTGATATTCGAGTATTAGGCATGCGATGAGTTAATCAATGCGTTGATTTACTGATTTTTGAGATTTGATGAGTTTGATGATTGTGAGAACAGGGACAGTACACGGAATCCTGGACGAGGATGTTGCCATCCAGGGAGTATCATTTAAAATTCATTCATATTTACTTGTGTTGTAAATTATGAATTTCATTATTATGATTATGAGATTTTGTGTATTGGTATGCTCACCCCGTTGGGGGCTGTCTCTGTTGGGGGTGAACAGGTGCATCGATGGCTGTGGAGCTGAGCTCGAGCTGTTGATTGGATGTACTCACAGGATCGTGGTACCAGGGCTTGATGGAGCACGGTATCGTATAGAGTACTTATATACACCCGAGGTTTATATACACATTTATGATGCTCGCATGTGAGCACGGACATTCTTGTATATGGGTTGTATATAAAGGCATGAGCCTTCCTCTCTTTCATTATATGTTGCATGCAATTGTGTAGAATTGCTAATGATATGAGAGTCGTTAGTGTATTATGTGGGTGTTGAGACCCATTTATGTCGTCATATGTGTGGTGTCTTCCCTGGCTGGGAATTTACTTGGTATTACTGCTTTCTGATGAGTATTATGTTTTCCCTGGCCGGGAATTATGTTATGTGTTGTGCTTTTACTTCGGGATAGCTCTATTTATGGGGAGACTCTGCCCAAATTTTTATAAAAGTCCACAATGTGAAAAGTGGCAAAAAGGGATGGTATTGGGCGAACTTTGTGAGTCTATTTCGTTGTTAGGCTGATGACCTTATAACATTGAGTGTTAAAGGAATTTTTTTGTAATTGCCATGCAATGATAAGGTATCATCTGAGCTTCCCGATTGACTTTTTATTGAAAGCATGTGCCACACATAGTGGTTAATACACTAATTAAGCTGTCTACCTATCTCCGTCGCTCAAAAGCAATATGTAATCAGCACCCATCGCTCGAGGACGGCATAATTCCGTGATGTGTACCTAGCGGCATAATCCATCGCTACAAAATTGACGGCATGATCCCTCGTCACACAGTCAGCAGCATGAGCCTTGCTATGCACATCCGGGTACGAATCATCATCAACAGAATAGCGGAATGAGACGTCGCTATATATATAATCGGCGGCAAGAACCATTGCCATGGAATCAGCGGAATGTACCATTGCTAAACACATGTCCGGCAGCATGAACCATCGCTAATAACATAGCAGAAAAGACATCGCTATACACGCACCTGGCGGAATAATCATCGCCAATAATACAGCGGCATGAACCATCGCTCGATATACCTGGCGGCATGAACCATCGCCAATAATACCGCGGCATGAACCGTCGCTCGACATACCTGGCGGCATGAACCATCGCCAATAATACAGCGGCATGAACAATCACTCGATATACCTGGCGGCATGAACCATCGCCAATGACATAGCGGAAAGAGGCATCGCTATACACGTACCTGGCGGAATAACCATCGCCAATAATATAGCTGCATGAACCATCGCTCGATATCGATAATGTAGCTGTTCCGGTCTTGTTATAACAGCGGAATTTTAGGACCCCTCGCTTCGACATATAGCGGCATCGTTTGATATCCCTCGCTTCGACAATGACAGCGGCATGTACATCGCTTCGACATGACAGCGGCAAATATCATATTACCATCGCTTCATATGACAGCGTGAAGTACCTCCCTCGCTCGAATATAACAACCACCGGAATCTTCCACTAGTTCCATATACCTGCATCAAGGTTAATACAACAGTTCACAAATCCTACTACGTCATATCGGCGGCTCAATAATATTCCTCGCTTCGACAATGACAGCGGCATGTACATCGCTTCGACATGACAGCGGCAAAATCCGATTCCATGCAAACATGGTACACCATACCACCTATAAAATTCTCTTGCTTCATTTATTCCATTCCATGCAATATCCGATTTCCTAGATTAAGACCATTTAATACATCATGCACCCATGTAATACACTAATCACAATCTCAATTCATCTAGCAATTCCCTAGTTAATTGCTCACACATATGAATGAAAAGAGAAAGGCCCATGCCTCTTTATACAATACATATACACATAATTATTGCTCACACACGAGCATCGAATAAACCTATGTCTACGTAATGTATAAAAAGGGCATACACAATACCCGACTCCACATGAGCTCCGGTGTCTCGATCTTGGGATCACCTCCAATTCATAGCTCTATCACAGCTCCAGAGCTACCATTGTACCTGTTTCACCTGCCCCAACAGAGACAGCCCCCACACGGGGTGAGCATACCAATACCACCAAACCAATAATCACAATTAGATAATTCGTAAATTACAACAATGTAATTGCCAAGAATTTAAATGATACTCCCTGGATGGCATCATCCTCATCCGGGATTCCACTGTATTATCCCTGTTCTCAAAACAACCAAAATCATCAAATTCCAAATATCCAGTTAATCATTACACTGATTAACTATATCTCTAATCCAATTCAATATCGATAGAGGAATAAAATACAGATATCCTAAATATCTAGCCAAAGGTCACATTTCCTCGCCCACTCAAAAGTAGTGGCATCACTTACCGATGTTCTCTCCATAGCAACCACATCCCGACAATTGCTCGCTCCAAAGCGGCACCAAACAATACATAAGACCGACCAACATCGCACACCCAGTCCCGTTTCCATTAACCAATTATTGCAAGACACCATATATTATACATCGACTACTAACCCTTACCAATCATCTATCTCATGTACAACAATTGCAATAATATAATTAAGGTCATGCTCGTACGTTACACGTACCTTATAGTTCCGTAGTTCGAGTCCGACCTCGCCTGAGTCCCACGACACGATGAATTATGCTAACACATAAATAGTTCACAATTAAACACAAGCATGCAACCACGTGCCCAAGCACGTTCATAACCCCCAAACATATCGTCAATCCATGACGATTATCAAAATAAAAGCCCCCCGGCTAAGCATGCATAATACCCAAAATATTCCATTTTACCATTTTAAAAGATAGTCAAAAACCCAACCGAGAATTCCGTTTTATTAAACTTTGGCTCCAACCAATCCATTTTAAAAGTATAGCATTCACATTGGAATGTAGACATTGCCCCGGAAACAACCCTTTTAAACCTCGATTCCAAAATCCCTACATTTGAATATAAATAGTGAAAAATCACTATTCAGCAAGCTCGCGATCGATCGCCATATACGCGCGATCGATCGCCGTTCCTCACTGCCGGGCAGAATCAGTTCGCGATCGATCGCCATGCCTTGGCGATCGATCGCCAAGCGCCTCGCGATCGATCACCAAGAAGTCGCGATCGACCGCCGCACTGTTTGTCTTCCTCAAATTTTCAGAAGCTCGTCGCGATCGATCGGCGCCCCCCCGGCGATCGATCGCGATCTGTGATTTTCCGAAAACTCGAGCTTTAATGGTGTTTTTCACACCCAAACTCAAAACCAACACCCCATACAACCTCAACACCTCAAATACACCATTTAAAACCCATAAAACTTCAAAAACTCAACTTTGGATTTTTTATCAAAAATCCCCAAATTCCATAACCAACCCAAAACTCAACCAAATTCAACAAAATTACAATCAAATCGAAGCTAAAAGAGAGGAGAATGAGATTACCAGCTTTTCTTCAAAAGATCCGGCCCCTAAATCGTGTTCCCAACGATTTTGTTGAAGGGGAAGGAGGGGAAGGGTTTTGGGGTAAAGTGGGGAGAGAGAAAGGGAAGAGAGCGATGAGAGAGAGATGATTCCGGGAAAAATGACGGAATCCCAAGTCCATCTGGTATATATAGCAAAAATGCTCCAAAATAACAATACCCTCACAAATACATCATGATTCATTAAAAATCATATGTTTTCAAAAACTCTCTCTCCAACATCAAATCCCCATACCAGCCCCAATATAAAGCACCCCGGACTCCAAGTCCCACCAAAAACCCAACTCATAGGTTTTCCACCAAAATGAGAATACAATCTCAACCTTTGGATCCAACGATCCCAAATGCCCGATTTAACAACCTCGGGAGACTCAAAACCGCAATTAATTCCTAATTGCCACACTTAAAAATCCATTAAGGATTATTACCACACCGGGATTAACACCATTAATCCCCGGGAATCACAATTATCCCCCACTAATAAAATTTCGTCCTCGAAATTTGCACTGGTGTACTCCACGTAACACCAAGGCTACACAAAACAAAACAAAACTACAACCCCGGTTATGGACCACATCAGAGTCGAATTATCAATTGCAAGGACGTCAATCTCGCACCAAGCTCTAAAATAGAGCAAACCTCCAAAACCAATATAAAACCCAAAAGATAACAACATACCTCGATGCGAGTCATCCCAGAAGTCAGTCTACTACGACTGCAAATTAACCATGTCCTCCTTGGTTATGACATAGATATCTCCCCACGATATTTCCATCACTTGCCCACGATGCTTAACACGCATCGTTATGATGGGGACTACTAGCATACACCAGTATACTCACAATAAACCCGGTTCTCACTTTCCACCCCCATCTCCTCCAAAGGAGTAATTGCAACACTTGTAACACGGATCGGGTAACCCACGGTCACCTATTCACACAAAACACATCTGAGAAGATGTTTACACCGGTGTGTTCCAAGAAATAATATCTTGGTCCCGACACACCATCGAGACTCCACGAAGTCTCAAGTTTCCAAAAGGGCATGCAAGAGAGTCAATTGCATTATCAACACCTGTGTCGACAAGACACCCAACTAATCCGAGCCCTGACAATCCCTCGGTTACCCTAGGATTTAACAATACCAATCCAGGGATGCTATCGAATAACTCAAAAAGAAGTTATTAGTAAGGAATTACCTCAACCCAAACAAGGCAACCCTTCCTCAAAGGGAGTTAACCGAACATCACGATCATTCCTAGACACATCGTGCCATTTAGATTTCCAATCTCAAGGCGTCCCAAATCTCTCATCAGAGATTCATTCATCCTAGCATAGTATATTAACCCGACGCTCGACAAGTACCAATAAGCTGGCCTCTGAATAAGCACCGGTATTCATGTCCAAGCATCAACGCCACACGCATACTCAATATACCCGGCTAGGGTATCCTCAAATACACCCATGAGCCCCACATACAATTGTCAATCCCCAGTTATTCTCACTCAAAGGAGAACGATGATCGACGAACCAACCACACACAGTGTGATCCCAAAATCAACACTACACCACCAACCCATTGAATCTCTCAAAGATTCTCAATAGGTATACCAATACCTCTTTCCTCACAAGGAAAGTGTCATGTTCCCATGACCCACCAACCTCGAATCACCATTCGGAAAACATGGATATACCTACATCGACATGCATCCTGGAACCAGTAAACACACAATGGTTCAGAATTGGGCGCCATTGCCACTATCACTCAAAAACGGAAACCGTATACTCCACGTATACTCATTCTAATGATGCTCTGTACTAATACTTTAGTATCCCCATCCTCGAGCATCTCCCGAGAGACGTCTCCACATGCGTCTCACCGAAAAGTACGAAGCCATCACCTAGTTCAACACTAGTAGGGCTTACCCCGGTTGATTCACATCAATCTCTCACTCAACATCAATTGTCTCCATGACAGTAAACACCACATCTCGCCAAGAGATACGAGCAACGAAGTAGTGTCAAACCACTTACTATAATCCACAATTCGATCATGTCTCCCAGTGCATCCCAAATTCATGGATTCCCAGATCGAGTTAACAATGACTTGTTGACACTCTTGTTGGTACCCCAACAAAATAGAGCTGTCCCCAGACAAGTCCCACAACAAAAGCGCACAACCATGCCGTGAGGTATTCCCAACCTCCACCTCATATATAGTGGTGACTGCTAGAGTCCACCATAAACATCATCGTATCACCGTACGATTTACCAAACTCGGCCCCAACGAGCAACATAACGGCTACAACAAGTCCATCATGGCACTGCGCAACACGTGGCAAGCAAAGTCGCTGCCTCCTAAGGTTTTAACCAAACCCACCAACGCATCACACGTTCCATCCCGGTATACCATACCGTCACATCCATTAGAGTAGTGGGTCATCACCCAATCTCTAATACCAATACACAAAGGACATCCCGTGTCCTTGCTCAACCACGAAGCCATCCTAATCCATTAGGACCTATCTCACACCCTCAAGGGTGGCCGTGACCATGTCCACTACACGTCACATTGACAAAAGCGAGTAGTTTCCTCAACGACTACTCCTATCGCCAATCACTTGGCCAAAGACCATCTCGACGAGTACAACTCAAGGTACCACTACTCGTAACATAAATACTTAAACACACGCTACGGTATACACACATGTATAGCACATCCAGCCCTTGATCGAGCAAACTTGCTCGGCATAAGGGTCACGTCAACCGGTGACGTAGGCACCACCTTGTGCCCAACATCGGCACCTCAAAATATACCACTAAAAATGTCTATACAATTGTATTATTTAATGCAACGACGTTACACGCACATAAAATATCCACTATGCCGTCATCTCGTGACGGTAATGCCGACACATGACATTCAATTCATCGTCAACTGGTGACGGTACATGGCAACATACAACAACTACAACTACATCGTCAACCGTGACGATACATGTCAAAACACATAATACTCAATACAACAACGCCAACCCGTGACGGCACATGCCAAAACACATGGCATCTAAAACAATACTAAAGAAACATTAATATACCTCCATTCCTTGCTAACAAAGTAGCGGTCTACCTGTCTCCGTCGCTCAACAGCAATATGTAATCAGCACCCATCGCTCGAGGACGGCATAATTCCGTGCTGTGTACCTAGCGGCCTAATCCATCGCTACAAAATTGACGGCATGATCCCTCGTCACACAGTCAGCAGCATGAGCCTTGCTATGCACATCGGGTACGAATCATCATCAGCAGAATAGCGGAATGAGACGTCGCTATATATATAATCGGCGGCAAGAACCATCGCCATGGAATCAGCGGAATGTACCATTGCTAAACACATGTCCGGCGGCATGAACCATCGCTAATAACATAGCGGAAAAGACATCGCTATACACGCACCTGGCGAAATAATTATCGCCAATAATACAGCGGCATGAACCATCGCTCGATATACCTGGCGGCATGAACCATCGCCAATAATACCGCGGCATGAACCGTCGCTCGACATACCTGGCGGCATGAACCATCGCCAATAATACAGCGGCATGAACAATCACTCGATATACCTGGCGGCATGAACCATCGCCAATGACATAGCGGAAAGAGGCATCGCTATACACGTACCTGGCGGAATAACCATCGCCAATAATATAGCGGCATGAACCATCGCTCGATATCGATAATGTGGCTGTTCCGGTCTTGTTATAACAGCGGAATTTTAGGACCCCTCGCTTCGACATATAGCGGCATCATATGATATCCCTCGCTTCGACAATGACAGCGGCATGTACATCGCTTCGACATGACAGCGGCAAATATCATATTACCATCGCTTCATATGACAGCGTGAAGTACCTCCCTCGCTCGAATATAACAACCACCGGAATCTTCCACTAGTTCCATATACCTGCATCAAGGTTAATACAACAGTTCACAAATCATACTACGTCATATCGGCGGCTCAATAATATTCCTCGCTTCGACAATGACAGCGGCATGTACATCGCTTCGACATGACAGCGGCAAATATTATGATCCATCGCTGATGATATACCCGTAGTAGGACGCTAAAAGTAACACATTGTATATTCAATAACAATTGAAATCATACCACAATATCCCACTATCTGTTGTCAACCATCCCTGTCCTTAGACAGCATATCACATTTCCCATTTCCTGATTTTCCTACAAAATTCAGATCCCTTAGCACATAATACATGGAGTGCCAGACATTACCATTAATGTCATCCCATCGTATTCTACACGATTCCTGCAACCACAATGATCAGTAATACCACTTTCCATAACGTAAAAGCACATAAGCAATTAGTTGTGTCATACAACACTAATACAATCATGTATAAATATGTGCTACCAATTCCTATCAACAAGTTCCTAGGCCCTTAACAGCCCCAAAGAGCAACCACTGCTCTGATACCACTAATGTAAGGCCCCATGTGCCCTTAACCCACAATTAGTGCATTAAGCAAGCTTTTGGTGCATACAATCACGTGTAAAGGAAACTATATGTAAACATGGTACCACCTATAAAATTCTCTTGCTTCATTTATTCCATTCCATGCAATATCCGATTTCCTAGATTAAGACCATTTAATACATCATGCACCCATGTAATACACTAATCACAATCTCAATTCATCTAGCAATTCCCTAGTTAATTGCTCACACATATGAAGGAAAAGAGAAAGGCTCATGCCTCTTTATACAACACATATACACATAATTATTGCTCACACACGAGCATCGAATAAACCTATGTCTACGTAATGTATAAAAAGGGCATACACAATACCCGACTCCACATGAGCTCCGGTGTCTCGATCTTGGGATCACCTCCAATTCATAGCTCTATCACAGCTCCAGAGCTACCATTGTACCTGTTTCACCTGCCCCAACAGAGACAGCCCCCACACGGGGTGAGCATACCAATACCACCAGACCAATAATCACAATTATATAATTCATAAATTACAACAATGTAATTGCCAAGAATTTAAATGATACTCCCTGGATGGCATCATCCTCATCCGGGATTCCACTGTATTGTCCCTATTCTCAAAACAACCAAAATCATCAAATTCCAAATATCCAGTTAATCATTACACTGATTAACTATATCTCTAATCCAATTCAATATCGATAGAGGAATAAAATACAGATATCCTAAATATCTAACCAAAGGTCACAATTCCTCGCCCACTCAAAAGTAGCGGCATCACTTACCGATGTTCGCTCCATAGCGACCACATCCCGACAATTGCTCGCTCCAAAGCAGCACCAAACAATACATAAGACCGACCAACATCGCACACCCAGTCCCGTTTCCATTAACCAATTATTGCAAGACACCATATATTATACATCGACTACTAACCCTTACCAATCATCTATCTCATGTACAACAATTGCAATAATATAATTAAGGTCATGCTCATACGTTACATGTACCTTATAGTTCCGTAGTTCGAGTCCGACCTCGTCTGAGTCCCACGACACGATGAATTATGCTAACACATAAATAGTTCACAATTAAACACAAGCATGCAACCACGTGCCCAAGCACGTTCATAACCCCCAAACATATCGTCAATCCATGACATCAAAATAAAAGCCCCCCGGCTAAGCATGCATAATACCCAAAATATTCCATTTTACCAGTTTAAAAGATAGTCAAAAACCCAACCGAGAATTCCGTTTTATTAAACTTTGGCTCCAACCAATCCACTTAGCATTCCCATTGGAATGTAGACATTGCCCCGGAAATGGCCCCTTTAAACCTCGATTCCCAAATCCCTACATTTGAAAATAAATAGTGAAAAATCACTATTCAGCAAGCCGCGATCGATCGCCATATACGCGCGATCGATCGCCGTTCCTCACTCCGGGCAGAATCAGCTCGCGATCGATCGCCAAGAAGTCGTGATCGATCGCCGCACTGTTTGTCTTCCTCAAATTTCCAGTAGCTCGTCGCGATCGATCGGCGCCCCCCCGGCGATCGATCGCGATCTGCGATTTTCCGAAAACTCGAGCTTTAATGGTGTTTTTCACACCCAAACTCAAAACCAACACCCCATCAACCTCAACACCTCAAATACACCATTTAAAACCCATAAAAAACTTCAAAAACTCAACTTTGGATTTTTATCAAAAATCCCCAAATTCCATAACCAACCCAAAACTCAACCAAACTCAACAAAATTACAATCAAATCGAAGCTAAAAGAGAGGAGAATGAGATTACCAGCTTTTCTTCAAAAGATCCGGCCCCTAAATCGTGTTCCCAACGATTTTGTCGAAGGGGAAAGGAGGGGAAGGGTTGTAAGGCCCCAACACTTAAACTCGTCATTAATTCATTTATGACGTCGTATGTGTATAAATTTTTTTTTCATTTTCTTTTCATTCTTTAAAAGAATCATTACATGTTTCCCATAATCCCAAGACAAAAAAATGCTCAACATTATATGTTCATCTCTACCAACAAATAGACTCAGGGGTTTCACCCAATACCATCCCCATTACACCACTTGTATATTGTGGTTTTTTTTTTTTTATAAAAATTTGGGCAGAGTCTCCCCATACACTGAGCTATCCGGAAATAAAAACACATCACATAACATGACTCCCGACCAGGGACAACACGATACTAAACAGAATACAGAAACACAAGTAAATTCCCAGCCAGGGAAGACACCACACTAATAAGGCAACAAAAGTGGGTTTCAACACTCTTATACAGTCCATATACAGATACAAGTGCTCACAGAAGAGCTACGAATAACGGATACTCATCCGGATGCATACTTAGTATATATATACCAACCGCTCAATCTCGTATATCGGCTCAATCTCGTACTACGCTTCTGGAAGCATCATCCAACAAGGTTCGAGCCTAGCACTCCAAAGCAGCATCATACCTGTTGTACCTGTTTCAAAAGAAACAGCCCCCACACGGGTGAGCATACTCCAACTCAATAACCACACACATCAATATACGAAATTGTAAAGCAACAATTAAGGTTATTGAAAATCTATAAAATATACTCCCTGTACAATTCCAAACCGGCATAGCCATCACGAACTGTTCCTGTTCAATCTTATACACTTTCATAAACATCAAGCTCAGTATCATTATTCAAAAATATGGTACTCATAAATGCAATAGATTCACTATAATCACAATTCAACATTTTATGCTCAATCACAACGAATCTCATATTCAAGGCAACTATGCCTATCGATTAAATCTCATTCTCAACCATTTCTCATATCGATCATGCCAAATGCATCAATGTTCAACTCGTATACCTGGATTACGTACCTCTACGTATCCACCATTCCACGTATATTCAATTCAACTACCAAACTCAATCACTTAGCCTTAAACATCACATTCAAAATACATGTATACATGAATATGTAAATACTAGGTATACCTGCTCGTACGTCACCACGTACCTTAAGGTTGACGACGTGAATAAGCCACCCTAGATGTCCGGAGGCTCATGGAGTATCTATAAATCGAATGTCCATTCCACATTAGCTCAATCATTCAACAGTCTCAACATCTAGTTAACATATTACACTTGATACTGGGAATTATTATTTCTTTCTTAAGAAATGATATACACAAATCAATAACACTTCTCGTACTATCCGAATTTCCAGTTATAATTTTCATACTCGAATTATCTTTACAGACTCACTTTAATCAACTATACTAATCGAGTTAATCTCCACACTTTAGAAATAACTCAATAAAGTAACGTAAATCACTAATGCATGCTATTGAACACATTCAAGTATATTGATTAATATACACTTTAATACATGTTTAACACACCTTAACATGTATCTAAGTTATTAGCACCCCAAACTATAGCCCAATACTCTCCAAAACTCCATCATGATATGAACCAAAAATTAGACTTTCTCACTACACAATTAGTAGAGCTTTGGCCAACACTTGAACACCACTTAAGCATATTATCAAACACCTTATGAGTATGATTTCAAACAACTTATATGTAAGTTCTTCAAGCTAAAATCAGCCCCTAAAGTTGAATCATGCAACTCCCTTCTCAATCAATGGTTTTAATCCAACTAGAACACATCCCAAAAGGTAGAAGTTCCTCAATCAAAATTAAACTTTGCTCCACCAAAACCCATCAATCCAAACCAAAATTCCCAAATGAAAAATCGAGCACTCACCCAAATACTTGCTGAAATACACTTACACTTGTATATATAGCACTTATACATACTCAAATGTATCAACACTTGTATACACAACACATACACACACTCAAATGCACCATATCAGCACATAATACACACACACAGCAGCATATACGCCCACACTCAGCAGAATACACACACACAGCTATATACACGCACACACACTCAGCAGAATACACACACAGACAGCAGTATATACACCGCAGATACACACACACGCAAATCACCATTCACGCACACAGTACACCAATGCAGCAAAATTTCGAGTGATTAAACAGCAGATTCTTAGACCATAGCTGTCGAATTTTTGATCCATTAACAGTAGGATTTTCGATCCATCACCACAACACAAATTTTCGAATCAAAACCTTGCATAAATCGAAGAACAAGAAGAAGAAATCATTAAGCATCTTACCCATACCAGCTTGAATAAGAATCATGCTTGAAATGGTGAAAAAAATCTCACTTCCTAAGGATGGCATGAGAGGCGACGTGAAGTGGAGAGGAGGAGAAGAGGTAGAGATCGATTTGAGTGTGTGTTGTGGAGTTAGTGTGTGTCTTGTTTGGTCAAACCCTAAATTTAATCTATGCCATTCAAATACATCTCCACCCACTTTTTAGTTTAATTTATACTCTAAATTTAATCCTTATTATAATTAATAGAATCCCCAAGAAATTTAATTAGTGTAATAAATTCAATCCCGGAATCATTTATCCCAATTCCGCTCCCAATACAATTCCCAATAGTTAAATTCCGAAATTATCTTATAAATATCGCAATTATCAAGAAATAAATATTTATAATTTATTCCGGGTATTACAAGGGTTTTGGGGTAAAGTGGGGAGAGAGAAAGGGAAGAGAGCGATGAGAGAGAGATGATTCCGGGAAAAATGACGGAATCCCAAGTCCATCTGGTATGTATAGCAAAAATGCTCCAAAATAACAATACTCTCACAAATACATCATGATTCATTAAAAATCATATGTTTTCAAAAACTCTCTCCAAGATCAAATCCCCATACCAGCCCCAATATAAAGCACCCCGGACTCCAAGTCCCACCAAAAACCCAACTCATAGGTTTTCCACCAAAATGAGAATACAATCTCAACCTTTGGATCCAACGATCCCAAATGCCCGATTTAACAACCTCGGGAGACCCAAAACCGCAATTAATTCGTAATTGCCACACTTAAAAATCCATTAAGGATTATTACCACACCGGGATTAACACCATTAATCCCCGGGCATCACACGAGTTGTACTAGTCTAGGTTGTTTTACGGTACATATGATGTATATTATGATAGGATTTGTGTAAGTATTGTAACAACCTAACATGAGTAAACTCTTAATCATTGTATGTTTTACTTAGTTCTTACTCACATATGTATAATGAACTAATACATAATGAATTAAGTAACGAGGACCCCACAATTATTATCTCATAATTTAATATTGCAAGAGCCCCTAAATTAAATTAAATTTATGCTACAAGTTCAACCGAGATTATTTATTCCGACTCCGGTCCAAATACGATGCGCAAGGATTTACTTCGTAATTTATTTCATAATTACCACAATTAGTCAAATAATTGATTATACAAATATTCGAGGCATCACAATTCTCCCTAACTAATAAAATTTTGTCCTCAAAATTTAAATGCATGCTTACCATCAAAGCCAACAGTAATACTTTCATACTGTTATACAGCTCAAGATAGTGATGTAACAAATCTGTAGGATGACACCATCATTCATATCATCATGGCTCGTAAACGTGGCATACCACACCAACGCTCACAAGACTGGAAGTCACATTTAAGTGTTTAATCATCAAGCACATATTTGTCATACTTCACTACCTGTGTATTGCATTGTACAATTCCTCGCACAAAATCTTAATCCGTCATCGTTCACTTTCATCATAGTACACATTACATAATTACTAAATTATGCATTCCATGCATATCATGTGTGTAGCAGAATGTATGACGGCACATCAACAATTTTATCGTATAAATAACCTCATACATGTGTGGTTGCAAATGTATGCAACTTATACCAACATCACCACCATTGTTCGTATGAAATAGCGGAACTCTTGAGCCCTTATAAATCAACCTCTCATATATCATCTTCTGGCTATTAACTGGCGCAAAATAATTACTAGAAAGCCCATTAGTAATTATCACATACGTATATCAACGCACCAACAATCACAGATCGTCAATATCAAATCATAAGGAATTATCTAACACGAATATTCTTATGTCGCGATTATACTTACATTCTGATATGGTTGATTATTACGCGTTTTTATGCTATGATATGTAATGGTTTTCATGTTGATTCTTGGATTATTTTATGGTTTATGGTATATATTTCTCTATTTCAGGAATCAATGTTGAAATGTAGGGAAAGGCGATGAAATCAAGCTAAAATAATGAAAGAATGAATAAAGTTGAAGAAAAGAGGAAAAAACCAGAATCCAAGACATATGTTGCTCATTGCTCCTCAAATTACTATATGTTAGAGCTAGGTTTTGGAAATGTGGTCCATATAAAAGTTGTAGAAGATTCTCTTATCTTCGCGTGGACAGCTAATTCATCAAATTCGAAGTTTGTATGAGAAAGTTACGGCCAAAATACGAAACTCGCCAGAAGCTGAAAAAGGCGAAGAAAACTTTCTGTGAAGCTCGATCGATCGAGCTAGCATTTCCGATCGATCGAGAAGGGCTAAAAAAGCCACGAAATTCTTACTGTAAGGCTCGATCGATGGGCCACTTTGTCCGGATCGATCGGTCCGAGGAGTTTTCAGAAAAATAACTTCCTTGTAGAGTTTGTATGCAAAAGGGAAGTCCATAATTCCTTCCTCTACACATATGGACGAATTTTACAACCCAAGATCAGATTTTTAACCTTAGGAAAAGCCTCCACACCTCCATACACCCATTCACCATTCAAAACCTCACGCCTTCTTCACCAACGTTGAGAACCACACGTCTTTTCTTTTCTTTTTCTTCCCTTCCAAACCATACACGTCCAGCAACCTTTCTTTCCCATCATTAACCTCCACCCTTCTACCACTCAACCTTCATCAACCATTCACCCTATGTTTTGGAACGAGCCAACAAGATAATCGAAGAGCACGATCGAGAAAGAAGCGAGGAAGGATCGAGAATCAACGAAAGAGTCGACTTGGGAGTTTTCTTTTACTTTTCTATTATTGTTTTACATGAATAATTGGATTGTTGTGTTTTTGATGATTGAGAGATATCAATAACATAGTTTTTCCTATTGATTTTGAGATTGAATTCATATATCTTCTAAGTGCATGTGTTATTGTTCTTAATGCTTTTGAAGGATTGATCACCTTTAAATGATATTTTATTATAATTGAGATCGAGAGATGAAATTATAATACGATATAATAATTCATGCCGTGTGTTAAAGATTGAGATCGAGAGATAAAATCACACACGAGTGATAGCTTTGGGTTGTTTAATCTAAAGTTAGTGGTTTTCATAAAGCGCATTCAACATTAAATTGTTAATTACGTGAACGAGAGTTACTAGTTGCAATTTGATGTTAGACTTAATATAGCTCGAGAGAGTATATTGAATAAATTCGGAAAACCCGTCACCTTAGATATGTGTGGAGAAAAGAATTGTAAGAGTTGGGTTAGGTGAATAATTGTCTTGATACTTTCTTGTGGATTTTTCTCGTGATCGTTGACTATTTTGGTTGGATTATAGTAGCTTAATTTAGTTTAGTTTAATTATTAATTGATTATCGTAGGTTAAATATAGTTAAAAGAAATCTTATTTGGTAATTGCTTGTTAGTCCCTGTGAGTTCGACAATCCGTATCTTCCTATCTATACTAAAACTTGACACCGTGCACTTGCGGTATAAAATCGCTACATTGGAATTAATTGTTTAAAATAAAAGCGATCAAATTTTTGGCGCCGTTGCCGGGGACTAACTTTAGTAATATCATACGAGAAGCTTTGACTGTAATTTAACCATTTTTCCTTTTGTATATATTTATTTCGAAGAAAAAAAATTTATTAAATTATTTGGTTTGTTTGTCTTGTGAGGTACTTGGAGATGCTACATCAACAAGCCTTCACAAGCTTTGCCCAACAACGTTCTGAGCCGTTCTACGCTGTTTGGGAGAGATTCAATGAATTGGCCAACACATTCCGGTATCACAACTTTTCGAACTATACTCTCTTGCAATATTTCTTCAACGGGTTGGATGCACAGACACGAGAATGGGTATTGAGCGGAGCACTGGTGACTGGGAGTCCCCTGGTTGATAGAGATGAGAACAGTGTGGTGCACTTATTCAATGATATGGCGGACTTCGATCATCACTGGCATTGTGATCCTTCACTACAAGGTTGGAGTCACCAATACCCACCTGAGCCTCACTACCCTATTGATACGCCACAACCATTTGAACATCGCGAAGAGAGGAGAGATAGTTCTGCAGATGTCACAACTCAGTTAGAGAATACCTTAGTGAGATTCATGGCATCAACTGAGAACAGTTTGAAGTACCAAACCAACTCTATGCGTCACCTGGAGCAGCAAATGGCGGTCCTCATGGAAACAATTTCAACTAGCTGCCAAGAGGAAGAGATGAGGGCTACAAATCAAGAGGCGACGAATCGAGTTTGGTTATATGATGACGATCACTCAACCAACCAAGTTTGGGGGAGTGATCCTCCTAGTGTGGAAGATTTAAAGGAACTTGAGCCTCGTCAAGAGATTGAGACTACTTCAGAGATGTTATCCGAGGAGTTCCCATGTGAAGATGAGTCGAGTGTGATGTTGGAAAGGGAAGAAACTTTCGAAGATTCCTATTTGAGCCCATCGATGGAGACATGTTCTCTGCCATATGTGGATCCGTATTTTCCATCGATGCCAACTTCACCGCACTACATCCTCCAAGATTTGAAGCCAAGTCAAGAACATTCTCCCATGCCTACCAATTCAAGAATGTTGTTGGAGCGACGAGCTTACAATGCTACAATCTTGCCAATCTTGAGGGCATATCGAATGAAGACCCATTAGTGGTATCATACGATACTTACTATGGGCGGCAGCCGCTCTTTGATGATTGCTTCGGATGGTCAAGCCGAAAACAAAAAATCAGCGCTTCTTGGGAGGCAACCCAAGCGTATCCTTTTGTTAGTTAGTTTTGTTTTATTTTTCAGTTTTCATTTTGGTTTTGTTTATCTCTCAAGTAGAATATTTGACCATATGCATTCTTCTCTTGCTAGGTACTTGGTTGGAGCGATGAACCCCTACAACAGTGGAGCTTTCAAAAGCAAATCTTCCTCAACCCTCATGCAAGCGTCTTGATCAGGGGAGTTCAATTTTTCCCTTTTGATTCTTTTAAACATTGAGGGCAATGTTTGATTTAAGTTTGGGGGAGTACTAGCTTGCATGTTTTACTTGTTTTAACCACATGTAGTGTGCTTAAATGACACTTGAATCGTCCGATTATTATGAGCTAAATTTTTTTTTTTATGAGTTCAAACTTGAGAAAAGAATGAATTATAGTAGTTACTATTCAATGAGGATTTTGATCTCACTATGCATATGAACTTGATTTGTGATGATTATTTGACTTGTACATGAATATCCTAATTTGAGTTAGCATGTCAAGAATGAGGAATATATTGAGCACAATGAGTCATGATCTTGTGGATTGCATGTTTTGAATAATGATAATTGTTGTGAACTTGATGATTTGTCTTGAGCATCTTAGAGTTATCCTAGAACTTATTTGATGATGACACTTTGAGGCGAAATTTTATAGTTACAAACTTGACTTGGAAATGATATAGGCGATCTTTGAAACGTTTGAGCCTTTCAAGCTTACCATGACTCATATCAATCCCTAGTGTCCCATTTGAGCTTTATTGAAAAAAGAATGGTATATGCATTGCATATAATTAGAGCCCATTCGACATTCTTGGCAAACTCATTATACTTACCCTTATTTGAGCCTAAATGAAAAAAGTTATCCTTACCCTAAGGGAGTATAATGAATATCATTCGATGCACTTGAATTATTATATCTTGATGAGCTTACTGAAAAAACAATTGATGAATGAGAAAAGAAAAAGATAGACAAAAAGCCTTGAGAAAAAGATTGACTAAATAAGACCCAAAGTGGCCAAGGCTATAAAAGAAAAAGAAGAGAAGCTCGATGTGTGCGAAACATTTGAATTGAAAATGATCATACTCTCTTCTTTGCGCTTATCCTATCTTTTCTTTGAAGCCAACACCAAAGGCCTTACATTACAAGCTTAAAAAGTCCTTTTGATCCAAGTCTAGGGAGTAACTACCATTAGTGGAGAAGTTGTTTGAAAATAGGCTTATGGGGTGCTTGATGATAATCTCGACTTTGAGTTGATTAGCATGATTTGATCTTTGTTAGGATCGAGGTAGTGTTTAGAAGGGGGGGTTGAATGAACACTAGATTCAATTTCGATTTTTCTCGGGTTAACTGCAGACTGTTAAGTACTACAGTAGCTTCTCAATATAAGGCAAGTCAGTAGACACTGATTATAGTGCAGAAGACGTCTGCTGGACTTGTGAGGAGTAAAACTGAATAGTAATTAAGTAATAAGTAAAGAACACAAGTATTGTTTCTGGAAGTTCGAAGCACAACGCTTCTACGTCTCCCCTTCTTCCTTTGCAGGAAGGATTCACTAAAAGACTTGGTTTACACTTTACAGTATACAACCTTCTTAGGCACTCACACAACTTGGCCTAAACTCCTAGCAGTCACAACTTCTTAATTTGATTACAAAAGATTCTATGACACTCTTTACAAAATAAACTTTTAGCTTCGAGTGTTCTTGAGCAGCAGACTTCAGTTGGAAATACTCTGTCACAGATTCAGTTGCACTGCTTGTCTGCCCTTTTGCTGAACTTTTAGAATATCAGTAAGTTGATTTTCTGTTTTCGATGAAGTGTTTCTCATGATTGAATAAATCGCTCAGCTAACCTCTTCATTCTTTGCTTGGACGTATTTATAGAATCAGAGGTCCAACGGTAGCTTTTCTGTATTAGGAAGAGATCAGCTTTCCAAATTCAGATTGTCTTCTTTCCTATTTTGTTAAGCAACGGCTCTTTTATTCTGACGGTAATGGTGGCGGAGATATAACAGGGTGCGCCGCTCTGTTGTACCTTTGTCAGAGAATGTTGTACTTGTTTTGTCTCGTTGCTTAGTGCTCTTACTGGATGGTTAGAATTATGCTGGCCTTCTTTGTTCAACTGTGAGACTATCCGGTTGATGCTTTGTCCAGTAGATGTCCATCCAGTTTATGTCTATCCGGTTGATGTCTGTACAGTTGATGTCCATCCGGTAGGTCTTCAAGACCGATAGGTCTTTGATATCCGGTAGGTGTCTGATACTCGGTAGGTGTCTGTATCCAGTTGATGTCCATCCGGTAGGTCTTTGATATCCGGTATGTGTCTGATACTCGGTAGGTGTCTGTATCCAGTTGATGTCCATCCGGTAGGTCTTCAACACCCGGTAGGTATTTGATATCCGGTAGGTGTCTGTATCCAGTTGATGTCCATCCGGTAGATCTTTGTCACCCGGTAGGTCTTCGTCATCCGGTTGGTCTTTATCACCCGGTAGGTCTTCAACCAGTTGGTGTTTGTCATCCGGTTGATCTTTATCACCCGGTAAGTCTTCAACACCCGGTAGGTGTACATCCAGTTGGTGTTTGTCATCCCCAAAACTTAGAAATGTTTTCCTAACAATTTTCCCCTTTTTGGTGATGACAAAACTCAGCACTGGAGACTCTTGCTAGATCAAATAAGAACATCAACTCCTGTTTGATACTTAGAGACAAACCAAATCTAGATTTTGCAATTTGTTAGAATAAATAAGCAGATTACAAGACGTAATCAAACTGAGCAATATGAATGAATATCATTTTTTATATAAAATGAATTCCGATTACATAATTACATCTTACAAATTACATCAAGCATTACACAGATTGCACTGAACATCTTACAAGTCATTTAGCAGCCTAGTTTTACAATTTATCCAAATAGAGAAATATAGCCATTATGGATTGATCCGAGCTGGCTAGTTTCAGGGTTATAGACAAAGGGAGGGGGAGATAAAGTGCATACAGAAAATCTTAGAACAGAGAAAGGCCTAGAAAGAGTCCATTGTCTTCAAGGTAGTCCTCTGTTCATTTGGTAAGATCTCTGTCTTTAACAATGAGAATACTCTATCTCTGTCTTCCCCCTTTTTGTCATCAGCACCCAGGCATCTGCTGTTCAAAAATTTCAGGATGGTGGAGAGCACCAGAACTGGATCAAGAAGAAGGAGCTAGCAGGGATGGGTTAGATAAGTAATCAACCCATGTAGGGTTGATTTAGATAAGTAACAAACCCATGAATTTGGAAAAACAATTTCAAGACTGGTAAGAATTTGAGTTAACATGTGCATGATGAATGAATTGAGTTAAAGAACTTAGGATGGTATTTATAGTGAAAGAAGCAAGTTGTAGTGTGAAGTGTCAGATCATGAACAAGAAAAAAATCAGATTAAGATAGAGATGAAATGACAATTCAGTGTATATATATAAAAAAAACAGATAACGATAAATGCAAAAAGACAATAAAAGTTACTGTTTGCCTCCAAGCCAATGCGAGGAGTAGTCACGGGTGAAGGGAGGAGTGTCAGCCTGTGGTTGTCTGGAGCTGTGGGACCTTTGCTGAGATGGACGCCTTGATCTACTGGATGCTCCAGCTGCAGTAGATGAGCGATTTGCTGGACTCTGGTCTCATTGGGACTGAGGAGCAGGTCTGCTGGACTCAGGCAGTCTTCTAATGATTTGAGGAGCAGCAGGCAGGCTGTTGCTCAAGTCTTGAATTTGAGAAGCAAACGCTGCCTGCATGGTCGCCAGTTGATCTGAGATGACTTTCTTGGCGTCTTCTATCCGATCTCCAAGAGCCAGATCTCCAAGAGCCAGGGAGGTGGCAGCCTGAAGTGATTCATTGTGTTGATTTATCTGAAGACGAGCCTGCCCCATTTGAGAGAATGTGTCTGCAAAGGCATCCGCAACAAAAGTCTGAAGTCTGGTGACAGTAGACGTTAGGCTGGTTAAGTCTCTGTATACGTGCTGGAACTGAGTATCAGTGTGCTGCTGATGGCTTCCAAGAATAAGAGTCACAGTGCGCTCTTCCTGTTTGAGCTTATTTGCATCACTGGCTAGTGCAGAAATCATGTTGGACAGAGTTACTAGCTGATCAGCAATGTTGGGTGGCCCTTCCAAAGGGATGGAAGTTTGGAAGTCAAAGAAATCCTCCGAAGGGTCTTGAGCCATCGATTGATCCAGAGTATCTATTTGAGGTTCAGCAGCAGTAGCAAGAACTCCGGGATGATCCGTAATAGCTGCAATGGGGAGTAAAGCAGCGGCTTCAACGAGTGGTGCAGCAGTTGAGTCTGTGGCAATAACAGTCATGCGATCAGTGGCTTGGTCCATCGCAGCTGCAGACGACTGGGTGTGATCATTAGAATGTGAGGACTCACTGGGTTCATGATTACCAAAAGAGATGGTAACTTGATGAACCACAGTTTGAATCACTGTGTCCACATTCTCATGATAAACAATCATCAGTTGAAGCGGTTGATCATTTGTAGGGCTGGGAGCAGAGGAGAGAGGTTGAGCAGTGGGAGAGGTGATCTCTATGGTAGGAGGAGTTGTCTCCAAGGCAGTTGAAGCTATCTCCACATCAGTGGTAGCTATCTCCAAATCAGTAGTGGCTATCTGCAAGTCAGTCGGATCGGGGCTTGCAACATTCACAGTTGTAGAGCATGAGTGAAGACCAGTTGACATGCGAAGATCATGAAGAGCTTGCTCGACCATTTCCAGTTTTGGTTCAAGAGCATTCAGAACGGCTCTATCATGATTTGCTGTGCCTGAATCACCGTTGAATTGCTGAAGACGGGATTCAACAAGGGCTTGAAGTTCGCCCACATAGTTCATTTGCCGGAAAAGATCCCTCAGCTTCAGACTCTTCTCAGTGTCCGTGACTTGAAGATAAGCCAAAATTTGGTTCTCATCTTCCCGTGCTTGATCCAGGATTGGAGTGAAATCATTAAAGCGAATTTTTACCCGTGCCTTCACCCATCGATCAAAAAGTTCGAGCTGTGGCTGCAGCTTGGCTTCTACTGTATCCATGACCATCTGTATCTCATAGGCAACAGGTGTGGTCACTGGAGCCATAAGAGTTTTTCATTTTCCAGCAGGGGTGGTCTTTGGATGACAGTAGGGACACAAGGATTTGGGCGTCCGAAAACTAATAGTGCCAGGGGCTTGCATAGAGCTCACCAGTGTGGAGGATTTGTCAGTTGGAGCCACTGATGTAGCAAGTACCATGGCTAATGAAGCAGGTGTTGCAGTTGGTTCCTCGGGGGGAGGATTTTCAGGACTGGGCTCTCTCCCAGGGATGTCTGCCGTGGGACCTGCAGAGGAGATGGTATCGGAAGCAGCAATGACTGTCTGTCTGAGAGCAGGAGGAGCCCCTTTTCTGGATCTGGGCTTCTTAGGAGGAGGAGGGGGAGGAGAGGACTCAGCGGATTCAGATATGGTTTTTTCAGAATCACTTAAAACTTGAGTCGATCGGCGCTTCGTCAAACCAACCTCTCTGCCACTCCGCTGTCTATGTATCTGAAGATACTTAGCAGTGATGAGTCTGCCTGGATGAAGGTCGGAGGAAGCCCCTGCCTGAATGCTTTTGCTTTCAAAGATGCTGCTGAGAGGTAGGGCAAAACTAGATTGACCCTTGCCTGAGGTGATGAGTCCAGTGAGGATCTGAAACAAAACCACTGACCAGTTGATGTCGAGTCCTTTGAAGATGGCGCTCATGACATCAAACCTCTCAGGGGTGATGATGTCAAAAGAGCCAGCTTTGCACAGCAGCCCCTTAGAAATAACATCGATCAGTTGCCGGAAATGACTTTTCATTAGCACCTTCTTGAATGGAGGACGTCGGAGACGTTCACTTGAGTCGGAGAAGGTGATTCGCATTTCTTCCCTGACATCCACTGGAACGGTGGAGAAATCTGTAAGTCCAGTAGCAGGAAGACAAAGGTGCGTGCTGAATTCCTACTGAGTGATGGTAATAGGTTGTCCAGAAACAGAGGCCATCACTGAATCATTTTCAACTTTGGCGGTGGCGAAGAATTCATGTAAGGCGGCTTTGTAGAAGGTCGGAGCCTGGCTGAGAATCACTAAAAGTCCCGATGTATCCAATTTTTGCAACACTTCCTTTGTTTCGTCATCAGAGGATGTGGAGATGGAGTGGAAATCCACATGAACAGCATTAGTGATGAAACTTGGCTGAGTATTCTTCGACATTTCCGATGAATATGCGGAAAGAAAGCAGCAACAATCCAAAAAAAATTTCTACGAAGGAAGTTAACGCAGTAAATTTTTGGGAGAGATAAAGAGTAATGACCAAAGTAATGGCGGTTAAAGATAGAAGTATATGTAACGTCGTACTATAGATGAGCGGACACATGGGTACGTGGCTATCATCTAACGATTTAATGATTTTTAAAAAATAATTAAAAGGACAGGATTTGGGCGGGATTCAAATAATTTATTTTATAACAAAAAAATGAATTTGAATTCCGACGTTCCAGTAGGTTAATAGGTATCGAATGTTATTTTAGTCAAAGCATACTTGGCAAAGTCTGCTGGTATGTAGGGTCCGACTGGTAAGAAACATCTACTGGTATGTAGAGTCCTACTGGTACGTATACACCTACTGCAGCAGACCATTGTATTACCAGCTGAGCTTATATAACCAAGATAAAATTTTAGCTAAAATTCCCCCTTAATTTATGCGAATAAACTAAGTAATTCCCCCTGAATTCATTACCCGAAAGGAATATAATCAAGGATTGATTTCAATTAAACCAAGAATATTTCAAAAGTAGGAAAACTTAGCGTCCGGTAGGGGTTTTGTGAAAATGTCTACTGCCTGTTGTTCGGTAGAAATGTACTCCAGCGGAATTTCTTTCTTCATGACATGATCTCTGATAAAATGATGACGGATGTCAATGTGTTTAGTGCGAGTATGAAGAACTGGGTTGTATGTAATGGCTATTGCAGACGTGTTATCAAAAAATATGGGTGCCTCCGTGGATTCAATTCCATAATCTCTCAGTTGTTGCTGAATCCAGAGCAGTTGAGCACATCAGCTTCCAGCAGCAAGGTATTCTGCCTCTGCAGTAGAAGTTGCTATGAATGTCTGCTTCTTGCAACCCCATGATATCAATCGATCACCAAGAAATTGACAATATCCACTGGTGCTTTTTCTGTCAATTTCGCATCCAGCATAGTCAGCATCTGAATATCCAATAAGGTTAAAAGTTGAGTCTCTTGGATACCATAGACCGACATTCTCAGTGCCTTTCAGATATTTGAGGATTCTTTTGACAGCAGTGAAGTGCGACTGCTTAGGATTTGCTTGAAACCGGGCGCACATACAAACTGCGAACATTATATCTGGTCGGCTGGCCGTCAAATAAAGTAGTGATCCGATAATGCCTCGATACATAGTAACTTCGACTGGTATTCCTGAATTATCCAAGTCGAGTTTGGCAGATGAGCTCATTGGTGTAGCGGAGCTGAGCTGATACACATTCCATATTTCTTCAGCAGTTCTTTAGTATATTTGGACCGATTTATCAGAATTCCTTCACTGGATTGCTTGACTTGCAATCCTAAGAAAAATGATAATTCTCCCATCATGCTCATCTCAAATTGATCCTGCATAATTTTAGAAAATCTTTCGCACAATTTTGAGTTAGTACTGCCGAAAATAATATCATCAACATAAATTTGAACTAGCAGAGTATGATCTCCCTTTGTGAATTTGAAAAGGGTCTTGTCTACCGTGCTAATGGTAAAGTTATGCTCAGTCAAATATTTTGATAGAGTTTCATACCATGCACGGGGGGCTTGCTTCAGACCATATAAAGCTTTATTGAGACGAAACACATAAGAAGGTTGCTGATGGCTTTCAAATCCAGGAGGTTGTTCAACGTAAACTTCTTCCTGGAGTTTGCCGTTAAGAAACGCACTCTTAACATCCATGTGATAGACTTTAAAGTCTTTAAAAGCAGCAAATGCAAGAAATATGTGAATTGCTTCTAGTCGAGCTACAGGAGCAAAGGTTTCATCAAAGTCAATGCCTTCTTCCTATCTGTAGCCCTGTGCGACTAATCTTGCTTTATTTCTGATTACTATTTCATTTTCGTCTAATTTATTCCTAAATACACATTTGGTGCCTATTACAGTGTGATGTTGTGGTCGTGGTACTAAATACCATACTTTGTTTCGCTCAAACTGATTTAGTTCTTCTTGCATTGCGTCTACCCAGCTTGGGTCTAACATAGCATCATCAATATTCTTAGGTTCTAAGTGAGATATGAATGCAGCATGAAGGAATTCATTAATCATTTGTCCTCTGGTGCGTAGAGGAGCAACAGGGTTACCTATGACTTGCTCGGGAGGATGATCCTTCTTCCACCGAAGCGGAGGTCCAAGAGGGTTGAGTTCTTCATTTGACTGGATATGAGTGGGCAATTCAGAAGTTCTGATTGTCGCATCTTTTTCATTTGCTTCCTCAACTGCAGCCGGAGTATGTGCAATAGTGTCATTGTCAGCTGGATGCGGTGCTTGTTGACCAGCAGACTCCTCTGTTTGAGCTTCAGGAACTTCTGGTTCTAAGGAGCAGTCAGTCCTGCTTCTGTAATCTATCTCATCATCAATATTTTTATCAATGTAAGTGCTTTTCAGTCGATTGCTCAAGTTGTTGATTTGCGGATTAGATATCGTATAGTCAGTAGGTTCATCAAATTTTACATGCACTGATTCTTCTACAGTAAGAGTTCTATTATTAAATACTCTGAAGGCTTTACTAACTATAGAATAACCAAGAAATATTCCAGCATCAGATTTGGCATCAAAAGCGGTGAGATGAGTCTTTCCATTGTTGTGAATAAAACATTTGCAACCAAACACATGGAAATAAGAAATATTTGGCTTACTACCATTCCAGATCTCATAAGGGGTTTTATTTACTCGCTTATTAATCATTGATCTGTTCTGCGTATAACAAGCTGTGTTGACAGCTTCTGCCCAAAATCTCTGCGATATTTCTGATTCCGCAAGCATAGTTCGCGCAGCTTCTTTCAAAGTGCGGTTCCTACGCTCAGCAACTCCGTTTTGTTGAGGAGTTCTAGCAGCAGAGTATTCGTGTTTAATACCAAGGTCATCTAGATATGATTCGAGTAGATTGGTAAACTCAGTACCTTTATCACTGCGAATTCTATCTATCCCACACGATTTCTCATTTTGGAGTCTTTTCAGTAGTTTGATCAGCTTTGGAGTAGCCTGATCTTTGCATTTAGGAACAGGACCCACGTAAAACGAGTGTAATCGTCTATTAACACTAGGGTATACTTCATTCCCCCTAGACTTGTTACTGGTATAGGACCAAATAGATCCATATGCAGCAACTCTAGGCACCGAGAAGAAGATTTACTCCCTTTGTTCTTAAAGGATGATCTGATTTGCTTACCAAGTTGGCATGCTGCACATATCTTGTCTTTTGAGAACTCAATTTGGGGCAATCCAATGACTAGATCAAGTTTACGCAGACTGGCAATAGTTTTAAAATTTAAGTGACTCAATCGTTTGTGCCAAAGCCAATTTTTGGAAGTATTCAGGGCAGCAAAGCAGGTAGAGGAGGTAGGCTGATTAAGATTCCAATCAATTTTATATGTGTTATCATGCATTCTTCCTACAAGTAATATACTGCCATCAGTAGATTTGATTGTGCATGAGTGCTGGTTGAACTCTACAGAATGACCATTGTCACAGAGTTGACTTATGCTAATCAAGTTATAGCATAGATTTTCAACCAACAGAATATCTTTAATAATAATGTTACCGTAGATAATCTTACCCTTACCCATGGTTCTACCTTTCGAGTTGTCTCTGAAAGTTATTCTGGGTCCGGTGGAGTCCACCAGTTCAGACAATAAGCTCGCATTTCCTGTCATATGTCTAGAGCATCCGCTGTCCAGAAACCACTCTGAGCTCCAAACTTGATGCGTTCTAGTTTTCTGCAATTAAAGTGATAAAATGATTGGTACCCAATCCTACTTGGGTCCGGGCAGGATTAGTCCTTTCGGGACCCACACTTGTATAACCTTGACTTGTTTGGGTCTGTGTGTGTCCTGAAATGTGTGTGCATTAACTGAAGAAGTTATACTTGGGTGATACATGTGATACTGAGTGTATGAGTGTTGTTTAGGTTTTTGGTTTCTGTTAGGAAGCATGTATCTCTTTTGGACAGGCATACAATTATGATACCAGTTAGGTTTTACCTCTCGAGTGGCCTGACCAGTGGGTTTATGTTTATTTCTAAACATTGGCCCCTGTCGAGCTTTCTCTTTTGGCTTCACATAACCAATACCTTTGTGTGATGCCCGTTCTTTGAAGAGTATTTGTTCAACAGATTCCTTAACCAACTCACTTGGTTCATATACTGTGCTTGATTTAACAAAATTCATTGTTTGAATCTTGTTTCTTTCTAGACACACTTGAGATTTGATGCCCTGTTAGAGTAGCCTATACCGGTAAGATCACCAGCAAGTCTTATCGACTCAAGCATTTCATCCTTTTTGGCAGTAGATGCATTCCATGTGCGAACCAGCTTACTGAGTTTCTGGTGTGCACATGTTGCTTCATCCCTTTCTTTCTCGAGCTGACTTACTTTATCCCTCAAGCTTTTCAACTCAGTGGATTGTTCACAATCACATTCGTTGTTCTGCTGTTTTGTTAGGACTTGTTGTTCAGTCTTGTAGTTCTCGAAGGATTCGTACAACATCTGATACTCATTCATCATGTCCTGTAATGCATTTGTGAGCTCAATATGTGTAAATTCAGAAAGATTAGGATCATTTACCTCACATTCGTCGTTGGCCATTAGACAATGAACTTCTTCATCTTCACTGTCACTGGATGAGCTGGAAGAAGTTTCTGATTCTGAGTCAGCCCATTTGTTCTTGTTTTCTTCCACCACCAGTACTTTCTGTTCTCTGTCTCTTCTGGATGATCTTCTATTCTCTTTAGACTTTGTATATTCTTTTGGTCCTTTCTTTTGATCATCCTTCTTCGGTTTAGGACAGTCAGCAATAAAATGTCCTGGTTTGAGACAGTTAAAGCATACACGTTCATCTTCATCTGATCTATTCTTGAAGCTTTGTCTTCTTGGGTAGGATTGATAAGTCTTTTGACTTTTCTTCATAAACTTTCCAAATTTCTTGACAAATAGCACCATTGCATCGTTGCATATTTTTTCAGGAGTCATCTCTGTTGTGACAGGTGGGGCTTCAGATGCAGTAAGAGCTTTGGTTGGTTGACTGGTGATGGGTTCATCTTCAATCCGAATACCTAGTTCGAACTCATAAGCTTTTAAGTCAGCAAATAAGTCGTGTTGGTCTATCTTGTTTAGATCTTTTGATTCTCTCATGGTAATTGTCTTTACATCCCATTCTCTTGGGAGACCTCTCATGACTTTTAGAGTGACTTCCCTGTTGGATAGATCTTTACCAAGGCTATTGAGTTCATTTATGATGCCAGTTACTCTCTCATCGTATTAGCTTAGAGTTTCTCCGGACATCATTTTGATGTTTTCAAACTTCTGTAAGGCAACAGTGAGCTTGTTTTCCTTGGTTTGATCATTTTCTTCGCACAGTTGAGCAATCTTTCCCAGATGTCCTTTGCAGTGGGACACATCTTGATCTTGTTGAACATATTTTTGTCCAGAGTTTTGAACAGTATGTCTTTTGCCACGTTGTCAAGATTTGCCTTTTTCTTTTCTTCATTTGTCCAGAAGGATCTATCATTTTCAACCATCTGAGGTTCACCACCAGAGATAGCAGTTGTTGTATTGACTTTCATGATCTTCATTGGTCCATCAGTGATGACGAACCACATATCATCATCTTACTTAGATGTGCTTGCATACGAATTCTCCAATCATCATATTCATCCTTTTTGAACATTGGAATCTTGCTGAATGAGGCCATCAGTTTTTGGTAATTTCTCAAGATTGAGAAGACCTAAGCTCTGATACCACTTGTTAGGATCGGGGTAGTGTTTAGAAGGGGGTTGAATAAACACTAGATTCAATTTCAATTTTTCTCGGGTTAACTGCAGACTGTTAAGTACTACAGTAGCTTCTCAACATAAGGCAAGTCAGCAGACACTGATTATAGTGCGGAAGACGTCTGCTGGACTTGTGAGGAGTAAAACTGAATAGTAATTAAGTAATAAGTAAAGAACACAAGTATTGTTTCTGGAAGTTCGAAGCACAACGCTTCTACGTCTCCCCTTCTTCCTTTGCAGGAAGGATTCACTAGAAGACTTGGTTTACACTTTACAGTATACAACCTTCTTAGGCACTCACACAACTTGGCCTAAACTCCTAGCAGTCACAACTTCTTAATTTGATTACAAAAGATTCTATGACACTCTTTACAAAATAAACTTTTAGCTTCGAGTGTTCTTGAGCAGCAGACTTCAGTTGGAAATACTCTGTCACAGATTCAGTTGCACTGCTTGTCTGCTCTTTTGCTGAACTTTTAGAATATCAGTAAGTTGATTTTCTGTTTTCGATGAAGTGTTTCTCGTGATTGAATAAATCGCTCAGCTAATGTAAGGACCCTAATCCTTAAGTGCGGAATCAAGGCATAATAGAGCTAAATAAATGATCAGAGTGTAAAAGAACATGTTGAGTCTATGAGCTTAAGCATTACATGCCAAAAATAAGGACTACCAAATGGATTAATTACATTCCAATCAAAAAAATGTGTGCAACCATAGTTTTATACTACTCCTAGAGTAGATACTATTAAAAATAATCCTGTCCTTTCATCCTCAATAGAATGCTCGTCAAGCTCACCCCCTCAACCCGTTCAAGCCCTTCTATCATGCCAAAAAGGTACCTACAAGGACAACCCCCAAACATGAGCAATAATAATCATTCATATTCAACACAATATGAAGATAAAGCGTAAATGCATAATCATAATAAAACACTTCCTGTTTCCCCATGCATTTCAAACGCTTCCCATTTGGTTGTCCCTGTACCATAACTCATGACTATAATCAATAGATTATTTTTAATGGTCTAAGCATGTCATGACATATACCAGCTCATCAATACCAAATACTGATCACCAATCCCTAGTCTGTCCATCACAATGTATTTTAATGCCCCTCGCTTATTTACATATAGACGGCATAGGATAACCTCGCTTCAATGGACTGCGGGACTCCCACCCCTCGCCTCTCATTGAGCGGCAAATACCCTTTCCTCGTCCTATATGATAACCACGCTCAAATGTGACATGCGGCGCTCCCACCCCTCGCTTCACATTTAGCGGAACCAAACCAATAGCGGCAAGCATTAAAATCATCAAGGGATGACCACGACTCATGGGATGTGCACCAATAATCATATGCATCTATAAACATCATGCATAACATGTATTTGCATCCACTATGCAATACCACATATATACTTGCATCCATAATGCATAAACAATAAGTATATAAGATACATGTACCGTTGGGTGCCCGTACGTCCACTACGTACCTTTCCAAAAGTGGAATTGATCTGGCTTCAGTTCCTCGGTTGCGTTGCCACCTGGGATGGTTCTACACAATCACACAACCCCATATTAGAAGCCAAATAATAGCCAAATACCAAAAATTTGACAAAATAAACCATTTTCCAAAATTCCACAGGCGGCGATCGATCGCTTCACCCAGGCGATCGGTCGCCTCAAAATTTACACTGTGGCGATCGGTCGCCTCAAACATGGCGATCGATCGCCATCCCTTTGATTTGGCCACTGCCTCTCGGCGATCGGTCGCCCCATTTTAGGCGATCGATCGCCTATCCCGCAAAAATGTTACTGTCCCTTGGCGATCGGTCGCCTCTTTTCAGGCGATCGATCGCCTCGCACAGACATGCGTTTTTCACCATTTTTGCTCCCAAAATTTCTTCCAATCCATACCAACACTTAACCAAACAAACCAACAACATCTAAACAACATAAACCACCAAAATACACCTCAAAACAAACATAAATCCAACCCTTAACCAAAACCACAACAACCCAACAAAACCCATTTCAAAATCATTAAAAACCCTTCCAAAACTAAACCAAACACAATAAAAATGATAATGAGGCATCCATACCTCTTGGGGACCTCAAATCACCCAATAATCTTCACAAATCAAGTCTTTTGGAAGGTTTTCTCCCCACCTCTTTGCTCCAACTCGAAAATGGAAAGGGGGGAAAGGGTTTGGGTGGTGATTTTGGTAAAGTAAGAGTGAGAGTGTATGGTGGGGTTGGGGTAATAAGAGGTGTTGGTTTTAATTAATTAAAAGCATACCGAAATATTCCATGGTGTATAAAACACCCTAACATGATATTTTCCAAAGCATTAATTCAAAATGCACCAAAATATCAATTAAACACATGATTTCTAATCAATTGCTACCAATGGCAAATAAATCATGCTTCCAATAACTTTTACCCAACATGCACCACATGCATCCCGAAATGCAACCCCGGGTCATCCTATCCACATGACCATGCATTTCCATAAGGTAAATAAATTCCAACACATAATTAATTACCACATAATTAATCATAATAATCGCAATTAATGCCCAAATGCAATTAACCATTTCGGGGATATCACAATACTCCCCTACTTATAAGATTGCGTCCTCGAAATCACATGCACTTACCCCAAAAGGAAACTAAACATAAACACATACCAGAGAATAGTTCCGGGTAGTGCTGCACCATATGCCGCTCCGTCTCCCACGTAGCCTCCTCGACACCCCTGCGATCCCACTGAACCTTGATCATAGGTATCACTTTGTTCCGAAGTCTACGGTCTGCTCGATCCAGAATTCTGACAGGCCGTTCCACATAAGATATATCGGACTCTAACTGAACTTCGGAAGGCTGTAACACATGAGACGGATCCGGCTCATACTTCCGCAGCATCGATACATGAAACACATCATGTATCCCAGATAAAGAAGGCGGCAAAGCCAGTCGGTAAGCTAAGGTGCCAATGCGCTGTAAGATCTCGTACGGTCCAACATACCTCGGAGACAGTTTCCCGCGCATCCCAAATCGCACAACGCCCCTGAAAGGCGAGATCTTCAAAAAGACCTTATCTCCCAACTGAAATTCCAACGGTCTCCGCCGTTTATTTGCATAAGCTGCCTGTCTGTCCTGGGCCGCTTTCATTTTCTGCCTTATTGTCTTTATCTTTTCTTCCATCTCTCGAATCAACTCCGGTCCTCCGACCGATCTGCGGTCCAAATCATCCCAACACAAGGGTGATCTACACCGTCTGCCATAAAGAGCTTCAAACGGAGCCATCTGAATACTCGCCTGGTAGCTATTGTTATACGAAAACTCTACCAAAGGCACTGAATCCTGCCAAGAGGCATCGAACTCCAAAACACAAGCTCTCAACATGTCCTCGAGCGTCTGGATAGTGCGCTCGGTCTGGCCATCCGTCTGAGGATGATAAGCAGTACTCAATCTGACTTCAGTTCCCAAGGCTGACTGAAGACCTTCCCAGAAATGAGATGTGAATCGCGGATCTCGATCTGACACTATGGAAACGGGGATCCCATGCAATCTCACCACATCTCTAATATACAACTGCGCCATCCTCAAAAAGGTGAATGTCATGCTATAGGGGATAAAGTGGGCTACCTTAGTCAATCTGTCCACAATCACCCAAATAGCATCAAAGCCTGAAGCACTCCTCGGCAAATGAGTCACGAAGTCCATGGAAATGTGCTCCCACTTCCACTTCGGTATCTCCAAGCTTCTCAACTCGCCGCCAGGTCTCTGTCTCTCTGCCTTAACCTGCTGGCAGATCAAACACCTCTTTACAAAAGCGACGACATCTGATTTCATCCTTTTCCACCAAAAATGACCACGCAAATCTCTGTACATCTTCTTCCCACCTGGGTGGATGCTAAGTTTGCTACTGTGAGCTCGCTCCAAGATCCCTTTACGCAACTCCGGCGTACTCGGAACCACCCAACGGTTCCCCAATCTCAAGGATCCGTCATCTGCCACCCTGAACTTCGTTGGCTGACCAAGATGTACTAAAGATAACCACCTCTGAACCTCATCATCTGACCTCTGAGCTCTCCTGATGTTCTCCTAGATGTCTGGCTCGGCTAACAGAGTCGATACATACACAGGCGATGCATCTATGTCAAAATCATAGCCCAGATGGCAATAAGAGGTCATCATAGCCGACAAATGAATGACGTCCTCAGCAGAACTCCTCACTTTCCGGCTCAAAGCGTCTGCTGTCAAATTGGCTTTCCCGGGATGGTACTCTATCTCGCAATCATAGTCCTTGAGTAGGTCCATCCATCTCCTCTGTCTCATGTTCAGCTCTGCCTGAGTGAATAAAAACTTGAGGCTCTTGTGATCCGTATAGATGGTAAACGACGTACCATACAAATAATGTCTCCAAATCTTCAGGGCGAAGATGATAGCCGCCAATTCCAAGTCGTGAACTGGATATCTGGTCTCATGCGGCTTCAACTGCCTCGATGCATAAGCTACCACATGCTTATCTTGCATCAGAACACATCCAAGGCCCTGCAGCGATGCATCAGTATACATAACAAATTTGGAGTTCTCCGTCGGGATCACTAACACTGGCGCCGTCGTCAACCGGTGCTTTAATTCCTGGAAGCTCTCCTCACAAGCTTCTGACCAAAAGAAAGGCACTCCCTTCTGGGTCAACTGAGTCAGCGGCTTGGCAATCTTCGAAAAGCCCTCGACAAAGCGCCGATAATACCCGGCCAAACCAAGAAAACTCCGAATCTCTGGCACAGAAGTGGGGGCAGCCCACTCCATCACAGCCTCAATCTTCTTGGGATCTACAGATATCCCGCTGCTCGATATGACATGCCCCAGAAACACTACACTGCTCAGCCAAAATTCACACTTACTGAGCTTAGCATACAACTGATGCTCTCTGAGAATCTGAAGCACTGTCCTCAAGTGTTTCACATGCTCCTCCTCACTCCGGGAGTAGATAAGAATATCGTCAATAAACACAATGACGAACTGATCAAGATACTGCTGAAACACTCTGTTCATCAGACTCATAAAGACTGCTGGAGCATTCGTCATGCCGAACGGCATCACTAGGAACTCATAATGTCCATATCGGGTCCGGAACGCTGTCTTCTGCACATCTTCCTCTCTGACCCGAATCTGATGATACCCGGATCTCAAATCAATCTTGCTATACACCCTGGTACCATGCAACTGATCAAACAGATCGTCGATCCTTGGAAGAGGATACTTGTTCTTCACTGTAGCCTTATTCAGTTGCCGGTAATCGATACACAACCGCATCGAACCGTCCTTCTTTTTCACAAAGAGAACTGGTGCGCCCCATGGCGACACGCTCGGGCGTATATATCCCTTATCCAGGAGATCCTGCAACTGTTCTTTCAACTCTCTCAACTCAGCCGGTGCCATCCTATAAGGTGCACGAGAGATAGCGGATGTCCCTGGCAACAGCTCGATCCCAAACTCAACTTCCCTAGCCGGTGGGAATCCTGGGATCTCTTCTGGGAATACATCAGCGAACTCTGCCACTACTGGCACATCCTCAACTCTTAGTTCCTTACTCTTCCCAGACGTGTCCACGGCATAAATAAGATAGCCCGTGTGACCACGTTCCAACAACTGAGTCATCTTGATCGCTGAAATCAACGGAATCTTCGCACGAACCGTTGCCATAGAAAGTCCACTGACTGCCCAACTCAGGTCTGAACTTCACTGTCCTCTGTCGGTAATCTACCACTGCCTGATATCTGTTCAGAACATCAATACCCAAGATGCAGTCGAAGTCTGACATACCCAATACGATCAAGTCTGCCTTCAACTCGTTGCCCTCAAAATAAATGAGGCAGTCTGCCATAAACTGATCAGCAACGACATTTCTTCCAGTGGGTGTCGAGACAAGGAGAGGCGTGGGTAAAGAAGACGTGCGCATATGGTGTCTTTCCACAAAACCCACCGATACAAAAGAATGGGAGGCACCTGTATCGATCAAAATAAAAGCAGGGTACGTAAATAAATGGCACGTACCGGCGATCACCTCCTTTGGGGCTGCCTGAGCCTGCTCCCTGGTCAGTGCATACACCTGTCCATGGGGCGGTCCTACTGTCTGACCTCCCGATGGTCGAGGCCCAAACTGCTGCCTCTGCTGCACTGTCCTATCCTCAAACCTCGGCCTGCTGTTCTGATACTCTGACTGTCCTCCCCGTGTGGGGCAATACCAAGCGATGTGGCCCATCTTGCCACAGACATAACATGCAGGACACTTGTTTGAAGGATGTGGCCCTCCACAATTGTTGCCACCTCGGCTCTCCCGGCCTATCCCCTTGTGAAGATCCTCGATTGGCCGACCAATTGCCCTTCTTGCCATCCTGTTTCTGACCAAAGTGTTTCTTTCCACCATACCGTGAAGATGAAGAGGCACCACGGGGTTTAAATGGCTCACCCCGAGGCCTCAAACTGTCACTAGTCTGCCTCTGTGGCGGTACCGGTGGTGGCATAGCGTAAGCTCCTACTCCTAGCTCAGCAAGCTCCGCTCTTGTGAGAGCATCATCAAAAGAAGTTGGGTTATTAGTGATAACCCGGTCATAGAGCTCCGGTCGCAACCCTTTCATAAAATTCCTCATCTTAGCGTGCCCACTGGTGGCAATGTGGGGAACGTACCTCAGCAACGAAGAGTACCGTGTGGCATAGTCTGCCACTGACATGTTCCCCTGCTTCAGACTTGTAAACTCGTCCTCCTTTGTCTGTCTTGCTGCAGCGGAGAAATACCGGTTCAAAAACCTTGTCCTGAAGAGTGTCCAGTCAATCACAGCACCCAGTGCTCTCATTTCCATTACTGTGCTCCTCCACCACATCAGAGGTTTCTTGGCTAATTGAAACTCCGCTAACCTCAGCCAAGCTGTCACAGCACAAGGAGCCGATACAAAGATCTGCTCAAGTCTTTCCAACCACTCTTCAGCCTCTTCTCCGGACTCTGTCCCCTCAAACCGGAGTGGATGATAATACAGAAATTGTGTCAAGCTAATCTCACCCGGTAGCAATAACTGAACCACTGGTTCCACGCCTACGGCCGGTTCACTTGACCGACGCTTGCATTCACACTGCCAACATCTCCAACTTCCTCATTAGCAGCCATGCTGTAATACAAATGTTAACAACAATTCCAAAGCAGTATATATGTTATACCGTTAGATAACAGGAATGAGAATAAGCACGTTAGTATAACAGGATATACATTAATATGCACAACATGCATAAACATGCTTCAAATGTAAGCACCTAGCCTATCATGCTAAGGCTACCCTTCACTCGTTCCCGGGTTCTCTAACCACTGCTCTGATACCACTAATGTAAGGACCCTAATCCTTAAGTGCGGAATCAAGGCATAATAGAGCTAAATAAATGATCAGAGTGTAAAAGAACAGTTGAGTCTATGAGCTTAAGCATTACATGCCAAAAATAAGGACTACCAAATGGATGAATTACATTCCAATCAAAAAAATGTGTGCAACCATAGTTTTATACTACTCCTAGAGTAGATACTATTCAAAATAATCCTGTCCTTTCATCCTCAATAGAATGCTCGTCAAGCTCACCCCCTCAACCCGTTCAAGCCCTTCTATCATGCCAAAAAGGTACCTACAAGGACAACCCCCAAACATGAGCAATAATAATCATTCATATTCAACACAATATGAAGATAAAGCGTAAATGCATAATCATAATAAAACACTTCCTGTTTCCCCATGCATTTCAAACGCTTCCCATTTGGTTGTCCCTGTACCATAACTCATGACTATAATCAATAGATTATTTTTAATGGTCTAAGCATGTCATGACATATACCAGCTCATCAATACCAAATACTGATCACCAATCCCTAGTCTGTCCATCACAATGTATTTTAATGCCCCTCGCTTATTTACATATAGACGGCATAGGATAACCTCGCTTCAATGGACTGCGGGACTCCCACCCCTCGCCTCTCATTGAGCGGCAAATACCCTTTTCTCGTCCTATATGATAACCACGCTCAAATGTGACATGCGGCGCTCCCACCCCTCGCTTCACATTTAGCGGAACCAAACCAATAGCGGCAAGCATTAAAATCATCAAGGGATGACCACGACTCATGGGATGTGCACCAATAATCATATGCATCTATAAACATCATGCATAACATGTATTTGCATCCACTATGCAATACCACATATGTACTTGCATCCATAATGCATAAACAATAAGTATATAAGATACATGTACCGTTGGGTGCCCGTACGTCCACTACGTACCTTTCCAAAAGTGGAATTGATCTGGCTTCAGTTCCTCGGTTGCGTTGCTACCTGGGATGGTTCTACACAATCACACAACCCCATATTAGAAGCCAAATAATAGCCAAATACCAAAAATTTGACAAAATAAACCATTTTCCAAAATTCCACAGGCGGCGATCGATCGCTTCACCCAGGCGATCGGTCGCCTCAAAATTTACACTGTGGCGATCGGTCGCCTCAAACATGGCGATCGATCGCCATCCCTTTGATTTGGCCACTGCCTCTCGGCGATCGGTCGCCCCATTTTAGGCGATCGATCGCCTATCCCGCAAAAATGTTACTGTCCCTTGG
Source organism: Haberlea rhodopensis (assembly GCA_907163345.1). NCBI lineage: Eukaryota > Viridiplantae > Streptophyta > Magnoliopsida > Lamiales > Gesneriaceae > Haberlea > Haberlea rhodopensis. Next base: position 122,682 of record CAJQUN010000263.1, on the reverse strand, counting down.
CGATCGGTCGCCTCTTTTCAGGCGATCGATCGCCTCGCACAGACATGCGTTTTTCACCATTTTTGCTCCCAAAATTTCTTCCAATCCATACCAACACTTAACCAAACAAACCAACAACATCTAAACAACATAAACCACCAAAATACACCTCAAAACAAACATAAATCCAACCCTTAACCAAAACCACAACAACCCAACAAAACCCATTTCAAAATCATTAAAAACCCTTCCAAAACTAAACCAAACACAATAAAAATGATAATGAGGCATCCATACCTCTTGGGGACCTCAAATCACCCAATAATCTTCACAAATCAAGTCTTTTGGAAGGTTTTCTCCCCACCTCTTTGCTCCAACTCGAAAATGGAAAGGGGGGGAAAGGGTTTGGGTGGTGATTTTGGTAAAGTAAGAGTGAGAGTGTATGGTGGGGTTGGGGTAATAAGAGGTGTTGGTTTTAATTAATTAAAAGCATACCGAAATATTCCATGGTGTATAAAACACCCTAACATGATATTTTCCAAAGCATTAATTCAAAATGCACCAAAATATCAATTAAACACATGATTTCTAATCAATTGCTACCAATGGCAAATAAATCATGCTTCCAATAACTTTTACCCAACATGCACCACATGCATCCCGAAATGCAACCCCGGGTCATCCTATCCACATGACCATGCATTTCCATAAGGTAAATAAATTCCAACACATAATTAATTACCACATAATTAATCATAATAATCGCAATTAATGTCCAAATGCAATTAACCATTTCGGGGATATCACAGCTAACCTCTTCATTCTTTGCTTGGACGTATTTATAGAATCAGAGGTCCAACGGTAGCTTTTCTGTATTAGGAAGAGATCAACTTTCCAAATTCAGATTGTCTTCTTTCCTATTTTGTTAAGCAACGGCTCTTTTATTCTGACGGTAATGGTGGCGGAGATATAGCAGGGTGCGCCGCTCTGTTGTACCTTTGTCAGAGAATGTTTTACTTGTTTTGTCTCGTTGCTTAGTGCTCTTACTGGATGGTTAGAATTATGCTGGCCTTCTTTGTTCAACTGTGAGACTATCCGGTTGATGCTTTGTCCAGTAGATGTCCATCCAGTTTATGTCTATCCGGTTGATGTCTGTACAGTTGATGTCCACCCGGTAGGTCTTCAAGACCCGGTAGGTCTTTGATATCCGGTAGGTGTCTGATACTCGGTAGGTGTCTGTATCGGTTGATGTCCATCCGGTAGGTCTTTGATATCCGGTATGTGTCTGATACTCGGTAGGTGTCTGTATCCAGTTGATGTCCATCCGGTAGGTCTTCAACACCCGGTAGGTCTTTGATATCCGGTAGGTGTCTGTATCCAGTTGATGTCCATCCGGTAGATCTTTGTCACCCGGTAGGTCTTCGTCATCCGGTTGGTCTTTATCACCCGGTAGGTCTTCAACCAGTTGGTGTTTGTCATCCGGTTGATCTTTATCACCCGGTAAGCCTTCAACCAGTTGGTGTTTGTCATCCGGATGATCTTTATCACCCGGTAAGTCTTCAACACACGCTAGGTGTACATCCAGTTGGTGTTTGTCATCCCCAAAACTTAGAAATGTTTTCCTAACAATCTTGAATATGTGCATGAAACTTGAGATTGAAATTAGCACACACACACATTCCGATTTTGAGATGTGTTACTTGATTTAGGAGAAAACATGTCTTGTCAACTTTTGTATATGTGCATGAGATTTCTGAGAATAAAATAGGTCATGAAATAATTGTTTCAAGTATCAAGAATGAACTATACCTTGTGATTTTAATGCTTAATCGAGGACGATTAAGTGATAAGTTTGGGGGAGTTGATATGGTTGATTATTAAACATTTTTTTGCTATGATATGTAATGATTTTCGTGTTGATTCTTGGATTATTTTGTGGTTTATGGTATATATTTCTCTATTTCAGGAATCAATGTTGAAATGTAGGGAAAGGCGATGAAATCAAGCTAAAATGATGAAAGAATGAATAAAGTTGAAGAAAAGAGGAAAAAACCAGAATCCAAGACACATGTTGCTCATTTCTCCTCACATTACTATATGTTCGAGCCAAGTTTTCGACATGTGGTCCATATAAAAGTTGTAGAACTTCTCTTATCTTCGCGTGGACAGCTGATTCATCAAATTTGGAGTTTGTATGAGAAAGGTACGGCCAAAATACGAAACTCGCCAGAAGCTGAAAAAGGCGAAGAAAACTTTCTGTGAAGCTCGATCGATCGAGCTAGCATTTCCGATCGATCGAGAAGGGCTGAAAAAGCCACGAAATTCTTACTGGAAGGCTCGATCGATGGGCCACTTTGTCCGGATCGATCGGTCCGAGGAGTTTTCAGAAAAATAACTTCCTTGTAGAGTTTGTATGCAAAAGGGAAGTCCATAATTCCTTCCTCTATACATATGGATGAATTTTACAACCCAAGATCAGATTTTTAACCCTAGGAAAAGACTCCACACCTCCATACACCCATTCACCATTCAAAACCTCACGCCTTCTTCATCAACGTTGAGAACCACACGCATTTTCTTTTCTTTTTCTTCCCTTCCAAACCATACACGTCCAGCAACCTTTCTTTCCCATCATTAACCTCCATCCTTCTACCACTCAACCTTCATCAACCATTCACCCTATGTTTTGGAACGAGCCAACAAGATAATCGAAGAGCACGATCGAGAAAGAAGCGAGGAAGGATCGAGAATCAACGAAAGAGTCGACTTGGGAGTTTTCTTTTACTTTTCTATTATTGTTTTACATGAATAATTGGATTGTTGTGTTTTTGATGATTGAGAGATATCAATAACATAGTTTTTCCTATTGATTTTGAGATTGAATTCATATATATTCTAAGTGCATGTGTTATTGTTCTTAATGCTTTTGAAGGATTGATCGCCTTTAAATGATATTTTATTATAATTGAGATCGAGAGATGAAATTATAATACTATATAATAATTCATGCCGTGTGTTAAAGATTGAGATCGAGAGATAAAATCACACACGAGTGATAGCTTTGGGTTGTTTAATCTAAAGTTAGTGGTTTTCATAAAGCGCATTCAACATTAAATTGTTAATTACGTGAACGAGAGTTACTAGTTGCAATTTGATGTTAGACTTAATATAGCTCGAGAGAGTATATTGAATAAATTCGGAAAACCCGTCACCTTAGAGATGTGTGGAGAAAAGAATTGTAAGAGTTGGGGTAGGTGAATAATTGTCTTTGATACTTTCTTGTGGATTTTTCTCGTGATCGTTGACTATTTTGGTTGGATTATCGTAGCTTAATTTAGTTTAGTTTAATTATTAATTGATTATCGTAGGTTAAATATAGTTAAAAGAAATCTTATTTGGTAATTGCTTGTTAGTCCCTGTGAGTTCGACAATCCGTATCTTCCTATCTATACTAAAACTCGACACCGTGCACTTGCGGTATAAAATCGCTACATTGGAATTAATTGTTTAAAATAAAAGCGATCACATTCACATCATAGTATTGTTCATTCATCGAATTTATCTCATAACCCGGCATTTATTCTTATCTACTTCGATAAGTTATCTTGTATTATCCCGCATTCCTTACAACTCACTTGTATATAAACAATTAAAAACAATGCATCAACATGAACCTTGAATTAATTAATTGCATACCTTTGTAGGTGGAGTCACCTACTATGTACAATATCATTATAGTATCATGCTCATCACAGTACTCACATGCTCCCAAGCATCAACCTTTCCATATTTCATCACCCAGCTATCACCTGGTATAAACAAGTACTAGAAATAACCTCATTAGTATTTCTCAAATACTCATAACATAACCACGTACCTCATCATTTACGCATTATTGATATTCATAATGTTGCCGTCATTAAACATTAATATCCCTGCGTCAAAAGTTTGGTAGGCTTGATTACATGGGATTGTGGGGTGACTAATGCTTTTAACCTTCGTTTGCTTCATTTTTAGTAGACCCACTAATTCCTTGCGGCCCGTGAAAAGCAGGGATAATGAGCTGGATGTTAATCACATATAAAGGATCGGTATTAACAAACCTATGTTGTGCAGTGCAATGAACAAGCAAGCAAATTGTCATTTACACCCTTTGCCCTAAACAAAACACAATAAATTTTAATTCTTACCTCCATACATCAAAACAAAGGCAGAAGGCAGAGCTTAGAAGTGACAAGGAAGACTCGATCCCGCCCCCAGGGGCATAGACGGATTGGTAAGGACTGAGGTAACGTGGGGAGAAATCATCCGACGTCGCAGGTTCGAATCTCGTGTGGGACAAATTCTCCACTGAAATATTGTGGGGGTTTGTCCTGTGTTCGGGTCCTGTTGGTCCGCTCCTTCAGATACCTGTCATCCGTGCACATCCCTCGATTTACCTGGTGGCGGTCCTGAGGGGCCAAGTTCGACACCCAAGGGTTAGTCAAGTGCAAGCCTGGATATTTTGTTAAATAAAAAAAAAAAAAAAGGAAGGCACGATCCCATCGTCCCTGTGCAAGACCAGACGTATTCATCTCTTCTAGAAGGTAATTCATCATATAAAGTATCGCTAATTATTTTGTGCTTTGATACTGTGGGGTCTTCCTACCTTAATATCAATTATTACACATAAATTGGACAGAACATGCATTTATAACCTCTTAAGGGTTCCGGTTGTAGCTTGAGCTAAGGAGATTACAGGCCAAAATAAAATTTCCAAAAGCTATTTAATTACATTCCCATTAATGAATGTTAAAGCTATAGGTTTACACTACTCCTAGAGTAGAGACTATCAAAATCCTGCATCCTACATTCATCTTGCTTCCTTTAGCTCACCTCCTCAACCCGACCCTAGGCCCTTGGTCCAAAAGTGTACCTACAGGGATAACACATCGTGAGCATATACATATTTACTTAACATTATATCAAAAGCATACAATAATGCATAACATCCTAGTTAAGTAAAGGTTATTGGTCGTCCTTCGACTTCCTTTGTTATCCCTGACTCTAATTCATATATTAGGGCATCTTACCCCATTGTATGGCATCTTACCATATCATAATCATCGTGTGGCATCTTACCACATGGGCATCTTACCCAATCATATGGCGTCTTACCATATCATAAACATTGCGTGGCGTCTTACCACGGGGCATCTTACCCACTCACATACTTTGGGTGGCATCTTACCACGCGGGCGTCTTACCCAATCATACACGTCGTATGACCTTATCATAAACTTCATCATCATAAACGTCATCATAAACATCATCATCATAATGTCATCATGAACATCATCATCGTAACCATCGTCATAAACATCTTCATCATAATGTCATCATAAACATCATCATCGTAATATCATCATAAATATCATCATAACCATCATCATCGTAAACATCATCATAAACATCTTCATCATAAACATCATCATAAACATCTTCATCATAAATATCATCATAAACATCTTCATCATAAACATCATCATAAACATCTTCATCATAAACATCATCATAAACATCATCATCGTAAACATCATCATAATATGTAAGGGTATGGTTTACCGTCCGATGCTCGTACGTCTCTTACGTACCTTAATTCCAAAAGAAGGAGAAGTCGTAGAACTTTATCTCCTTGAAGTCGTGGGTACCTGGGACGGTTCTACATAACCATACAAATTGATATTAGAAGCTAAACAATAGCCCAATACCAAAAATACAACAAAAATCAACATTTTTCAACAGTTGAACAGTGGCGATCGATCGCTCAAAATGAGGCGATCGATCGCCTGATTTTTCACTTAGCGGCGATCGATCGCTCAAAATGAGGCGATCGATCGCCTGATGCTCATTTGGCTATTGGACGTTGGCGATCGATCGCGCCATTTGAGGCGATCGATCGCCTATCCCCATCTTCGCGCACTGCCTCTCGGCGATCGATCGCTGCTTTTGTAGCGATCGATCGCCACTTACAGTGGCCGCGATTTCACCATTTCCATGTGCATTTTGCAAGCTCATCTTCATACTTTTCAACACCAAACTTTCCAACAATAACAATAACATCATAACCCACTAAAACCAACTTAAAACACTTCAAAAATCATACCCCAACCATAAACAACACATACCCAAACAAACCCACATAAAACATCAAAAACTTAACCCATTTCAACACCAAACATCATAAAACTTATAGGAATGGTTCCATACCTCTTGTAGGCTCCAAATCCTAGCAAAGATCACACAAACAAAGTTTTTGTGGAACTTTTCTTCTCCTCTTTTGGTGGAACTCGAAAATGGGAGGGTTTGGGTTGGGAAGTGATTTTGGGGATTTTTAATAAAGTGAAAGGTATAGAGGGGTTAAAGTGGTGGGTAAAAGATTAAAAGGGGTTGTCTTAACTTAATTTAAAAAAGTACCCCAAACTTAACATGATGTATAAAATACTCTACTTGGTGTTTTAAAAGCATTTTACAACAATGCTCTAAACTTCATCTAAAATCACATCTTCCTCATATTTAATAATTAACACAATTAAATCATGTTGATATCTTAATACCCAACACATAAATTCATTAACACATGGTTCATCACATAAACATAATTAATGCCTTACTTGCAATTAATTAATTTCGGGGCATCACAGATACTCTCTTGCACAGCAGCTTTTCGACCATCTTCTCCGAAAGCAATTTTTTAATTTGCTTTTACTTTGAGATTTTATTTAACGTTGTAAGTTTTAAATTGTAGCTGTGGGTTTGGTCTCAAATTTATCAAATGGAGTTTGTTTTATTTTACTTGGATTCATCAGAAGATTTAACATCATATATTATACACGTATTATGGACTAAACATGCATTCATAACCTCTTAAGGGTTCCAGTTGTAGCTTTGAGCTAATAAGATTACAGGTCAAAAATGAAATTTCAAAACTTAATTAATTACATTCCTTCCAATGAATGTTAAAGCGATAGGATTATACTACTCCTACGGTAGAGATTATCCAAAATCCTGTATCCTATCTTCTTTCATGCTCCTCATAGCTCACTGCCTCAACCCGACCCTTAATCTTCTGTCCAAAAGTGTACCTACAGGGACAACACCTCATGAGCATGCACATCTTTTCTTAACATCATAAAAGGAACATAACGGTAAATGCATGGAATCTTAGTTAAGTAAACTTGCCAGTTATTCGTTAACTTCTTTTGTTGACCCTGATTCACGTTCACACATATGGCCGTCTTACCCCATTGTATGGCGTCTTACCATGTCATAAACATCATATGGCATCTCATCATATGGGCATCTTACCCTATCGTATGGCATCTTACCACATTATAAATATTGTATGGCATCTTGCCATATGGGCATCTTACCCTGTCGTATGGCCTCTTACCATATCATAACATCGTATCATTATATAGACATCATACAATCATCATCATTGCTTATCATAATCGTCCTCATAGACATCATATCCTCTTTACTCATCACAAACCTCATCATCATAAACTTACTTATCATCATCATAATCATCATCATAAACTTACTTATCATAATCATCATCATAAACATCATATGTACTTATATAATCATTGCAGAATTATAGTATAGAAGTATGGTTTACCGTCCGATGCCCGTACGTTTCTTACGTACCTTAATTCCAAAAGTGGAGGAGTTGGAGAACTTTATCTCCTTGATGTTGTGGGTACCTGGGATGCTTCTACATAACCATATAAATCGATATTAGAAGCTAATCATAGTCCAATATCCAAAAATCCCACAAAGACATCAAAAATACACATTTTTATACCTCGCGATCGATCGCCGCCCAGGCCCGATCGATCGCGAGATCATACTGGACGAGGCTAAAAAATTCACATCTCGGCGATCGATCGCCACCCTCGCCGATCGATCGCCCAAAGGTGGCGATCGATCGCCAAATGCTACTGGCGCCCACTTCTGGCTCGCGATCGATCGCCAAAAACGGGCGATCGATCGCCAGTCCTTGTACATCGAAAAATCGCCATTAATGAGCATTTTTCAAGCTCTACCTCAAGCCATTCGAACCCAAACTTTCCTACAATACAAACATCATCATAACCCACTAAAACCCACATAAAACACTTCAAAAATCATACCCCAAACATATATAACATATACCCAAAACAAACCCACATAAATCACTTCAAAATCACCCCATTTCAAATCCAAACATCATCAAAACTTTAGGAAGGGTTCCATACCTCTTGAAGACTCCAAATCTTGACAAAAATCACACAAACACAAGTTTTGTAGAACTTTCCTTCTCCTTCCTTGGAGGATTTCGAAAATGGGTAAATGGTAGGGTTTGGGAGCGGTTTGGGGATTTAGAGTGTAAAAGGGTAAAGTGAGATAAAGTGTAGGAAAAGGGTGGGTATAATGGGGGTTAAAAGGGGTTGTGTAATTTAATTAAAATTTGTACCCCAAAATTAACATGATGTATAAAATACTCCCACATGGTATTTTAAAAGCATTTTACAAAAATGCTACAAACTTCCTCTAAAATCATGCTTTCCTCATAATTGGTAATCAATATAATTAAATCATGTTAACACTTCATTACCCAACACATAAATAAATTACCACCTAATTCATCATATAAACAGCATTAATGCCCAAATTGCATATAATTAATTTCGGGGCATCACAGTACTCCCCTACTTATAAGATTTCGTCCTCGAAATCGCATGCACTTACCCATAAAAAAACTAAACATAAATCATACCAGAAAATAGTTCCGGGTAATGCTGCACCATATGCCGTTCCGTCTCCCACGTAGCCTCCTCGACACCCCGACGATCCCACTGAACTTTGACCATCGGTATAACTTTACTTCGTAGTCTGCGATCCTCTCGATCCAGAATTCTAACCGGTCGTTCTATGTAGGATACATCTGAATCCAACTGCACTTCAGTAGGTTGTAATACATGAGACGGGTCTGGCTCATACTTCCGTAGCATAGAAACGTGAAAAACATCATGAATCCCAGATAAAGACGGCGGTAGAGCCAAGCGGTAGGCCAAAGTACCGATACGCTGCAATACCTCATACGGCCCGACATACCTCGGGGATAATTTTCCCCGCATACCAAAACGAACTACACCCCTGAAGGGTGAGATTTTCAAGAAGACCCTGTCCCCTACTTGAAATTCTAGCGGTCGTCGTCGCTTATTGGCATAGGCTGCTTGCCTATCCTGGGCCGCTTTCATCTTTAAGCGTATCATCTTAATCTTTTCTTCCATGTCCTTAATCATATCCGGTCCTCCGACCGCTTTACTAGTCAAGTCCTCCCAATACAGCGGTGACCTACATCGTCGTCCATAAAGAGCTTCAAAAGGGGCCATTTGAATGCTCGCCTGAAAGCTGTTATTATAGGAGAACTCTACCAATGGCACTGCATCCTGCCATGGAGTATCAAACTCCAACACACATGCCCTCAACATATCTTCGAGCGTCTGAATGATACGCTCTGTGTGGCCATCTGTCTGAGGGTGATAAGTTGTACTCAGTCGCACTTCTGTGCCCAAAGCTATCTGGAGACCCTCCCAGAAATGAGAAGTAAACCTTGGGTCTCTATCAGACACAATCGAGACTGGAACTCCATGCAACCTCACTACATCCCGCACATATAATTGGGCCATCTTTAGGTATGAAAAAGTCATACAGTAAGGGATGAAATGAGCTACCTTCGTCAGCCTATCTACGATCACCCAGATCGCATCAAATCCAGAGGTCGTTCTTGGCAAGTGGGTCACGAAGTCCATAGATATGTGCTCCCACTTCAACTTAGGCACTTCCAAGCTCTTCAGTTCGCCACTAGACCTCCGTCTTTCTGCCTTTACCTGTTGGCAGAGCAAACATCTTTTAACAAAAGCGATCACATCACGCTTCATGCGTCTCCACCAGAATTGATCACTTAGGTCCTTGTACATTTTCCTTCCTCCTGGGTGAACACTGAACCGGCTCCCGTGAGCTCGTTCCAAGATTCCTCTACGCAACTCTGGTGTACATGGAACTACCCATCGGTCACCGAGTCTCAGAGAACCATCCTCAGCCACTCTAAACTTTGATGGCTGTCCTCGAAGTACTATCGATGACCATCTCTGAACCTCATCATCTGACCTCTGGGCTTTCCTGATAGCCTCAAATATGTCTGGCTCAGCCAACAAGGTCGACACTCGCACCAGCGATGTGTCCACATCAAAATCATAGCCCAGATGGCAATAAGAAGTCATCATAGCTGATAAACACATAGCGTCCTCAGCAGTACTCTTCACCATCCGACTTAAGGCATCTGCTATCAAATTTGCTTTACCAGGATGGCACTCAATCTCACAGTCATAATCCTTGAGTAGATCCATCCACCTTCTTTGCCTCATATTCAATCAACCTGAGTGAATAGGAACTTCAGGCTCTTATGGTCCATATAGATGGTAAACATCGTACCATAAAGGTAATGACGCCAAATCTTCAAGGCGAAAATGATGGCCGCCGGTTGTAGATCATGAACTGGGTACCTGGTCTCATGAGGCTTCAACTGCCTCGAAGCATATGCCACCACGTGCTTATCTTGCATCAACACACAACCCAAGCCTTGCAATGATGCATCTGTGTACAAGGCAAACCTCTTATTCTCTGAAGGAATCACCAACACTGGCGCTGTCGTCAAACGACGCTTCAACTCTTGGAAGCTTTCCTCACAAGCTTCGGACCAAAAGAACGGGACTCCCTTATGAGTCAACTGTGTCAATGGCTTAGCGATCTTAGAAAATCCCTCGACAAAATGTCGGTAATAACCAGCCAAACCAAGGAAGCTCCGTATCTCTGGTACAGATGTGGGTGCAGCCCACTCCATCACAGCTTCAATCTTCCTGGGATCTACAGATATCCCGCTGCTAGATATAACATGACCCAAGAACACCACACTGCTCAACCAGAACTCGCACTTGCTAAGCTTTGCATATAACTGATGATCCCTAAGGATCTGAAGTATTGTCCTCAAGTGCTTTACGTGTTCCTCCTCGGTCCGAGAGTATATGAGTATATCGTCAATGAAAACAATGACGAACTGATCCAAATACGGCTGAAATACTCTGTTCATCAAGCTCATAAAAACAGCTGGGGCATTCGTCACCCCAAAAGGCATGACTAGGAATTCATAGTGCCCATATCTAGTTCTGAAAGGTGTCTTTTGAACATCATCTTCTCTTACTCGGATCTGATGATACCCCGACCTCAGATCAATCTTACTGTAGAGCCTCGTACCCCGCAACTGATCAAACAAATCATCGATCCTTGGAAGCGGATACTTGTTCTTTACCGTGACTTTGTTCAGTTGTCTGTAATCGATGCACAGACGCATCGAACCATCTTTCTTCTTGACAAATAAATCTGGTGCACCCCAGGGCGATACGCTACGGCGTATATAGCCCTTATCAAGGAGCTCTTGCAACTGTATCTTTAATTCCCTTAGTTCCATTGGTGCCATCCTATACGGGGCACGAGAAATGGCAGACGTCCCTGGTAGTAACTCAATCCCAAACTCGACCTCTCTCATCGGTGGGAATCCGGGAATCTCTTCCGGAAAGACATCAGGAAATTCCGCCACCACGGGCACATCCTCAACCTTTAATTCTTCTTTCTTTTCAGAAACATCAACAGCATAGATGAGATATCCAGTATGGCCTCGTTCCAATAACTGTGCCATCTTGGCCGCAGATATCAACGGGATCTTAGAACGAGAACCATCCCCAAAGAATGTCCCCTGGACTCCCATATCAGACCTGAATCGGACAGTCCTCTGCCTGCAGTTCACAACTGCCTGATACCTGTTCAGAACATCTACGCCCACAATGCAGTCGAAGTCTGACATTCCCAGAACAATCAAATTTGACCTTAGCTCGTTATCCTCAAAATAAATGAGGCCATCATAGACAATCCGATCAGTAATCAAACTTCTTCCAGCGGGGGTCGAGACTACAAGAGGCGTGGGCGACGGAGAAGTGCATATGTGGTGCCTTTCCATAAAACTTGTCGACACGAAGGAGTGTGACGCACCTGTGTCGATGAATATAAAAGCAGGGTGCGTAAATAAAAGACACGTACCCGCTATAACCTCCTCCGGAGCTGCTGTAGCCTGCTCCCTCGTCAATGCATAAACTTGCCCTTGAGGTGGCCCCATAGGCTGACCTCCATATTGCCTCGGTACAAACGGCGGCATGTGTTGTACTGCTCTATCTGCAGACCTCCCCGCAGAGTTCGGTTGTCCTTCTCGGTTGGGACATTGCCGAGCAAAGTGGCCCTTGTTGCCACAAACATAGCATCCCACGCAGTCTTTTGTCAGATGTGGTTGCCCACAATTAGAGCACATGACCTTCCCAAATCTGCCTCCCTGAGGCTGTCCTCTTCCTGACTGGGCGTCATCCCTACCGTTTCCTTTCCAACGATTGTCGGGCCTCTTACCACTGAACCTTGACGCCGATGTGTTTCCTCTTGGCTTGAACTGATCACCCCTTGGCTTCAAATTATCAGGAGTGGATTTCTGAGGGGGTGCTGAAGGTGGTACGGTATCAGGGTATGCACCAACTCCTAGTTCGGCTAGTTCGGCCCGTGAAAGTGCATCATCAAAGCAAGTAGGACCATAAGTGATCACCCTATCATACAGCTCCGGCCTCAAGTCCTTCATGAAGTTCCTCATCTTTGCTTGCATACTTGTGGCGATATGAGGCACATATCTGAGCAAAGAACAGTATTGAAGAGCATAATCTGACACCGGCATTTTACCTTGCTTGAGGTTAGTAAACTCATCTTCCTTAGCCTGTCGTGCAGCAGCCGAAAAATAGCGGGTCAGAAATCGAGTTCTGAACAGCTTCCAATTAACCTCATGACCTTGAGCCTCTTGCTCTACTACTGTGGTCTTCCACCACATCAGCGCCTTCTTGGCCAATTGGAACTCCGCTAGTCTTATCCAGGCCGTCTTAGCACAAGGAGCTGCCACAAATATTTGATCTATTCTTTCCAACCACTCTTCTGCCTATTCCCCTGTCTCAGTTCCTTCAAATGTCGAAGGTCGGTATGTGTGATATCCCCGAAAGGATTTTGTGTAAACATGCTTTGATGTATTAATTTTATTATGTGTTGAAGGCATGTTTTAATTTAGGGTTTTGGGTTATGCTTTATGTGATAAATGCATGTAATTATGTTAGGGAATTAAGGAATGTGGTTGGTGTTATTTTTATTTTGATGATATGGTTTAGGAGGCATGTTAGGTGTTTTGATGATGTATTAATGTGGTAAGATTATAAAACATCAAAGAGGGATATTTTAAATACATCGTATGAAATACCGGGACACAATTAAACACCACGAGGCCACCCAAACGCACCACCCCCCCCCCCCCCCCCCCCCCCACTTGGCCACAACCCATGCCCCTACCCCTGTTTTTCGGAAAAGCAGAGTTGGCCAAGGAAGACTTTTGGTCCATCTGCTTTAATCACTTTATCTCCTCCAAACTCTCATTCTTCTCTCCAAAACCTCGAAACACACTCAGACAGCAGGTAGGAAGAAGAGGATCACGTTTTATTGTTCTTTTGCTTGAAGGAAAGTCGATCCAAAAAGTGGTGAGGAGTCATTCATTTTTTCCAGTTTTCAGATTTCAAGCATGTGTTTTCTTTGTAGCAGATTTGGCATGCTAGTGTAGGGTTTGACGAAATCTTGTTATGAGTACTTTTATGTGATGTTTATCAAGCCCCTAGCATGTTTTGTTAAGTAACTTGCATGCTTTATGTGTTAGATTTCTAGTTGAGAAAAGGGTTCCTCGAACATCTGAGCAGGGGAAGTGCCCTGTTTTCATGTTGAGTAAGGGTTCTATCATGAATATTTAAAGCATGCTAACTTAGGTTTTGGTTGAACCTTTGATGTGAATACGTGTATGGTAGTTTGTTGAAGATACCAGTATATTTCTTTGAGCATGTTTCATGTATTATGTGAAGGGTTTAATCATGTGAAAAGTAGTGTTCGAAAATTCTGGGCAAGGTTCTAGTGCCCTGTTTTTCTGGATTTTTGGTTGAGTGTCAAACTTTTGGGGTTATTATGATGCATGTTAGGCTAAGAGTTTATTGAAACTTTGGTTTAAGACCCTTCATGGAAGTATGGTGAAGCCCCTAGTATTTTTATTCGTGCATATTATATGTGTTATGATATGGTTTTAGGTGTATGAAAAGAGGTGCTCGGTAATTCTGGAAATCGCACAAAGGAACAGAGTTGGCGATCGATCGCCAAGGAGGCGAGATCGATCGCGACGTTCCAGTGGGTTTTGGCGATCGATCTCCAATAAGGGGCGATCGATCGCTGATTGCATATTTTTGGTATTTAAGGCAGTAACATCTCGCGATCGATCGGGGCTAAGGGGCGATCGATCGCGAGATGACATTTTAGGGTAAATGTGATTTTTATTTGAGTTTTGATTCCGGATTATTATGAGGTGCCTAATATTGTGTTGTGTGGTTATGTAGAACCATCACAGGTACCAGCACAGCCGAGGAGATAAAGTCGGTTGACTCCGCTATCTTTTGGAAAGGTACGTAAGCGACGTACGACATCCCAACGGTAACATGTATTATGTGTTTATTTATTTAACACAAGGTAAAGCAAGATATGCATAAGATAGTGCATCATGATATGATACATGTTGATATGCATTGTTTTTGCATATGTATGTTGTGAAATATAAGAGGTGTATTTCACGAGTCAAGGTTATCCTAGTGAGGATTTTAATGCTTACGCTAATGTCCATAAGAAGCGAGGAAGAATTCCGCTTACGTGGATTTCCATAAGAAGCGAGGAAGAATTCCGCTTACGTGGAAAAGTAAGAAGCATTGAAATACACTAATGATAATGACTCAGGATTGAAGTGAGGATTTAAGAAGTAAAGATATGTCATGACATTTATTTATGAAACCATATGTTCATATAATGTGTTATTATGAGTTATGGTACAGGGACAACCAATGGGCGTTGTAAATGCTTGGAAATACAGGAAGTGCTTTGTATTTATGATTTGTGCATTTACGCTTTACATTCATATTATGTTGAATATGAATCACAGTATGCTCATGTGTTGGGGGTTGTCTTTGTAGGTGCTTTTGACGATGAGAACCAGGGTCGGGGTTGATATGCTGAGCTGTAAGGAGTGCTACAGGATTAGCATGTTAGAGAATCTTTTTGTATAACTTCTACAAGAAGTAGAGTAAGACTATAATGTAGTACCTTTTGTAGGAATATGTGAATTTCCTTTTTGAACTTTTGGTACTGTAATCTCTTAAGCTCGGGTTAATCAACACAACTTACTACTCTGATTTATACATATTAATGTTTAGTTCTCTTAATTGCACCTTAGTACCTTGTTGAGATAATTGGGTCTCACATTTAGTGGTATCAGAGCAGTGGTTAGATAACCAGGGAAGAGTGAAGGGTAGCCTTTAGAGACAAGTTGGCTAGGTATTCATTGTTGGGCATGTTATGCATGTGATGCATATTGTTGTATAAGTGTTATACTAACATGCTTTTGAATAAGATACTCTTGTTATCTAACGGCTTATATTATGAACTGCTTTTGGTATTGTTGTTAACTCTTGTGTTGCAGCATGGCGGCTATTAACCCGGAGAACCTCAATGAAGAGGTAGGGGATATGGGCAGTATGAACGCGAATTGCTCAGACGAATCCGTTACCGCCACCTGCAGTAGGCTTGGAGCCTATAGCACAGATACTGCTACCAGGGGAGATAAGTCTGACCCAGTTCTTGAGCTATCATCCACCGCTATTTGAAGGGACAGAGACTGGGGAAGCAGCCGAGGAATGGCTTGAGAGACTGGAACAGATATTCGTATCGGCACCCTGTGCATGGACTGCCTGGCTGAGGTTGGCAGAGTTCCAGTTATCGAAGAGGTCTTCCATGTGGTGGAAGACCACAGTCATGGAGCTGAGAGCTCAGGGTATGACGGTTGATTGGACTGTATTCAGGACCCGGTTCCTTAACCGGTACTTTTCGGCAGCTGCCAGACAATTGAAGGAAGATGAATTCAATAGTTTGAAGCAGGGCAGCCTGTCAGTGTCAGACTACGCTATGCAGTATTCCTCACTATTGAGGTATGTACCTCATATTGCTATCAGCAGTCATGCCAAGATGAGGAACTTTCTGAAGGGACTAAGGCCAGAGCTATTTGATCGGGTTGTCTCCAACAACCCCAGCTCATTTGATGACGCCCTGACACGGGCAGAATTGACAGAGATTGCAGTGGGCGCGTACAAGGACGTTGTACCCCCGTTTGTACCACCTCAGAGACCAGCTGTTGATAGCCTGAGGCCACGAGGGGACCAGTTCAAGCCTCGTGGGGCCTCTTCATCTTCTAGATTCAGTGGGAAGAAGTCTCAAAGTCAGAAGCAAAGTAACCGAGGGCCATCCCAGGGAAGTAAGATAGGAGGGAACCGATGTAACAACTGTGGAGGATGGCACTTGTTACGTGACTGTCAGGGTTGCTATGTCTGTGGCAAGATGGGCCACTTGGCTCGAGGTTGCCCCAATCGGGCAGGTCAGGCAGACTCAGGGCCGAATAGGCCAAGATTTGATGCTGGGAGGGCACCACAGAGACAACAGTTTGCACCACGACCACCGGGAGGTCAGACGGCAGGACCGCCGCAGGGTCAAGTGTATGCACTGACTAGGGAGCAGGCTGAGGCAGCCCCGGAGGAGGTCATTACTGGTACGTGTCATTTACTTACGTACCCTGCACTTATATTGATAGATACAGGTGCTTCCCATTCCTTTGTATCTACTGCTTTTGTGGAGAGACACCGCTTGTACTCGTCTCTGTTACCCACGCCTCTCATGGTCTCGACACCCACGGGAAAGCATGTGATTGCAGACCGACTGTTATCTGATTGCCTCATTTATTTTGAGGACAATGATCTGAGGGCCGATCTGATTCAGTTAGAGATGGCAGACTTTGACAGCATTATCGGCATTAATGTGTTGAGCAGATACCGAGCTGTGGTAGATTGCCAAAAGAGGATTGTTCGTTTTCTATCTGATCAGGGGTTCCAGTGGACTTTTATGGGGACGGCTCTCATCCAAAGATTCCAGTAATCTCAGCGGTTAAGATGTCGCGATTATTGGAACGCGGCCACACGGGCTACCTTATTTATGCCGTGGATGCTTCATAAGAGAAGGAAGTGAGAGCCGAGGACATTCCGGTCGTGGTGGAGTTCATTGATGTGTTCCCAGATGAGATTCCAGGGCTTCCGCCTGTCAGGGATGTTGAGTTTGCCATTGAGCTGCTGCCAGGGACTTCTGCTATTTCTCGTGCCCCATATAGGATGGCACCAGCAGAGCTGAGAGAGCTGAAGGTACAGTTACATGAGCTCCTTGACAAGGGATACATTCGTCCTAGTGTATCGCCTTGGGGTGCACCAGTCTTGTTCGTGAAAAAGAAGGATGGTTCAATGCGTCTGTGCATTGACTACAGGCAACTGAACAAGGCCACAGTGAAGAACAGGTATCCACTTCCGAGGATTGATGATCTGTTCGACCAGCTTCAGGGTACAGAGGTGTACTCCAAGATAGACTTGAGGTCAAGCTATCACCAGGTACGGGTTAGAGCTGGTGATGTCCAAAAGACGGCTTTTAGAACTCGGTATGGACACTATGAGTTCTTGGTGATGCCTTTCGGTGTGACAAATGCACCTGCAGTCTTTATGAGCCTGATGAACAGAGTATTTCAGGAGTACCTCGATCAGTTTGTGATCGTATTCATTGATTACATCCTGTCTATTCAAGGAGTGAAGAGGATCATGCCGATCATCTGAGGATAGTACTCCAGATCCTCAGAGATCATCAGTTGTACGCCAAACTCAGCAAGTGTGAGTTTTTGCTGAGCAGTGTAGCCTTCTTGGGCCATATCATATCACGAGAGGGGATATCAGTAGACCCGAGGAAGATAGAGGCAGTTATGGATTGGTCTGCCCCTACTTCAGTCAGTGAGATTCGAAGTTTTCTTGGTCTGGCCGGCTATTATCGACGTTTCGTCGAGGGTTTCTCAAAGATCGCCAAGCCACTTACACAGCTGACTCAGAAGGGAGTCCCATTTTGTTGGTCAGAGGCTTGCGAGCAGAGTTTCCGGGAATTAAAGCACAGACTGACTACTGCACCAGTTCTAGTGATTCCCAGGGAGAACAAAGGATTTGTTCTTTATACTGACGCATCGCTACAGGGCCTAGGATGCGTACTGATGCAGGACATACATGTAGTGGCTTATGCTTCTAGACAGTTGAAGCCACATGAGACGAGGTATCCAGTCCACGATTTGGAGTTAGCGGCTATAGTGTTTGCCTTGAAGATATGGCGACACTACTTATACGGTACCTCATTCACCATCTTCACTGATCACAAGAGCCTGAAGTTCTTGTTTACACAGGCTGAGCTGAACATGAGGCAGAGGAGATGGATGGACCTGCTGAAGGACTACGACTGTGAAATCGAATACCACCCGGGGAAAGCAAACTTGATAGCCGACGCTTTGAGTCGGAAGGTGAGGAGCACAGTAGAGGATGCCATGTGTCTATCAGCTATGTTCGGCTCCTACTGCCATTTGGGATTTGATTATGATGTGTCTGCTTCACCGGTACAGGTTTTGACCTTGTTAGCTGAGCCGGTTATTTATGATCACATCAGGAAGGCTCAGGGGACCGATGCAGAGGTTCAGAGATGGATGTCAGTGGTTCATTCAGGTCAGCCATCGAGATTCAAAGTGGCTGAGGACGGCTCTCTGAGACTTGGCGATAGATGGGTGGTTCCAGATACACCCGAGTTGCGACAGGGTATATTACAGCGAGCTCATTGCAGCAGGATGAGTGTCCACCCGGGCGGGAAAAAGATGTATAAGGATCTATGCAGCCAGTTCTGGTGGAGGCGAATGAAACAGGATGTTACTTCATTCGTCAAGCGCTGTTTGATTTGTCAGCAGGTGAAGGCTGAGCGGCAGAGGCCTGGAGGTGAGCTAAGGAATTTGGAGATACCCGAGTGGAAGTGGCAGCACGTGTCTATGGACTTTGTGACCCACTTACCGAGGACTGTTTCGGGTTTTGATGCTATATGGGTAGTCGTCGACAGATTGACTAAGAGTGCTCATTTCATTCCCTACTGTATGACCTTCACGTACTTGAGGATGGCACAGTTATATGTCAGAGATGTGGTGAGACTGCATGGGATCCCTGTTTCGATTGTGTCTGATCGAGATCCGCGGTTTACATCTCACTTCTGGGAGGGTCTTCAAACAGCTCTAGGTACAGAGTTAAGATTGAGCACAACCTATCATCCCCAGACGGACGGACAGACCGAGCGTACGATACAGACGCTCGAAGATATGTTGAGGGCTTGTGTGCTGGAGTTCGACACTTCTTGGCAGTACTCAGTAGCCTTGGTGGAATTTTCTTATAATAACAGTTACCAGGCTAGCATACAGATGGCTCCATTTGAAGCCCTATATGGCAGGCGTTGCAGGTCGCCTTTGTGTTGGGATGATGCGGACCGTAAATCGGTCGGAGGACCAGAGTTGGTCCAGGATATGGAAGAAAAGGTAAAGAATATCAGGAGAAAGATGAAGGCAGCTCAGGACAGACAGGCAGCGTATGCCAATCAGCGGCGAAGGCCGTTGGAGTTTCAGTTAGGCGACAGAGTCTTTCTGAAGATCTCGCCTTTTAGAGGTGTAGTACGGTTTGGTATGCGGGGGAAGTTGTCCCCGAGATATGTAGGGCCGTATGAGATTTTACAGCGTATTGGTACTCTGGCGTACCGTTTGGCTTTACCGCCCTCTCTGTCTGGTATTCACGACGTATTTCATGTGTCTATGCTGAGGAAGTATGAGCCGGATCCTTCACATGTGTTACAGCCTTCAGAGGTGCAGTTAGAGTCCGATTTTTCTTATGTGGAACGGCTTATCAGGATACTGGATAGGGCAGACCGCAGACTTCGGAACAAGGTTATTCCTATGATCAAGGTTCAGTGGGATCGTAGGGGTGTCGAGGAGGCCACGTGGGAGACAGAGCGACAGATGGTGCAGCACTACCCAGAGCTGTTTTCTGGTATGCGTTTATGTATTCTTTTACCTCTTGTTGGTAAGCATGTTGATTTCGGGGACGAAATCTTATAAGTAGGGGAGTATTGTGATATCCCCGAAAGGATTTTGTGTAAACATGCTTTGATGTATTAATTTTATTATGTGTTAAAGGCATGTTTTAATTTAGGGTTTTGGGTTATGCTTTATGTGATAAATGCATGTAATTATGTTAGGGAATTAAGGAATGTGGTTGGTGTTATTTTTATTTTGATGATATGGTTTAGGAGGCATGTTAGGTGTTTTGATGATGTATTAATGTGGTAAGATTATAAAACATCAAAGAGGGATATTTTAAATACATCGTATGAAATATCGGGACACAATTAAACACCACGAGGCCACCCAAACGCACCACCCCCCCCCCCCCCCCCCCCCCCCACTTGGCCACAACCCATGCCCTACCCCTGTTTTTCGGAAAAGCAGAGTTGGCCAAGGAAGACTTTTGGTCCATCTGCTTTAATCACTTTATCTCCTCCAAACTCTCCTTCTTCTCTCCAAAACCTCGAAACATACTCAGACAGCAGGTAGGAAGAAGAGGATCACGTTTTATTGTTCTTTTGCTTGAAGGAAAGTCGATCCAAAAAGTGGTGAGGAGTCATTCATTTTTTCCAGTTTTCAGATTTCAAGCATGTGTTTTCTTTGTAGCAGATTTGGCATGCTAGTGTAGGGTTCGACGAAATCTTGTTATGAGTACTTTTATGTGATGTTTATCAAGCCCCTAGCATGTTTTGTTAAGTAACTTGCATGCTTTATGTGTTAGATTTCTAGTTGAGAAAAGGGTTCCTCGAACATCTGAGCAGGGGAAGTGCCATGTTTTCATGTTGAGTAAGGGTTCTATCATGAATATTTGAAGCATGCTAACTTAGGTTTTGGTTGAACCTTTGATGTGAATACGTGTATGGTAGTTTGTTGAAGATACCAGTATATTTCTTTGAGCATGTTTCATGTATTATGTGAAGGGTTTAATCATGTGAAAAGTAGTGTTCGAAAATTCTGGGCAAGGTTCTAGTGCCCTGTTTTCTGGATTTTTGGTTGAGTGTCAAACTTTTGTGGTTATTATGATGCATGTTAGGCTAAGAGTTTATTGAAACTTTGGTTTAAGACCCTTCATGGAAGTATGGTGAAGCCCCTAGTATTTTTATTCGTGCATATTATATGTGTTATGATATGGTTTTAAGTGTATGAAAAGAGGTGCTCGGTAATTCTGGAAATCGCACAAAGGAACAGAGTTGGCGATCGATCGCCAAGGAGGCGAGATCGATCGCGACGTTCCAGTGGGTTTTGGCGATCGATCTCCAATAAGGGGCGATCGATCGCTGATTGCATATTTTTGGTATTTAAGGCAGTAACATCTCGCGATCGATCGGGGCTAAGGGGCGATCGATCGCGAGATGACATTTTAGGGTAAATGTGATTTTTATTTGAGTTTTGATTCCGGATTATTATGAGGTACCTATTATTGTGTTGTGTGGTTATGTAGAACCATCACAGGTACCAGCACAGCCGAGGAGATAAAGTCGGTTGACTCCGCTATCTTTTGGAAAGGTACGTAAGCGACGTACGGCATCCCAACGGTAACATGTATTATGTGTTTATTTATTTAACACAAGGTAAAGCAAGATATGCATAAGATAGTGCATCATGATATGATACATGTTGATATGCATTGTTTTTGCATATGTATGTTGTGAAATATAAGAGGTGTATTTCACGAGTCAAGGTTATCCTAGTGAGGATTTTAATGCTTACGCTAATGTCCATAAGAAGCGAGGAAGAATTCCGCTTACGTGGATTTCCATAAGAAGCGAGGAAGAATTCCGCTTACGTGGAAAAGTAAGAAGCATTGAAATACACTAATGATAATGACTCAGGATTGAAGTGAGGATTTAAGAAGTAAAGATATGTCATGACATTTATTTATGAAACCATATGTTCATATAATGTTTTATTATGAGTTATGGTACAGGGACAACCAATGGGCGTTGTAAATGCTTGGAAATACAGGAAGTGCTTTGTATTTATGATTTGTGCATTTACGCTTTACATTCATATTATGTTGAATATGAATCACAGTATGCTCATGTGTTGGGGGTTGTCTTTGTAGGTGCTTTTGACGATGAGAACCAGGGTCGGGGTTGATATGCTGAGCTGTAAGGAGTGCTACAGGATTAGCATGTTAGAGAATCTTTTTGTATAGTTTCTACAAGAAGTAGAGTAAGACTATAATGTAGTACCTTTTGTAGGAATATGTGAATTTCCCTTTTGAACTTTTGGTACTGTAATCTCTTAAGCTCAGGTTAATCAACACGACTTACTACTCTGATTTATACATATGAATGTTTAGTTCTCTTAATTGCACATTAGTACCTTGTTGAGATAACGGGGTCTCACAGTATGCAAGAAATTGAGTCAAGCTAAGTTCCCCAGGCAACAACTGTTGTTCAGACGGTTCTTCGCCGAAAGCTGGCGGGGGTAGGGGATTTGTATGTCCAGCACTTGCATTCACACTAACTGCATCTCCCTCTTCAACATTCGCTGCCATGCTGCAATACAAGGGTTAACAACAATACCAAAGGCAGTTCATATAATACATCGTCAGATAATCAAACATGTTAGTGTAACATCATATACTTCATATGCAACTTATGTACAAAACATGTTTAGAAAGAAGCACCTAGCCAACTTCTTGCTAAGGCTACCATTCACTCATTCCCGGGTTATCTAACCACTGCTCTGATACCACTAATGTAGGGTCTTCCTACCTTAACATCATATATTATACACGTATTATGGACTAAACATGCATTCATAACCTCTTAAGGGTTCCGGTTGTAGCTTTGAGCTAATAAGATTACAGGTCAAAAATGAAATTTCAAAACTTAATTAATTACATTCCTTTCAATGAATGTTAAAGCGATAGGATTATACTACTCCTAGAGTAGAGACTATCCAAAATCCTGTATCCTATCTTCTTTCATGCTCCTCATAGCTCACTGCCTCAACCCGACCCTTAATCTTCTGTCCAAAAGTGTACCTACAGGGACAACACCTCATGAGCATGCACATCTTTTCTTAACATCATAAAAGGAACATAACGGTAAATGCATGGAATCTTAGTTAAGTAAACTTGCTAGTTATTCGTTAACTTCTTTTGTTGACCCTGATTCACGTTCACACATATGGGCGTCTTACCCCATTGTATGGCGTCTTACCATGTCATAAACATCATATGGCATCTCATCATATGGGCATCTTACCCTATCGTATGACATCTTACCACATTATAAATATCGTATGGCATCTTGCCATATGGGCATCTTACCCTGTCGTATGGCCTCTTACCATATCATAACATCGTATCATTATATAGACATCATACAATCATCATCATTGCTTATCATAATCGTCCTCATAGACATCATATCTTCTTTACTCATCACAAACCTCATCATCATAAACTTACTTATCATCATCATAATCATCATCATAAACTTACTTATCATAATCATCATCATAAACATCATATGTACTTATATAATCATTGCAGAATTATAGTATAGAAGTATGGTTTACCGTCCGATGCCCGTACGTTTCTTACGTACCTTATTCCAAAAGTGGAGGAGTTGGAGAACTTTATCTCCTTGATGTTGTGGGTACCTGGGATGCTTCTACATAACCATATAAATCGATATTAGAAGCTAATCATAGTCCAATATCCAAAAATCCCACAAAGACATCAAAAATACACATTTTTATACCTCGCGATCGATCGCCGCCCAGGCCCGATCGATCGCGAGATCATACTGGACGAGGCTCAAAAATTCACATCTTGGCGATCGATCGCCACTTTTGGCGCGATCGATCGCTAGCCTCACCGATCGATCGCCCAAAGGTGGCGATCGATATCCAAATGCTACTGGCGCCCACTGCTGGCTCGCGATCGATCGCCAAAAACGGGCGATCGATCGCCAGTCCCTGTACATCGAAAAATCACCATTAATGAGCATTTTTCAAGCTCTACCTCAAGCCATTCGAACCCAAACTTTCCCACAATACTAACATCATCATAACCCACTAAAACCCACATAAAACACTTCAAAAATCATACCCCAAACATATATAACATATACCCAAAACAAACCCACATAAATCACTTCAAAATCACCCCATTTCAAATCCAAACATCATCAAAACTTTAGGAAGGGTTCCATACCTCTTGAAGACTCCAAATCTTGACAAAAATCACACAAACACAAGTTTTGTGGAACTTTCCTTCTCCTTCCTTGGAGGATTTCGAAAATGGGTAAATGGTAGGGTTTGGGAGTGGTTTGGGGATTTAGAGTGTAAAAGGGTAAAGTGAGATAAAGTGTAGGAAAAAGGTGGGTATAATGGGGGTTAAAAGGGGTTGTGTAATTTAATTAAAATTTGTACCCCAAACTTAACATGATGTATAAAATACTCCCACATGGTATTTTAAAAGCATTTTACAAAAATGCTACAAACTTCCTCTAAAATCATGCTTTCCTCATAATTGGTAATCAATATAATTAAATCATGTTAACACTTCATTACCCAACACATAAATAAATTACCACCTAATTCATCATATATACAGCATTAATGCCCAAATTGCATATAATTAATTTCGGGGCATTTCAAATAATGTTAGAGTTCATTTTTTGTGCATGAAAACTGAGAGTAATTAATATATTGACTACACTAGCTTCGTGAGAAGCTATTTTTGTTTGACAATTAATTAAGTGCTAATGTGTGAGGATCAATGTAGTATTTAGAAAGTGGGAGTTGAATAAACACTGACTCAAATTGTATTTTTTTCAGTATACATCAGACAATTAAGTACTGCGGTATGATATCAATTTAATGCAAGGCAGTGGACAACTAATGAATAGTGCGTAAGGTGTACATCGGGCTTATGAATAACTAACCGAAGGTAGAACCAAAATGTTGTAGAGTAAATAACTGAAAGTAAATGACACAATGATTGTTTCTGGAAGTTCGAATCACAAACGCTTCTATGTCTCCCCTTCTTCCTTTGCGGGAAGGTTACACTAGAAGACTTTGATTTACACTTTTCAGTATATAACCTACTTAGGCACCCACACAGACTGCCTAAACTCCTAGCCACACAGAATCACAACTATTCCAATTGATTTCAGAACGACGTCCGAGTATTACAATGATTTTCTCAACACTCTATCAAAATAAAAACATTGTTTATATGCGAGTGTTCTTGAGCAGACTAGAATATTTAGTTATTCAAGATCACGTTGAAGGCTCAGATACTGCTCTGCAAAACTTCAGAATATATTTCAGTGAATGTTTTTAGGTTTTTTGTTTTGCTTGTACGCGAGTGTAGAATTTCAAGGATTCAGAGAGATTTCTTCAATCTGCTTGTTGACGTATTTATAGACTAAAAAGTCTAACGACAACTATTCTTCAATTGGAAAGAACTCAGTAAAATCAGGTTCTTGATTTTCGTCCAAATTCCTTTTGTCCTCTTTCCAAATTCGTTCACAACGGCTAGTTTAATCTAATGAGATTGTTGGCACTGATATGGTAGTGCGGCGCTTTTTTGTACTATATGTTAGAATAAAACATTGTTTTGTATATTAATTAAATAGATGTGTTGAAGGATCATGATGTCTCTTCTGTTTTCATGTCTTCCTGCTTCGTTCAACAATTTTGTGGATATTGTTATATAAATGCACAAATATTGTAGGATGTAACTTATTAGAAAATGATATGAGATATGTGAAAGGATCATTGTTTTAATAATGTTTCTTTTCTTGCTGTGTTTTTGTTTCTTCGACGATGTATTTGGTAGTGCAAAAGTAATTGCTTCGATTGAAGGATGATATCTATAGTTTATGTAAGTAATCCCATGAGCATACAACGCAGCGGAATAAAATTTTAGGATTACTAACACCGGATCTATACATAGGTAATCATATCGGATTAAGGAATACATAAGAGTCTCACCCTTGTAGCGTGTTTGAAGCAGAATCCACGGAGCAGCACCATGTCCTACGCCTTCTCCGAGTCAATAGCAAAACTCGATGAGTTTTGCCTCAACGGTATCCACACGATCAAATCGGGTGAAGGGATGGTTTAATAACAAGTTGCTAGACAAGTTATTAAACCGGAACAAGGAACACACACTCGATTCTCAATCGAAAACTCGCCGGAATCACAATCCCTCTTCGGCTATCAAAGAAAAGCCGAGAGCAAATTGCAAGAGGCGGCCGAGAGCTTATGTTGTGTGTAGGTTTTAATGTTATGAAGTTCTCTTTTAATTAAACACCTTGTAATCATCTTTTATTTAATTAATTAAAGGCTTTCATAAAGCCTCATGGGCTTAAGCCCATGATTTAATTAATCATCATGATTATTAATTAAGACTCCTCTTAATTATTTAATTCATCCCATGAATTTAATTTCCCTTCTCGATTTAATCTTTTGTGCGACTCGATAGGATCTTGTAATGTTGGCAGTGACATAAAATCTCATTTTATGTCTCAAGCATTGAGCGGTATCTAGCAACACATCAATGCTACCCAAATTACAAGAATGTCAATGACTCGACATAACCTTTAGAACTTGTTTAGATTGAACACGAGTCATGGCATAGTCATACTCGTATATCCAATCTTTATTTCTTGATCCCCAAGTAGAACTAGAATAAACGAATAAGCTCGATATCTCATATCGACTCATTCGAGCATGGCCATGCATTTTAGTTCTCACTTGATCAAGGGCCAAACACATCTCCTGTTATATAGGAGGGACAAATCCTATCTCGATCAGTCAACATCCCTCTACATAATTCGTAGTGTATCCAATAGTCGCCTTTATAGATTACCCTGTTACGGGTAACGTTTGACGATATCAAGATACATAACTCCTTATGTTGGGATCTCTGATGATCACAAGTCGTAAGGATTACATACATTATTATCACTATGGGAATTGCATATGACGATCATATAACTATCCATGTTGCATTCTCATGGTGGGTCTGTCCAGTACATCGTTCTCTAACATGTACCCATATGTTGATTTGATATCTCATATCAATGAACAATTCATCGATCAACATATACTAGTCTCTACGTATTATCATTATCCCTATTCATGATAATACTTGACTAGGGACATCTTTAAGAATAATACAATATTATTCTAGGACATTAACATATATATTAATTCACAATGCACAGTTAAAAGAATAATATATAATAATGAATTGCCATTCATAAAACCATATTACAGAATATGTCACAAACAATCATCTAATGACTTGTCTTAGGGCATATCCCAACAAATCTCCCACTTGCACTAAGACCAATCAGACATACTCTTAATGCCTAGAGATCTAGTATGACGATCATGCTACTGCTGTGACAGTGGCTACGTCAATGGGTCAGATACATTATCATCTGTTGGTACTTTGCATATCTTAGGCAAAACACATATCCTTATTGCGATCGAAAATCATCTTTGTTGGTTTGGAAGCTTGCATCAGTGTAACCCATTACATTGAGCTCTTCCTCACCTCCATAAATCAAGAATGTATCCTTAGTCCTTCTCAAGTACTTCAGGATGTTCTTGACAGCAATCCAGTGACTTTCACCTGGATCAACTTGATATGTGCTCGTCATGATCAAAGCATACGATACATCGGGACGAGTACATATCATGGCATACATGATAGATCCAATAGCTGACGCGTATGGAATCTTACTCATGCGTTGTCTCTCATCTGGTGTTGAAGGACACTGTTCCTTCGAGAGATAAATGCCATGCGTCATAGGCACGAATCCTTTCTTTGATTCTTGCATGCTAAACCTTTTAAGCACCTTGTCTATGTATGTACTTTGACTTAGACCAAGAAGCCTTCTCGATCTAGATCTATAGATCTTGATTCCTAATACATAGGTAGCTTCTCCTAAGTCTTTCATCGAAAAGCAATTCCCCAGCCAAATCTTTACAGATTGCAAGGCAGGGATATCATTTCCAATAAGAAGTATGTCATCTACATACAACACTAGGAAAATGATTACGCTCCCACTGACCTTCTTGTAGACACAAGGTTCATCTTCATTTTTGATAAAACCAAACTCTTTGATTGCATCATCAAAACGAAGATTCCAACTCCGAGAAGCTTGCTTCAATCCATAAATGGATCGTTGTAGCTTGCATATCTTTCCAGCATCCTTTGGATCGACAAAACCCTCGGGCTGTGTCATGTACACATCCTCGAGCAGATTTCCATTAAGGAAAGCTGTTTTGACATCCATCTGCCAGATTTCATAATCATGAAATGCAGCTATTGCAAGTAAGATCCTTATGGATTTAACCATGGCCACTGGTGAAAAGGTTTCATCATAGTCAATACCATGAATTTGTTTGAATCCTTTTGCAACCAGCCGACCTTTATAGGTTTGTACGTTACCATCCATATCGGTCTTTTTCTTGAAAATCCATTTGCACCCTATGGGTCGTACCCCTTCAGGTGGATCAACCAAAGTCCATACTTGGTTTGCATACATGGATTCCATCTCAGATTTCATGGCCTCTTGCCATTTCTCAGAATCATTGCCCATAATAGCTTGTTGATAAGATGACGGCTCATCCTCATCAATAAGTAGTAAGTCACCTTGTTGAGTCACAAGAAATCCATATCTCTGTGGCTCCCGGTGTACTCTTACAGACCTACGCTGGGCTTGTGTCTCTTGAGCAGGTGCTTCTTCCACAACAGCTTGTGGTGCCTGCTCTGTTTCCATCTCAATCTCAGGTTCAGTGTTTTCTTGTGGTTGAACTTCATTAAGTTCTATTTTTCTCCCACTGGTTTTTCTAGAAATAAATTCTCTTTCAAGAAATACACCAGTCCGAGCAACAACTACTTTGTTCTCGGTAGGATAATAGAAATAGTACCCTTTCGTTTCCTTAGGATACCCCACAAATAAACACTTATCAGATTTGGGTCCAAGTTTGTTAGTGGCGTGACGTCTAACGAAAGCCTCACAACCCCAAATCTTCATAAAAGACATACTAGGACGCTTCCCAGTCCATATCTCATATGGTGTCTTTTCCACTGATTTAGATGGAACACGGTTCAGTAAGAAAATCGCTGTTTCTAGAGCGTGTCCCCAAAACGATATCGGAAGATCTGCATGACTCATCATTGATCTAACCATGTCTAACAAGGTTCGATTTCTCCTCTCGGATACACCATTCCATTGTGGAGTATACGGAGGAGTGAGTTGTGGGACTATCCCACACTCCTTTAGATAGTCATGAAACTCTTGGCTTAAGTATTCTCCTCCTCGATCTGATCGAAGGATTTTGATACTCTTGCCAAGTTGGTTTTGTACTTCATTCTTGAAATCTTTGAACTTTTCAAAGGTTTCATGCTTATGTTTCATTAGGTACACATACCCATATCTACTGAGGTCATCAGTAAATGTAACGAAGTATTGAAAACCACCTCTAGCTTGTGTACTTATTGGTCCACATACATCACTATGTAATAGTCCCAATAAAACATTTGCCCTTTCAACATGTCCCTTGAAAGGGGCTTTAGTCATCTTGCCCATTAAACAAGATTCGCATGTTTCATATGATTCAAAATCAAATGAATCTAATACTCCATCCTTATGAAGTTTAGATATGCGGTTCTCGTTTATGTGGCCCAAGCGACAGTGCCAGAGATAAGTCGGATTACAATCATTATTTTTAATCCTTTTAGTATTTATGTTATAGATAGGCATATCAAGATTTAATACATAAAGACCATTCACCATTTGTGCACTAGCATAAAACATATCATTTAAATAAATAGAACAACAATTGTCCTTTATTATAAATGAAAAACCATACTTGTCCAAACAAGAAATAGATATTATGTTTTTAGTAATAGAAGGCACAAAATAACAATCTTTCAAAATCAGTGATAAACCAGAAGGTAAAGCTAAATGATAATCTCCTATAGCTAATGCAGCAACTCTTGCTCCATTTCCAACTTGGAGATCAACTTCACCTTTCGCCAATGTCCTACTCCTTTTGAGATCCTGCACATTTACACAAATGTGAGATCCACATCCAGTATCTAATACCCATGATGAAGAAGTAGATAAATTGACTTCTATAACAAAAATACCTGAAGCGGAAGTCACACTTCCTTTCTTTAGATCCTCCAGATATACTTTGCAGTTTCTTTTCCAATGGCCGGTCTCACCGCAATGGAAACAGTTCCCTTCCTTTGCTATCCCTCCCTTTGGCTTTAGTGCAGAAGACTTTGGCTTAGATTTAGCAAATACCTTCTTTGCTTTCTTGTTGCCTTTAGCTTTGGCCCTTCCTTTGCCCTTATTCACAATAAGGACATTTGTGGCCTTAGTCTTCTTAGTATTTGCTTCATATGTTCTCAACATACCAAGCAACTGTGGTAGAGTCTTTTCCATGTCAGTCATGTTGTAATTTACTACAAATTGACTGAAGCTCTCAGGCAACGATTGCAAGATCACATCGGTGGCCAACTCTTGGTCCAATGGAAAACCTAGCTTGTCCAGATTCTCAATGTACCCAATCATCTTGAGCACATGAGTTCCACTAAGCTTCCTTCTACCATCCTGCACTGAAATAACGCCTTAGAGACGTCATACCTCTCTTGTCTTGCTTGCTGTTGGTACAACTGCTTTAAGTGTTCGATCATATCGAACGCCTCCATTTCCTCATGTTGCTTCTGAAGCTCAGAGTTCATGGTGGCAAGCATGAGGCACCCAACATCAAGTGCGTCACTCTGATGCTTCTTGTAAGCATCCTTTTCGGTTCTTGTAGTCGTTAGGGGAGGTTCCTCAGCGGGTAAGGGTTCCTCTAGGACATATTGTTTCTTTTCTTGTTTGGGGACTATCCTCAAGTTCCTATGCCAGTCTAGGAAATTTGTCCCATTTAATTTGTCCTTCTCAAGGACCGATCGCAGTGATAAAGTGCTAGTAACGTTGTTAGTTGCCATGGATATCTACAATATAAATATGCAAAATAAGTTTATGATTTAAATCATTTAACATGGTCTTATATTAAATGATACTCCCACTATTTTGTTAAAAAAATATCAATCCTCGAAACCTTTAGTGGGCCAAGATCCATATTTCACTTAATCTTGAGTTAGCTTTGGCTAATCGCCCAAGACTCGGTTATTTAGGTAGACAACACTTTGTCAATTACATCACATATAATTCTTGGATAGTTGGACGAACAACACTTTGTTCAATTCATCAAATGAATTATAATCCAACCCATGCCTCTAGGTTCCCAATCCTATTGAGATAACCTAGTTAAGTCGTACCCAATTAAAGTATAACGGATATCACTTTTATCCTTTCGCGCCTTACTAAGATTGCCACGGTGCTTTGCTTTGGCAAACCCACACATGTACAATCGAAGTTATTGACGAGTACTTTTATCTTGGAAGGCATCTAAAACTTAATATTTTAGAGGGATTTATTGATCTCATGATTAATTTGATAATTTAAAATATGTCCACTACATATAGTTGTATACATATCTACATATATGTGTAATACTATTATCAAACTAAAACATAAGATAAATCATGCATCAACATACATAATTAAACGTGACATGGTTATAGCCCCTACTAATGATTTTCTCAAGCCAATGAGAAAATCCTATGAGTCAACCTAAGGTAACTTCACAAGCACCTTCCTTGGCTCCAATTTGTGAATGGCCTCCTCATCCCGGCACGATGCTCCATCTTCATTGATCACCATCAATAAAATAAACTACACTATTTACAAGATATAGAATTCCTCGATTCACATTCGAGGGGAACATAGGGGAGGGATTACATTTAGAATGAAATAGAGAAAGGCACGACACGCAGGTAGTATTATAAATTACAAACATCCACAAATCCTATCTAATAGGTCAAAGGGCTATAACCACGCACCATGCTCAAACAACACATAAAGCATGCATTAACATTTAATTAATTAAATTCTAAACATTTTAAATTTAATTCTAATTAAAACTGTAAAATAATTTTTGAAAAATTATCGTATGCTCGGGACATCACATGCCTCGAACTAAAGCGATTAAGACACGAACCACCATGGTTCGAACCACAAACACTCGGCTGGACCATTGATGGGCCTAGGGTTCGAAACCCTAGCCCATGGCCGAGCCAAGCTCGAGCGGCGGCGGCGCTAGGGTTCCAAACCCTAGCCGCCTCGCACCATCATTATTTTTATCGAGCCAACTTGCTTGAAACAACGAAATTCATGAGCCACAAGCTACGATCCAACCATGGACGGTTCATGACGGTGACGGCTTAACCATCTCGAGCCAAGGGTTCGAAAAACCCTAGCCCTCATGTGGTGTAGCCGTCGACCCTCATAATTCCGTGGACCATGATCGAACCAACTTGCACCTTCTCAATACTTTATCGAGCCAATAGAGTTCAAAACCCTAGATAGTGTGACGGCTTGACCCATGCACGAGCCAGGGTCCGAACCCTAGCCCTTATTCGGCGGCTGCATGGCCATGCACGAGCTAATGGGTTCGAAACCCTAGCTCATGCGGCGGCCGTGAGCCAAGGTGACTAGGGTTCGAAACCCTAGCCATCCTTTGGTGGCTGCCGTGAGCCATGCATGGGCTAACACCTCGATTTTACGCTTTCGTGTATCGTATACAATTATTCGCCAATTATATCAAATACAATTATACGATGATTTTCATAAACTAAAATTAATTTCATATCATATATGAATTTAAACAGTTTTAATAGCATGCAATATTAATTCTAACATGATTAACACAATTTAATCACATAGATCCGATATGAGCCTTGTACACGGCTCTGATACCACTGTAAGTAATCCCATGAGCATACAACGCAGCGGAATAAAATTTTAGGAGTACTAACACCGGATCTATACATAGGTAATCATATCGGATTAAGGAATACATAAGAGTCTCACCCTTGTAGCGTGTTTGAAGCAGAATCCACGGAGCAGCACCACGTCCTACGCCTTCTCCGAGTCAATAGCAAAACTCGATGAGTTTTGCCTCAACGGTATCCACACGATCAAATCGGGTGAAGGGATGGTTTAATAACAAGTTGCTAGACAAGTTATTAAACCGGAACAAGGAACACACACTCGATTCTCAATCGAAAACTCGCCGGAATCACAATCCCTCTTCGGCTATCAAAGAAAAGCCGAGAGCAAATTGCAAGAGGCGGCCGAGAGCTTATGTTGTGTGTAGGTTTTAATGTTATGAAGTTCTCTTTTAATTAAACACCTTGTAATCATCTTTTATTTAATTAATTAAAGGCTTTCATAAAGCCTCATGGGCTTAAGCCCATGATTTAATTAATCATCATGATTATTAATTAAGACTCCTCTTAATTATTTAATTCATCCCATGAATTTAATTTCCCTTCTCGATTTAATCTTTTGTGCGACCCGATAGGATCTTGTAATGTTGGCAGTGACATAAAATCTCATTTTATGTCTCAAGCATTGAGCGGTATCTAGCAACACATCAATGCTACCCAAATTACAAGAATGTCAATGACTCGACATAACCTTTAGAACTTGTGATAATATTAATCATGTAACTTAATCCCTTTGTCCTTTGTGTTTAGATCGAACACGAGTCATGGAATAGTCATACTCGTATATCCAATCTTTATTTCTTGATCCCCAAGTAGAACTAGAATAAACGAATAAGCTCGATATCTCATATCGACTCATTCGAGCATGGCCATGCATTTTAGTTCTCACTTGATCAAGGGCCAAACACATCTCCTGTTATATAGGAGGGACAAATCCTATCTCGATCAGTCAACATCCCTCTACATAATTCGTAGTGTATCCAATAGTCGCCTTTATAGATTACCCTGTTACGGGTAACGTTTGACGATATCAAGATACATAACTCCTTATGTTGGGATCTCTGATGATCACAAGTCGTAAGGATTACATACATTATTATCACTATGAGAATTGCATATGACGATCATATAACTATCCATGTTGCATTCTCATGGTGGGTCTGTCCAGTACATCGTTCTCTAACATGTACCCATATGTTGATTTGATATCTCATATCAATGAACAATTCATCGATCAACATATACTAGTCTCTACGTATTATCATTATCCCTATTCATGATAATACTTGACTAGGGACATCTTTAATAATAATACAATATTATTCTAGGACATTAACATATATATTAATTCACAATGCACAGTTAAAAGAATAATATATAATAATGAATTGACATTCATAAAACCATATTACAGAATATGTCACAAACAATCATCTAATGACTTGTCTTAGGGCATATCCCAACAGTTTATTCCAATGATATTATTTATTTCGTTATACACACGCAATATATGTGCATAGTCCGCTAGTACCATTGAACACAAAGCCCGTTAGCCCACGAAAGTAGATTTGCTGGCCTTAAAGATTACTAATTATGTAGGGGTTTATACTTGACACAGAAAGCAGAAGAAACCTCCAGTTCCTATAAAAACGGGAAGCGAGTGCAGTGCACGTGAATCCCTCTTCCCGCTCGCCAAAAACTGCAGAACAAGTAGTTGAAAGAGGAGGAAAATCGTGAATACAATGAAGTATGTTTTGGTAACCGGCGGCGTGGTGAGCGGCCTGGGCAAAGGCGTCACTGCCAGTAGCATCGGCGTTGTGTTGAAGGCCTGTGGACTTCGTGTAACATCAATTAAAATTGGTGAGTAAATTGACCTTTTTCTTTTGTATTTGGCAGTTTTTTATGATTGTTTCTGCTTTTCCACTGTTTAATTTTGCATAGGAAAAAACTATTTCACGATTATGATATGTTTTTTTGTTTGTTTGGAGTGGAAGTACGATACGATTTTTGTTTTCTAGCTTAGTTTTTTGTTTTGTGTTGTGGCAGACCCTTACTTAAATACAGATGCTGGTACAATGTCTCCATTTGAGCACGGGGAGGTCTTTGTTCTTGATGATGGTGGAGAGGTGACAATTCCACTTCTCAATTTGTTTCTATGCAATAGCTTTTGCATGCACCATTCTAGTTATTTGGAGCAATTTTGGTGTCAAATGGTTGTTTGGCAGTAACCGTGACTACTTGCACTATTATGGTGGAAGTATATTTTTTAAAATTTTGTGCTTGGTAATTTAATACTTGCGATCTTTAAATATTTTATTTTTTCCAAACTTCGGTTTAATTTTATTCTCACTGCCATGTGTTTGAATCGAGCAATTAATTACAACAACTATTTTGTTTCTATATCCTGCTTGTTTCTGTGCAGGAGCATTCCTGAGCTCCTGTAGTTTAAACTTGAAATCATTTCTGCATGCTTATATAGACAATTTGTGATGTTTTCCATGCTTTTTGAGCTTGAAAGCTATTATCTCAGTATCTTTTGCAATTATTTAATAGGTGGATCTGGATTTAGGTAATTATGAACGGTTTTTTAGACGTAACACTGACTAGGGACAACAATATCACAACAGGAAAGATATATCAGGTACTTGTGACCGTAATTGACCTTATGGTGGTGTTGTTTTTTGTTTCTTTCCTAAGGAGTTGGTTGTTTTTCCATTGGCAGTCTGTCCTTGAAAAGGAAAGGAGAGGTGATTATCTTGGAAAGACTGTACAGGTTGTGCTTAACTCCTGGATATGTTTAACTTATGTGCGATAGCAGAGAAGAAAATGAAACCTATTATCTGTCTTCTGGCTTTGAAATCAGGTAGTCCCTCACATAACTGATGCAATTAAGAACTGGATCGAATCAGTATCTGTTACTCCCGTGGATGGAAAAGATGGCCCTGCAGATGTTTGCGTAATAGAATTGGGAGGAACAGTAGGTAAAGTTTTCTGGATGTAAAACGCTCCTGCGGTTCTAGCTTGACATTTCTCAACCCCTATACCTTTTCGAGCCTAGTTAAGTAGAAAATGTGTTCTGTCCAGGTGATATCGAGTCAATGCCTTTTATTGAAGCTCTGCGGCAGTTATTCTTCTCAGTTGGTAAGGATTCAACATTTGCTGCTAAAAAAGTGAGATGCACGGTTCCTATAGCATCTGGATTTAGACTCAGATTCTTACTCTCCCTTTCTCAGTGGCATATATTGCGCTATCTTGAATAATTTTATTCTCTGTGAAACTTTCAGAGATATCTTAGAAGCTATGCTTTGACGTACTGAACTGCTTTATCTATGTGGTTTAGTCATTTGGATTAACTAAATAGTTGCAATTGGCATCAGTGTGTTTCTTCTCGCGTCGGTATTGTATTCCTCATGTTGCTCTTTTACATTTTCTCTGTAGGACAAGATAATTTCTGTTTGGTTCACGTGAGTCTTATACTTGTTCTTGGTGTTGTGGGTGAGCAAGTAATACTCTATTCCCTTGTGTAAAATTTCCACAAGCTGCACTCTACAATTTTTTTTTTTATATTACCGAGCCAAAGTCCTTATTCACCCGCATATCTGCAGAAAACAAAGCCCACACAGCACAGTGTGCGAGAATTGAGGGCATTAGGCTTGACCCCCCATTTTTTGGCTTGTCGTTCCGCACAGGTAGGTAGTTTTTGAGCAGTATAGTTGCCATTTTTTGCAGCTTTGAACTCCGTAGATATGTTGGATTTGTTTAAATCATGTGATTATTTTAAATTTTATTTTAGTTTTATTAAATAAGAGATGTGGTGTAAAACTCTTTAAGCTATTTTCTTCTGAATCCTTATAGAATTGTGTAAATAAAAATTACTTTTGCTTGAATTTTTGACATTTTTTCCTGGTTATGACTTCTCCTGTATCTTGTTATATGCTCTATTTTTTCCCATAACACTTTTCAAGGATATTCGAAACCTCATGGCTCTTTAGGTAGCATACGTTAGATATTGGTCAGCTTCCATGGTTGTTGCATGTAGAAAATTTGAATATGGGATCTCTAATGTTGCAGCCATTGTTGGAAAGCACAAGGCAGAAATTGTCCCAATTCTGTCATGTCCCTGTAAGAAGTTGTTTTGCAATGCCTGATTTGGGTTGTAGGAATTATCTTTCTGATACTTATGGTTTTTTTACACCTGTGATGGCATCTTTAGGTTGGCAACATTCTCAACATACATGATGTGCCGAACATTTGGCACGTACCTCTTCTGCTTCGGGTCAGTAATCATTATGTCGAGGGATGGGTATTATACTAGTCTTGGCTATTTGAGGTGGTCATTCTTAAACATCTGCTTCTTTCTTTTTCACCAGAACCAGAATGCACATGATGCCATTCTAAAACATCTGGACTTACTAAGGTCGGTTCTTTTTTGAATGTTTTTATTTATTTTCATATTTTCTCTATGCCTTGTGTGCTACAATATAGAAATTCTACAAGCACATGTTTTCTGCCTGCCTTGTATCATATTATTCTCTCATGCATGAATATGATTTGGAGAAAAGCAAAAATTATTTGTGTATGTATCATTGGCCGCATGCTTATATTGACTATTCGTGCATGCATTGTTTCAGTGTTGCCAAGATTCCCAATTTACAAGAATGGACTAAACGAGCTGAGATTTTTGACAACCTCACGAACTCCGTTAGTAGCAAACACCTGTTTCAGGTTTTGACTGAATTCTTTTTTATGTTGGCTGATGAATGCCTGCTTTTGCAGGTACGAATTGCAATGGTTGGGAAGTATGTTGGAATGCCAGATTCTTATTTATCTGTTGTTAAGGTGAGATCATGGTTACATCCAAGGGTGTTCTAGGGTTGGTTCTTATTTTTCATGCAGTGGGAAAATATATATATTGGCTTTTTGTTTCTAAGTGGTTTTTTTTTTTCGAGATCCCATGGATTGTCATAGACTCCATTTTATATTCCGGAATGGAATAGTCGCCTGGTTTCTAAGATTAGAGCTAAATCATTTGCTTTCTTTTCAGGCCCTTCTCCACGCCTGCATTGCTTGTTCATTGATACCAGCTATTGATTGGATTGCTGCTTCAGATCTTGAGGATGACAGCGCGGAATCGGTAAAGATGTCAAACAGTTGCATGATAGGACTCTCAATTATTTTGTTTAAAATCTGTGTTCTCAAATATTTTTTCCCCCATGACACAGTCACCAGAAGCTTATGCAGCTGCTTGGAGAACTCTTAGGGTATGGCCACGTTCTGATTTTTAACTAATGTGTTTATTTTTCTTCTATTTTAGAGGGGTACTGAACTACTGATTTATAACCTGTGGAGTGAAATTTGTTGTGCTCATATTTCCCGTTTCATAAACTGTTCATGTTTGGAAACTTTTTCATATTGTGCAGGAATGCAGATTTTGTAATTTCTCGAATTCAAAATTGTAGTTTCGTTATTATAGACATGACAGCACCTTATGTGTGGATTCTGTTGATAGTGTAGAATGGAGTACTTCGTTTTAATCACCACGAATCTTCACCACCTTTATTAAACCATGTCAGCAAGGTCACACAGGCTGCTCACAAGTTCCGGACCCTAAAATCTTTAGTTTTGTCCCCAATGCAATTTTGAAATCAAAGTTCTGTTTGGGGTCACCTTATTACCAAAACTAATGCTGGTTTTTTTGTTTACATATAATTGTTGCAGAGAACGCAAATATGTTGTTTCTTCTATGTCAAAAATCAATCTTATGACCAAAGTCCAATGTACTATCTGCCATGGCATCTATTTTATTTTTAGTTTACTGTAATGTTTCTTTTATAATTTACAACATGAAGTTCCCTTTTGTTAAACTACTCGCAAATTCTTCTAATCGCAAGACAACAAACAAACTTTATAGAATGCTGCATGTGTCTTGGTTCCTGG
Organism: Haberlea rhodopensis; assembly: GCA_907163345.1. NCBI lineage: Eukaryota > Viridiplantae > Streptophyta > Magnoliopsida > Lamiales > Gesneriaceae > Haberlea > Haberlea rhodopensis. The sequence continues at coordinate 83,578 of CAJQUN010000263.1, read as the reverse complement.
TGGGTTTGGAGATCGTGGGGTGAAAGGAATGATCTTGGCTGCCAAATATGTGAGAGAGAATAGAGTTCCATATCTTGGGATTTGTTTGGGCATGCAGATATCTGTGATTGAGATTGCAAGAAATGTAAGTTTTGTTCCTCAAACCATAGATATTGGTTTTTATATGTTAAAAGGGAAGCCTATAGGCAGTACATACTTTACAGGTTTTGGGATTAGAAAGTGCAGACAGTGAAGAGTTTGATGACAAGACACCCCACCCTGTGGTGATTTTCATGCCAGAAGTAAAATTTATTTGCATCATGTCTAAAGAGATTCTTTTAGAAATGTTGGCTCATTTGATTTATGACATTTTTCTTCTATACTTGTCTTCAGGGTTCAAAAACATATATGGGGAGCACAATGAGACTTGGTAGCCGTAAAACATTATTCCAAACTCCAGATTGCATAACATCAAAGCTGTAAGATCGAAAGCCGTAGACTTCTGCTAAATCTTGTGTAATCTTTTAGCTCTGTTCTGTATGCCTCGAAAAGTTTGAGCTCAAAAGTGACTAAATATTAGTTCAATTAATGGCGATAAAAAATACGTAAATGATGTCTAGCTTTCAAAACTATCTTTGCTTTTGTAAGAACTGTGGGGCTCTTTACACACAAAGTACATTAACACCCAGCTTTCGAATTTGATTGTTAAGTAGTACAATAATTATAAATGCAGATAAATCTTTCCATCAGTTTGATGAAACTTTACGTGGTGGTTGGTGGTGCCTTTTTTATTTTTCTATGTTTTAAGGATCATCCGTGTTATTGTTTCTTTCTCCTGATTCAGACTCAGTACAGCTACTGGAGTGTTCAAGAGAATGCACAAGGAGATTAGAAAATTTTTGACTGCAGTAAAATCCCTCTTTGAAATTTTCTAATTGTGTTTGTTTCTGTGTAGCTACCATAATTCAGAATATGTAGATGAGAGGCATCGGCACAGATATGAGGTTAATAGATGAGAAATTTTGATGAATTAAAATATATGATTGACATTTTTAGCTTAAATGCTTTTTCTTATTGATCGTATAGGTGAATCCTGAGATGGTCGGTATTTTGGAAGAATCTGGCTTGAAATTTGTTGGGAGAGATGAAACTGGGAAGCGGATGGAGGTCAGTTTCTTGCAAAATGCTCATCTTTCTAGTATTTTCTCTTGCAAATTTAGCTGTTCTGATTAGTTAGTTCCATACTTCCATTGATTGATCTCTGGCTCGCTGTCAAGTTGAGGTTTCTCTAAATTCTAGTTTATCATTTCCCCCCAAATGCTTTTAGTAATTTCTTTGGTTTGCATCCTTGAAATTAAAGTTTTCTTGGATTTCTAATTTTCCTTGTTTCTTATTGATTTATTTCTGCAGATTATGGAGCTTCCAGACCATCCATTTTATGTGGGGGTTCAGTTCCATCCAGAATTCAAGTCAAGGCCAGGGAGACCCTCGGCTGTATTCTTAGGTAATATAAATGGCCAATACTTAGTATCTGGTTAAGTGTTTTATGGACCTGATGACTTCATAACTTTTGGTGTTGATTTCTCATTCTTGATTATGCTGTTTTAGAAACTTTGGTGGTTGTAGTTTAATGTCTTAAGATGAGATTAATCAACCCTCACCCACACAGGAGTTCAAGTTTATTAGAAATCATAATACTAAGAAGCACGATTTTATTAGCATTTAGTTGTATTACAATTGGTTCTTTTCATTAGTATAAATAGGCTTCAATTCGTATTTTAGGCGCCAACTTTTCAAGTGTAATGCTTGTTGCTAATCAATGACTTACCAATTTTCTTCTTCAACAATCTGTGCATTGAGTTCTAATATGGATGAGAGAGCTAGATTTCGCGCACAATTTTTTTCATGGCGAAAGGCAATCAAACTCACTTCAAATGCTTCAGCAGTCGAATTGCTCCTGAGGATTCAAGTAGTCCATTCTACTTACGAAATGACGATCATCCTGGACCTGTTTTGGTCTCCCATCCACTTTTAGGAGTCAATTACAACACCTGGATCAGAGTGATGATTATGGCGTTAATAGCCAAAAACAAGCTAGGATTTGTTAATCGCTTGATTTTTACGTCCCGCTTTTGACGATTTGTTGCACGGAGCATTGATGCACTTACTACACTAGATTGAGAACGTTGTGGGATGAGTTAAAGGACTTCCAGCTAGTCTCAGTCTGTAACTGTGGTTCGATGCGAGATTGGGTGAATTACCAAAAACAGGAGTGTGCCATGCCATTTTTGATGGGATTGAATAACTCTTGCGCCCAAATTCGAGCACAGATACTCATGATGGATCCAATTCCAGTCATCTCAAAGATTTCTCGTTGGTAGTTTAGCAAGAGACGCGGAGATCTATTCACCAGAATATTTCCATGTCGTCAACTGATTCACATGTTGTGATGTCTCATCAATCCAGTGTTGCGGCTGTTAAGGCTCCTCAGTATGTCAAGGGAGGTAAAGCTGATAAAATTGTTTATACACATTGCGATTTTACAGGTCGCACTGTGGACAAGTGTTATGAATTGCATGGATATCCTCATGGACATACAAAATACAGACAGAAGCAGACTCTGAGAAAAGTCAATGCAAACCAAGTTTATGCTCCGGTGAATGAGTCATCAAGTGGAATCAGAGCTTCATCAATAAGTCCGGAGCGGTGTAAGCAGCTTATTGCTCCCTTAAGCTCCAAGCTTCAAACTGGTTTTGGCATTCCTTTGGCATCAACGCAACATGAGCCATCTGTTTCGTGCTTCAATGGTACATATTCCCCATCACTTTCCTCTAATTCGATTATGAATTTTAGCTGGGTGCTTGATACTGCTGCAACACATCACACATGCTGCTCTTCACGCTTTCCTCGCCAAAGTCACACTTCCAAATGGTCTCACAGTACCTGTTACACGTACATGGACGGTACATTTATCAAACGATTTGATCTTGAGAGTTGTATTGTTTGCTCCTCAATTTCGTTTCAATTTGCTTTCAGTAACCTCACTCACTAAACAAACAAATCGCTCATTGTCTTTTTCTTCCGATCTTTGTCATATTGAGGCATCTTTACGTTCTTGACCGTTGTACTCTACCAAACATCTGTAATGTTTCTTTAAACAAGATTGAACTATGACATTATAGAATGGAACACCCATCATTTACTAGATTGTCTGTAATAGGGAATGAGTAACACTTTGCTCCTATCAATGAAGATTCACATACTTGTTCCATATGTCATTTCTCTAAGTAAAAGAACTCCCTTTCATTCGAATAATATACTTTGTGATAGTCTTTTCAAATTGGTTCATATCGATATATGGGGACCATTTAGTTCCTTGAGTGTTGAAGGGTACACATATGTTCTTACAATTGTTGATGATCACTCTCGCTTCACTTGGGTATATATGTTGAGAAAGAAGTCCGACGTATTAGAAATATTTCCTATGTTTTGTGCAATGGTACAGACTTAGTTTCAAAGAAATGTGCAATCGTTCGTACAAACAATGCACCTGAGTTGAATTTGATTTTTCCAAGGCCAAAGGTATTGTTTCTCACCATTCTTGTGTTGAGTGACCACAACAAAACTCTGACGGAAACATCAACATATCCTAAATGTTGTTCGAGCCTTGTTATTTCAATTTGGAGTCCCTTTGGTGTATTGGAGTGACTAAGTCTTCACAACAGTTTATCTAATAAACATGACTTTATCTCCTCGTTTGACACATAAAACTCCTTTTGAGTTGTTAGGGAATAATAATAGAGTTACCCGATTGGAGACTAGCCAATGAAATCAACTCTTGGTTGTATTTTGTGTTGGTGTAAAAGTGATAGACATATCACTCGGACTTTGGTTATCTGTTTCGTACACTTGCAACTCAATGACGAAACAAACTGTTCGCTCAGTCCGTCAAATGTGTCTTTATGGGATATAGCACTTCGCACAAAGGCTACATTTTCTACGATCCTCGCAATCATCGCTTTCGCATTTCTCGCCACGTTATCTTCTTTGAAACACAATACTTCTTCCCTACTACCCATATACCCAAGCCTGACCCATTATGCTTCTTTCCTTTGATGACTTATCACCCTCTACTACTTGCTTCACACAAGGAATTGTGTATGAAAGGCGTCGTCCAACAATGCCTCCTCTTGAGCCTGATCCGCCACCTAACCCTGTCATGTCTCTGGCGCATCCGCCTCCAATGGTTCCCGACGCCACTGTTCGGCGGCCTACTCGACCCTCACATCCTCCAGATCGGTATGGTTTCTCTACTAGTTCATTTCATGATGTTTTGTCATGTAATCCTGTTCCTACATCATATTCTGAGGCTGTTAAGCATGAAATGTTGCCAAAATGCAATGGATTTGGAACTACGGGCTCTTCAAGACAATGACACCTGGGATATTGTCCCTTGTCCCTCACATGTTAAAGCTATTGGATGTAAGTGGATTATTCTCTTAAACTCCGCTCAGATGGAACATTGGATCGATACAAAGCTAGATTAGTTGCTCTTGGTAATCGACAAGAATATGGAATAAATTATGAAGATACTTTTGCTCCCGTTGCAAAAATGACCACAATTCGTCTTGTTCTTCCATTGCTGCTTCTCATGGTTGGATGCTTCGTCAAATGGATGTTAAGAATGCTTTCCTTCACGGTGATCTTAAAGAGGATGTGTACATGAAACTTCCTCATGGTCTTACTCATGCTACCATAGTCAGTATGCAAATTAAAACGCTCATTATATGGCTTGAAACAGGCTCCCAGTGCTTGGTTTGACAAATTTCGAACCACATTGCTTCAATTCTCCTTCCAACAAATCAAATACGACTCCTCCCTTTTTATTTGCAAGTCATCTTTGGGTATTGTTCTCCTTCTTGTCTACGTCGACGATATTGTCATTATGAGGCCCAATTCGACATTGATTACACAGCTACGACAACATCTAAATGTTCCATTCCATATGAAAGATCTTGGTCCACTAACATACTTCTTGGGGCTGGAAATTCATCTTGGACCCAATGGTATATTTATGAACCAACACAAATATGCACAAGATCTCACCACCATGGCTCGTGTTCAGGAATCTTCCTCCGTGGATACTCCTTTGGAAATAAATGTCAAATATCGACTTGAGGAAGGTGATCTTCTATTTGATCCTACTATGTATCGGCAACTGGTTGGGAGCTTGAATTATTTGACAATCACCCGTCCTGGCATCTCTTTTGTAGTACACCAAGTTAGTCAGTTTGCAATCTCTTACACACTTGCATCTTGCAGCAGCTCGCCGAATCATCCGATACCTCAGTGGTTCGCCTTCTCGCGGATTGTCTTTCCAGCCGGAAATCCGCTTATTATCTCTGCCTTCAGTGGTGCTGATTGGGCTGGATGCCCAGATACACGACGTTCTGTCACCGGTTGATGTATGTTTCTAGGTAAGTCCTTAATCTCATGGAAAAGCAAGAAGCAGGACCGTGTTTCCAAGTCCTCTTCAGAGTCTGAATATCGTGCTATGTCTGCCGCTTGCTCTGAAATTCTATGGTTACGTTGTCTTTTAGATGAACTTGTTTTCTCTCAAGCCCCGACAACACAAGTGCTATCCAAATTGCAACGAATCCTATTTTCCACGAACGCACATAACATATCGAGGTGGATTGCCACTCTATTCGCGAGGTCTTTGACAACAACATTATTACTCTCCCGCATGTTTCCACCGATCTCCAACTTGTCGACATCTTCTCTAAGACTATGACTCGCCAGCGTCACAAATTCTTAGTTGGCAAATTGGTACGTCTCGACCAACCCGTATCAATTTGGTGGGTGGTGTGGGTGGTTTATGACAGACATATCACTCGGACTTTCCTTCTTCATCTCACGACTTTCCTTCTCCAACAAAGCAATCACACACTTTCCTTTTAAATGTTGTATATTGTCTTACCTTAATTAGGGACTAGATTAGGGGTAATTATTGTAGATTGGCATAATCATTGTAATATATATACCGGGTGAAAGCTGAAATAGGACAACTGTAAAAAATAAATAATTTGAGAGTTGAAAATACTCTTTATTAATTTAATCATTAAAAGAGTTACAATGACTATCTATTTATAGGTGAATATAAAGATTAATAGAAGGAAACTACCTAGTTATCTCTATCTAAATCAAATCAAACTAAATCTAGATAATATTATCCTACCAAATTTATAATATTATCCTGCCAAGTTTAAACACAAAGATTTAAATACTAAATCTTTATCTAATTATTCAACACTCCCCCTCAAGTTGATGCATCTATATCAATCATGCTCAATTTGCCTTCAAAATCTGTTTGAGACTTCCTCCTTTTTCTCGGAGTCTTACCCTTTTTCTTGGAGTTTGCGTCTGCTAGTTTGCGCCTCCTTCTCTTTTGGGAGTTTGCGTCTGCTCCTCCTTTGGGAGTCTGCGTCTGCTCCTCTTTTGGGAGCTGCATCTGCTAGTCTGCGTCTCCTCCTATTTTGGGATTTGTAGAGTTGTAGAATCAAGAACGACAGTGGATAGCGATGGGCGCCTGGGACGAAACATTAGAGGAGTCTGATGAACTGGAACCACTGCTGTTCCCGAAAAAGCCCCAGAAAAAGCCATTTTTACCATCAAAAGGTTGTGGTTTGCGCTAATTTTGCAAATTGAGTGCTGCTATGGAAGGGAAAAAACAAACAATCGTGAGGTCACTGTACCAAACAGACACGAAGTTACTGTCAAAAAATCAAGAATTTATTCTGGACAGGAAGAAAAAAATCGCAATGGGTATGACTTTGAACCCAAGATATGATCGTGCAATTGGAATCTGGATGGCTGGATTCTTTAGGGGAAAAAAACAATCACACACTTTCCTTTTAAATATTGTAAATGTTGTATACTGTCTTACCTTAATTAGGGACTAGATTAAGGGTAATTATTGTAGATTGACATAATCATTGTAATATATATACCGGGTGAAAGCTGAAATAGGACAGCTGTAAAAAATAAATAATTTGAGAGTTGAAAAAACTCTTTATTAATTGAATAAATAATAGAGTTACAATGACTATGTATTTATAGTTGAATATAAAGATTAATAGAAGGAAACTACCTAGTTATCTCTATCTCTATCTAAATCAAATCAAACTAAATCTAGATAATATTATCCTACCAAACTTATAATATTATCCTACCAAGTTTAAACACAAAGATTTAAATACTAAATCTTTATCTAATTATTCAACACTCCCCCTCAAGTTGATGCATGTATATCAATCGTGCTCAACTTGCCTTCAAAATCTGTTTGAGACTTCCTCCTTTTTCTCGGAGTCATACCCATTTTCTTGGAGCTTGCGTCTGCTAGTCTGCGCCTCCTCCTCTTTTGGGAGTCGGCTTCTGCTAGTTTGCTTCTCTTTTGGGAGTCTGCGTCTGCTCCTCTTTTGGGAGTCTGCGTCTGCTCCTCTTTTGGGGAGCCTGCATCTGCTAGTCTGCGTCTCCTCCTATTTTGGGTTTGTAGAGTTGTAGAATCAAGAACGACAGTGGATAGCGATAGGCGCCTGGGACGAAAATTAGAGGAGTCTGGTGAACTGGAACCACTGCTGTTCCCGAAAAAGCCCCAGAAAAGCCATTTTTACCATCAAAAGGTTGTGGTTTGCGCTAATTTTTGCAAATTGAGTGCTGCTATGGAAGGGAAAAAACAAACAATCGTGAGGTCACTGTACCAAACAGACACGAAGTTACTGTGGCAAAAAATTCCGAATACTGTAGCAAAAACTCAAGAATTTATTCTGGACAGAGAAGAAAAAAATTGCAATGGGTATGACTTTGAACCCAAGATATGATCGTGCAATTGGAATCTGGATGGCTGGATTCTTTAGGGGAAAAAAAGCAATCACACACTTTCCTTTTAAATATTGTAAATGTTGTATATTGTCTTACCTTAATTAGGGACTAGATTAGGGGTAATTATTGTAGATTGTCATAATCATTGTAATATATATACCGGGTGAAAGCTGAAATAGGACAGCTGTAAAAAATAAATAATTTGAGAGTTGAAAACACTCTTTATTAATTGAATCATTAAAAGAGTTACAATGGCTATGTATTTATAGTTGAATATAAAGATTAATAGAAGGAAACTACCTAGTTATCTCTATCTCTATCTACTAAATCAAATCAAACTAAATCTAGATAATATTATCCTACCAAACTTATAATATTATCCAAGTTTAAACACAAAGATTTAAATACTAAATCTTTATCTAATTATTCAACACTCCCCCTCAAGTTGATGCATGTATATCAATCATGCTCAAATTGCCTTCAAAATGTGTTTGAGACTTCCTCCTTTTTCTCGGAGTCTTACCCGTTTTCTTGGAGTTTGCTTCTGCTAGTCTGCGCCTTCTCCTCTTTTGGGAGTCTGCTTCTGCTAGTCTGCTTCTCTTTTGGGAGTCTGCGCCTGCTCCTCTTTTGGGGGAGCCTGTGTCTGCTAGTCTGCGTCTGCTCCTCTTTTGGGGGAGCCTGTGTCTGCTAGTCTGCGTCTGCTCCTCTTTTGGGGGAGCCTGCATCTGCTAGTCTGCGTCTCCTCCTATTTTGGGATTTGTAGAGTTGTAGAATCAAGAACGACAGTGGATAGCGATGGGTGCCTGGGACGAAACATTAGAGGAGTCTGATGAACTGTAACCACTGCTGTTCCCGAAAAAGCCCCAGAAAAAGCCATTTTTACCATCAAAAGGTTGTGGTTTGCGCTGAATTTTGCAAATTGAGTGCTGCTATGGAAGGGAAAAAACAAAACAATCGTGAGGTCACTGTACCAAACAGACACGAAGTTATTGTAGCAAAAAATTCCGATTATTGTAGCAAAAAATCAAGAATTTATTCTGGATAGAGAAGAAAAAAATCGCAATGGGTATGACTTTGAACCCAAGATATGATCGTGCAATTGGAACCTGGATGGCTGGATTCTTTAGGGCAAAAAAGCAATGAAAAGATAAATGCTTGATGGCAAAGAACCGTTTTGACTCTACAACTACTGTAGGCCAAGCCGCCGGCAGTTTGGTTGAGATAGCAACAACTCGCCGGCGGCTAGGGTTTGATAATCTTTAACCTTAGTTTTTCAATCTGGGCTCTGATACCATGTTAAGAATACATGGGGTTCCAACTCGAAACCAATTGGCTATGAGTGAAGTAGCCCATGTATCTTATAAGGAGCTAACAAAGCTTGTAGTTTCTCAATGTGGTACAAGTCTCAACACACCCCCTCACGTGTGATATTATATAAGTCAAACACGTGGACTGATAATGCGGGTGACGGTGTATTGAAACCTGTCTCTGATGCCATGTAAAAAATAAATAATTCGAGAGTTGAAAATACTCTTTATTAATTGAATTAATAAAAGAGTTATAATAACTATCTGTTTATAGGTGAATATAAAGATTAATAAAAGAAAACTACCTAGTTTATCTCTATCTGAATCAAATCAAACTAAATCTCTAGATAATATTATCCTACCAAACTTATAATATTATCTTACCAAGTTTAAACACACGGATTTAAATACTGAATCTTTATCTAATTATTCAATACTAACAAAAAGGATGCCAGAAGCAGCCATCTGGACCTCAAGGCCAACAAAATACTGTAAGAGACCAAGGTCTTTCATATGAAAAGAAGTTTTGAGATGTTGTAGCTGCTGAATGAGGTCAATATCAGATCCCGTAATCACAATGTCATCAATATAGACTAGAAGTAGTACAATACTTGCATATGTTTTGCGGAGAAACAGGGATTAATTGAACTGGCTTTGATCAAACTGGAAGGCAAGCAGAGTGGAGCGAAATTTCTCAAACCATGCCCACAGAGCTTGCTTGAGACTATACAAAGAGCGACGTAACCTACACATTTCCGAGGAAGGAGTAATAAACATACCAGGAGGCGGGGACATAAAGATTTCTTCCTTGAGATCGTCATGCTGAAAAGTATTTTTCACATCCATCTGGCAAGAATGACCATCCTTGTGAGGCGGCGAGAGCTAAGATAGTACGAATAGTAGTCACTTTGGCAACATGGGCAAATGTTTCTTCGTAATCAATGCCATATTCCTAGTGATTCCCAAGAGCCACAAGCCGAGCTTTGTATCTGTCGATGGATCCATCAGAGTGGAATTTAATAGAATACACTCACTTACAACCTATGGGCTTGGTGCCAGATGGACAAGACACAATATCCCAAGTATTCTTAAAGGGCTTGGAGCTCTTCCTGCATGGTTCGGTGCCAACATGCTTGGGAGGCGGCCTGAGTATAAGAACGAGGCACAACAACAGTATCGAGGATGGCTGTAAGTGAGGTGGGAGAAAAGCCATACCGATCAGGGGGTTTAGAAACCCGAGTGAAGCTTTGTAATGGAGGAACTGTGAGTGGATCAGGTGGTGGAACTGTGAGTGGAACGGACCATGGAGCACGCCGATGGTAGACTAGACCTGGTTTAAAACGCTCAATAGAAGAAATTGCATCATCAAAAGAAGGAAGAACCACAGTAAGAGGGTCAGAGACAACATGAGTTTGAAAGAAATATTGAGTCTCAAAGAAAATAACATTCCGAGAGATTCGAAATTTATGTGGAAGAGCATCATAACAAATGAATCCTTTCTACGTTGGACAATATCCCATAAAAGCACCCATAACAGATTGTGCAGCAAGATTATAACGATCATTTGCCAAACGATTGATATTCAGGGCCATGCCAAATAAACAAAAATAAGGAGAATCATCATTTAAAACAACAGTTGGCAAACGATTAATCAAATAAACCGTAGTGGATAATGCTTCAACCCAAAATTTGGTTAGGACAGATGAATCAAGTAACAATGTACTAACAACATCTAATAATGATGATTCTTAAGTTTGGCCACCCATTTTGTTGTGGTGTTTAAGGACAAGATCGTTGAGAGATGATTCCGTGGTGTCAAAGATATTCCTGAAAGGCATGAGACATGTATTCCCCCAAGTCGGAACATAATGTTTACGAGTATTGAATTGAGTCTCAATAAGTGCAACAACTGATTGAAATATAGAGAACACCTCAGATTTCGGATTTAGAAAATATATCCAAGTATATCTATTAAAATCGTCAATAAACGTAACAAAGTATCGATATTAAGCATGAGAGACAACCGGACTAACACTCCAGACATCCGGATGCACAAGATCAAAACATTGAGAAGCACGACTACCATGCGTAGGAAAAGGTAAAGTTTTACCCTTACTAAGCCGACAAGTAGCACAATCAAAGGAATGAGAATAAGTAAATAATTCCGAGAGATTCAAAATTTATGTGGAAGAGCATCATAACAAATGAATCCATAACAGATTGTGCAGCAAGATTATGACGATCATTTGCCAAATGATTGATATTCACGGGCCATGCCAAATAAACGAAAATAAGGAGAATCATCATTTAAAACAACAGTTGGCAAACATTTAATCAAATAAACCGCAGTGAATAATGCTTCAACCCAAAATTTGGTTAGGACAGATGAATCAAGTAACAATGTACTAACAACATCTAATAGTGACGATTCTTAAGTTCGGCCACCCATTTTGTTGTGGTGTATAAGGACAAGATCGTTGAGAGATGATTCCGTGGTGCCAAAGATATTCCTGAAAGGCATGAGACATGTATCCCCCCCTGAGTCGGAACATAATGTTTACGAGTATTGAATTGAGTCTCAATAAGTGCAACAACTGATTGAAATATAGAAAACACCTCAGATTTCGGATTTAGAAAATATCTCCAAGTATATCTATTAAAATCGTCAATAAACGTAACAAAGTATCGATATTAAGCATGAGAGACAACCGGACTAACACTCCAGACATCCGGATGCACAAGATCAAAACATTGAGAAGCACGACTACCATGCGTAAGAAAAGGTAAAGTTTTACCCTTACTAAGCCGACAAGTAGCACAATCAAAGGAATGAGAAGAAGTAAATAATTCCGAGAGATTCGAAATTTATGTGGAAGAACATCATAACAAATGAATCTATTCTACGTATTGATATTCATGGGCCATGCCAAATAAACGAAAATAAGGAGAATCATCATTTAAAACAACAGTTGGCAAACAATTAATCAAATAAACCGCAGTGAATAATGCTTCAACCCAAAATTTGGTTAGGACAGATGAATCAAGTAACAATGTACTAACAACATCTAATAGTGACGATTCTTAAGTTCGGCCACTCATTTTGTTGTGGTGTATAAGGACAAGATCTTTGAGAGATGATTCCGTGGTGCCAAAGATATTCCTGAGAGGCATGAGACATGTATTCCCCCCTGAGTCGGAACGTAATGTTTACGAGTATTGAATTGAGTCTCAATAAGTGCAACAAATGATTGAAATATAGAAAACACCTCAGATTTTGGATTTAAAAAATATATCCAAGTATATCTACTAAAATCGTCAATAAACGTAACAAGGTATCGATATTGAGCATGAGAGACAACCGGACTAACACTCCAGACATCCGGATGCACAAGATCAAAACATTGAGAAGCACGACTACCATGCGTAGGAAAAGGTAAAGTTTTACCCTTACTAAGCCGAAAAGTAGCACTATCAAAGGATGAAATGAAGTAAATAATTCTTTATTGCCCAAAAATACATTATACAATAAATGAGTCAAAACACGATAGTTAGGATGCTCTAATTTCTTATGTCAGATTTCAGTGCTATTGGTCGTAGCCGTACAAGCAAAAGAAATAACATGAAGAATAGAAAACTGTAAAGGAAAAAGTCGTCCACTTTAGGCCCCTTCGCGATCGATCACTGTCCCGGTCATCTGAGCGTGCACAAGATAACCACCACGAGAAAAACAAACATCACAGTTATTATCAACACATTGCCCAACCTAAATTAAATTGGTAGTTAACCTAAATTAAATTGGTAGTTAATTCAGGAGAAATGAAGATATCACGGAATGAAGACCCCAAGTTACCAACAACTGTAATAGGTAGTGAACTACCATCAGCAATCTGAATGGATTGCGGCCCTCCATATTTGCGAACATCATGGAGGCCAAGGTGCTATATGACCATGGCAGGAGTAAGAACTGGCGAGTTAGAGGATACGGTAGGATGAAACTGCAGCTTTGAAAACTTCGGAGGACTTTTTGGAGGGCGTACAGTCCTCCAGGAAGTGGCCTCCTTTTTAAAGTAATTGCAAACCTTCTTAGAGCAATTTCAAGCAAAATGGCCGAATTCTTTGCAACGAAAACACTGAACGACCTCTTTCCCTTGGCCATGGGCAGCGTAAGCCACATTCATAGGGACAGATTCAGGCGAAAAAATGGACTGCGTGGATAAACATTGTTCCTCACGAAGTAAGTCACCAAAACACAAATCCAAAGTGTGTACAGGATCACGATTTAATAATCCCGCTCGAATATGTTCAAACTCGGGTCGCAGTTTCATCAGAAATTGATCACGTTTACTCTCAGCGTGAATAGTTTGAAGAGCCTCAAGAGCCGTAGAAGGAACCTGAGCATGAACAATAGCATAGTATTTGCTCCAAAGATCAATAAAACCCGAATAGAATTTGGTAATAGGCAGAGTTCCCTGCGTAAGCTGATTAAGTTCCAATTCCAATTGTAATTTGCGAGCACTGTGATCTTGATGATAGATGCGCTGCAAATAATTCCATAGCGAGCACCGTAGTGAAGCACCGGAGATTGGTGACAAGATAATGATCAATCGTGCCTAAAAGCCAAGGGATAACCTTGGCATCTTTAGTTTCCCATTGAGCGCGTTCTTTTGCATCGGTCGGAACGGGAACAGATATATCAAGATGATGAGGCAACTCATTGCCTTTCAGAAACATCTTAAACTGAAAAGCCCAGGTGGAATAATTATTGCCAGTGAAGCAAACAATAGTTTTTTCGATTGTCATGATGTAAAAAGAAAACCCTAGCCGCCAGATAATAGCTGGTGTGCCGAAACCCTAGACACTCAACAGTAGCCGAACTACAGTAGCCAAAAATTGTTAATTGCTACAGTAGCGTAAATCGATAACGTTACATTAGCGGAAATTGCTACAGTAGTCGGAAAAAAACGTAGAAAATCGCTATAGAAGCAGCGACACGGGCACAGAAAACTGAGACGCGACTGGGAAAAAAACAACGCAGAGAAGCGACGGACAGGAACGATGCAAAATAAAAAAATTAATGCAGAGGCTATGATACCATGTCAAGTTTTTTATTTGATACCCGTTCAATCACTTTCATTCCATTGTAGAGTACACAGGTTACGAAGTTTCCTAATTTACATCATAAATATCTTCCTAATTTACAGCATAAATATCTTTTTAATTGATTTGATATCTACTAAAATGTAATCAAGATTTATAACACATAAATCAATATCCTATCTAAAATAATATCCTTGTCAGTTGTATCATAAACACCCTAGTTATTCTCATTTGAAATGTTTGGGTGTAGATGTTTTGGATCAACATTAAGTCATCGAAGAACAAAGTTTTCTTCTCGGGCAATAAGATAAATTTCGCTTGGTTTTCCTTTGGGGTATAAGGGTTATAAGTTGATATAGAAACCAATGAGATTTACATTTCCATGTGGTGTTTTTACATTTCCATGTGGTGTTTGATGAACATGTATCCCATTCAAAGAACATCCTCTGAATGCAGAAAATCATACAAGATCTGACCCTTTCTTGACACTGTACTTCCAAATCAGGTTAATCCTTCTGTTCCTCAGCATGCTACTAGCAAACATTCTAGTTCACTTCGTCCAAGTCGAGTCATAACTAAGACAATTCATCTTCGTGATTATCAATGCTATGCACTAGATCTTTTCATGACTCTCCTACTGCACATCCAATCTCTTCAGTCCTTGATTCCAAGAGATTGTCTGATTCATGTCGTGTATTTGTTAACAATGTGTCATCCATCATTGAACCAAAAACATTTGCTCAAGCTACTGATCAACCTGAGTGGTGTCGGGCTATGGATGAAGGACTAAGGCTCAAGAGAGCAATAAGACTTGGAGTATATTTTCATTACCACCCAATAAGAGCGTTGTTGTGTGTAAGTGGATGGATATACAAGGCAAAATTTCGGACTGATGGGCCTTTGGAAAGATATAAGGCTCGTTTAGTTGCCTAAGGGATACACACAACAAGATGGAATCAATTACTTTGAAACATTCTCTCCTGTTGCTAACCTTGTCACAGTCAAGACATTGTTGGCAATCGCAACTGCACGTGGATGGTTCCTAGCACAACTGGATGTAAATAATGCTTTCTTACTTGGAGATTTGGATGAGGAAGTTTATATATCGTTGCCTCAAGGTTATCAACGACAGAAGGATTCACCAGTACCACCAAATGCTATATTTGCATAAGTTGCTATATGGACTTAAGCAAGTTTTGCGACAGTGGTTTGACCAATTTCCTTAGACATTGCTTAATGAAGGTTTTATTCAATCATTTCGGTGATAGTTCTTTATTTACTCGAACTCGTGGTGAAGTGTTCATAGCGTTTCTAGTGTACGTGGATGACATTGTCATTGCAGTAAAATAATCGGGAAAAAGCAGCAAATTTGAAGCACTTGGATGGAAAGTTTAAGTTGAAAGATTAGACTTTTGTTCTGCTGTAAATAATTGAGTCAGTATGTGTCCAAGCCGAGAATCACTCATTTGAAGGCTGTATATTCAATACTGAAGTACATTAAGGGGACGGTTGGCCAAGGCCTATTCTACAGCTCAACTTCTGATCTTAAGATCAATTTTTTCTCAGGATTGAGACTGGTCTAGTTGCCAGGACACGTGAAGATCAGTCACTGGATTTTTTGTCTTGCTTGGAAAATAATCCGAAAAACAACAACTGTGTCTAAGTCTTCTGTTGAGGCAAAGTATCGAGCCATGGCAAGTGCAATGATGTGTGAAATTGTGTGGCAATTTTCTTTACTCAAAGATTTGCGTCTGGAATATAATGAACCTGCTGTGTTGTTTTGTGATAGTATGGCTGCAACACATAGCATCGAATCCAGTATGGCTGTGTTGTTTTAGGCGCCCAACTTTTCAAGTGTAATGCTTGCCGCTCATCAAGGAATTACCAATTTTCTTCTACAATAATCTGTCCATTGAGTTCTAAAAAAGTTCAAAAACTTGTTTCTGGTGGTTTAGGTGATTATCGTTACCTGATGCTGCGGATCTTGAATATTGTTACCCTGCTATTTAGTTAAAATTATTATGTCCTTTTAGTTCTTGTAGTGACCAACATTTATTAAGGTGCAAAGTTCTTGATCAAACACTCAGTAGTATATTCTGCTTACGAATGTCAATTTTGTAGGCTTTGTTTTGGCAGGCAATCGGGCAGTTGCAACAGTATCTTAAAAATCCTCAGAACGGAAGCTTGTAGAATGGCCTGCCTCCTCATGCACAGATGAGGTACTTAATTATTTCGAAGGAATTGAATTTGTAGGGTGACACATCTATTTTTCTAGGTTTGCGGTTCCACTTACCAGGTCTTTTGTATGTATACTTTTTTTCTTTTGGAGCTCTCGGGGTTTGGGTTGGGAGATTTTAATGTAGCCTGTTTCAATTAGGTTTATATTTTATTTTGTATTCATCATTTATGGTGTCAAGTCATCCACGCTGGTGTTCAATTCGAGCTCAGATATTGTATTATTTGTGTTAACTAGAAGCAATCCCTTTCATCCAAATTATAATCCCTTCCGTATAGAAGAAGGAAGCTTAAGCTTGTTTAGCATGTTCAATTCGGTTGGTTACGTGGAAAAAACAATGCTGAGCCTAATATAATTGTGAGCTGGTTGGAGCAGCCGAGTTTGGGTTTTGATCCGATTGGCCATTTAGAGCTCGACTCGATCAATGATAAATAAATTTCTGCAGAAATATGGGATCTTATATATGTATTCATAAATTGCCATATTTCTTATGATTTTGAGTTTCTAATTTGACTAGTAAAAGTTTAAATGTGCAAGTTTTTTTAAGAAAATAAAAGCATGTCCAAATCAAATTTTTCTTAGTTTGAGTTTAATTAATGGCAAATTAGATCCCTATTTGTCAAATACCATGAAACTTAGGTCAACCCTTATTTTTTATGGAAAGTTTACAGACGGTAGGAATTAGGATAATTAATATAAAATTTTGTTTGATAATATGATTTATAATTTTATGTGCGGACATTAGATATATTGTTTTTGGGCAGTTTGAGATCAGCTCAAATTCCGAATCATTTTGTCAATGGCTTGCATATGTGCAAGTCTTATTGTGTTGAGCTTGGGCTAAAAAGATTAATTTCTAGAACATGTTGAGCTTGGTTCGATCTAAACTCGGCTCACATAGCCCAGTTAATAGGCTTAAGCACATTTTTGTTAATAGAGTATGCAGTATGGTATCAGAAGATAGTAAATCTGATTCAACTATATATTGTGGGTGCAGGAAATCAGGTCAGCGGAGTTGAACTCGGGGAATTTTTTTTGTAGCAGATACACGGATTCGAGAGGAAGTGATATAATGATGTTGGCTATCTTATACTATGTTATCGTATTGCTGAGTGAAATTAGTTTGATAGTTATGCTCGAGTTTCGGTAAACCCCTTAAGTTTTGGAGATCTATTTGCCAGGTTGTTACTTTTGAGAGAGGTTTAAGTCGGGGTAAAAAACTGTGAACATGGATTATAGATATGGTAAGTGATCGAATTTTTGGTATAACGTTTTGCTTAATGATCATATAACATCTTCCGTTATATTGAATGATATTGTTCAGTTTATTTTCTAATATGTGATTAATAATACAGAGGTATAAATAAATTTATTAGAAGCACCTGATGCCCAAGTCTGCGAAGGGAAAGAAAGCACTGTAGCGTTTAGCGGAAAAAGAGGGTGCAGGCTTCTCAGGGAAAAAAAATGTGCACAAGTTATCTGACTCGAGTTTGGTTTTTAGCCAAACTTGGTTGGAGTAGCTTGAGTTTTTTATTAGTCCACTTTTAGTATCTAAAATTCAAACTTATGTTTTATATATATACTTGCTTTTTAATATAACGAGAAAGATACAGTTACGAATCGTTCTTTACGTAGATGGTTATGTAATTGAAGTCACTTAGGTATTGCTTGGTTACTAGGATTGAATAAGTGAATGATATGTAATAAGGCTATGCTTGGTAGGCGGAAAAATAGATGATTATTAAAATTATCTTGTTGTTATGTTCCGATATTACATTTCAATCAACACGAAGACAGATATTTTGCACAAATAAAATCCTTCGACAAATATATCCAACCCCCACTCTGGGATTGTGAAGACCCGTTCCTAATCAAGTGTTTAATTATCACATAATCATTATTTATTTGTAAACAGCGGAAGATTATTTAAAATTCTGCCAATGATGTGACTAGAAATAGACACATCTATTGCACTTAATTGTCTATGATTTGATATGTTTTGATGGATAATTTAATACATATGCTGCCTAATCGTATATTTGTGTAATTGTAGGTGGAATCGAATCGAGCTAACTAAGGCGAATAAAGGTCAAGAAAAGCTTCGGAGCTAATAAGGACTCAAAGTAGATCAAGAAAAAGGCTAAAAAATGTAATTTTGGGAGAAGCGATCGATCGCATGAAGGAGGAGATCGATCGCATTTGGACAGAAAGTTGAGCAAAAAAATCTACGGGTCATCGATCGATCGCTACATGATAGGGTTGAATATTACGCGATTTTATGTTATGATATGTATATGTTTTCGTGTTGATTCTTGGATTATTATACGGTATATGATATATATTTCTATATTTCAGGAATCAATGTTGAAATGCATAAAAGTAGAGGAAATGAGCCAAAAATGATGAAAAATGACCAAATCGAGCGAACGCGTCAAATACGGGAAAGGAAGAAAAATTCAAAAGAAAATAAAAAATAAATAAAAAGCATCTCGATCGATCGAGACTCAAGTCTCGATCGATCGAGGCTGGCAGAACTTTGGCGATCGATCGAGCAGTCAGTCTAGATCGATCGGCCGGAAGAGTTTTCTGAAAAATAACTTCCTTATAGAGTTTGTGTCCAACAAGGAAGTCCTTGATTCCCTTCCTCTATATATGTGGACGAAAATTTCAACCAGAATCATACTTTTAACCTAGGGAATAGCCTCCACACCTCCACACTCCATATCACCTTCATCCACCATCACCACTTCATCCTAGGAATTGGAACAAGCCAACAAGAGAATCGAGGAGCACGATCGAGAAGGAAGCGAGGAAGGATCGAGAATCAACGAAGAAGTCGACTTGGGAGTTTTCTTTTACTCTTCTATTATTGTTTTGAATTATAATTGGATTTGTTGTGTTTTTGATGATTGAGAAATATCAATAACATAGTTTTTCCTATTGATTTTGAGATTGAATTCATATATCCTCTATGCGCATGTGTTATTGTTCTTAATGCTTTTAAATGATTGATCACCTTTGAATGATATTTTATTATAATTGAGATCGAGAGATGAAATTATAATACGATATAATAATTCATGCCGTGTGTTAAATATTGAGATCAAGAGATAAAATCACATACGAGTGATAGCTTTGGGTTGTTTAATCTAAAGTTAGTGGTTTTCATAAAGCGCATTCAACATTAAATTGTTAATTACGTGAACGAGAGTTACTAGTTGCAATTTGATGTTAGACTTAATATAGCTCGAGAGAGTATATTGAATAAGTTCGAAAAACCCGTCACCTTATAGATGTATGAAGAAAAGAATTGTAAGAGTTGGGTTAGGTGAATAATTGTCTTGATAATTCTTTCTTGCGGATTTTCTCGTGATCGTCGATTGTTTTGGTTGGATTATATTAGTTTAATTATTGATTAATTATCGTAGGTTAAATATAGTTAAAAGAAATCTTATTTGGTAATTGCTTGTTAGTCCCTGTGGGTTCGACAATCCGTATCTTCCTATCTATACTAAAACTTGACACCGTGCACTGCGTCTAAAATCGCTAGATTGGAATTAATTGTTTAAAATAAAGGCGATCAAGTTTTTGGCGCCGTTGCCGGCGATTAAATTTTGTAATATCATACTAGGTTCTTTGACTGTAATTTAACCATTTTTTTTATTTTTTTATTTATTTCATTCGAAAAAAATTAATAATAAAAAATTTATATAAATTTATTTTGTTTTTGTTTTGTTTGTCTTGTGAGGTCCTTGGAGATGCTACATCAACAAGCCTTCACAAGCTTTGCCCAACAACGTTTCGAGCCGTTCTACGCAGTTTGGGAGAGATTCAATGAATTGGCCAACACATTCCGGTATCACAACTTGTAAGGACCCCCATGCCCTTAACCCGTTATTAGCGTATTAATCCATACCATTAGTGCATATAATCATACTATAATGGGGAAAAGCCATATGCAAGTGCTACCCATATTAGCTATCCAGAAAATTTCTTGCATTCAATCCACATAATATTCAAATCCCCCAACCAAGATTACATATACGACATGCACCCTCATAATACACTAACATGCTCTCAGTTCATTTAGCAATTTCATATTTAATTGCATGCAAACCATAAATGAACAGAGAAAAGCCGTAGCCCATTTATACATTCCATATACACGTAAAATGTACTCACATGAGAGCACCCAACTGAATAAGCGTGTATCTAAATCGTCTGGTACTTCAATCCTGGAAGCAGCCTCCCAAGCACAACTCGATCTCAACTCTGGATCTATGCACTTATTCAACCAGCTCTGGTACCTCGATCCGGGAAATACCTCTAATCAACAGCCCGAGCGTAACTCCAAATCTGCTGCTACACCTGTAACACCTGTCCCAACAGAGACAGCCCCCACACGGGGTGAGCATACCAATACCACCAATCCAATAATCATAATATTGCAGTTCATAATTTACAGAATGTAAATGCCATAATTTAAATGATACTCCCTGGATGACATCATCCTCATCCGGGATCCCCTGTATTATCCCTGTTCTCAAAATAACCAAACTTATCAAATTCCCAAAGCCAGTTAATCGCCACACAGATTAACTAATACCATTCCTATTATGCCAGTTCCATAGTCAATATGGTAAAATCATTATATAAGAGACCGTAGCTATCACATATATTTAGCCAATGATTCCATGTTCCTATTTCATTGCTCGCTCCACAATAGCGGCATTCTAAACCCCGCGCACGCTCAACAAGCGTCATAACCGATGGTCGCTCAACGGCGACAGCATCCCAAATTATTGCTCGCTCAATAGCGGCACCGTATGGTTCTCAATGTATGTCCATTTAACGCAATTACCATTTACCATGCATATCACTATCCATTTATTACAAATACTACATACCATGCATTTCAATGCCCATTTAATGCAATTACAACATACCATGCATTTAAATGCCCATTTAATGTAATTACTACGTACCATGCATTTCAATGCCCATTTAATGTAATTACTACGTACCATGCATTTCAATGCCCATTTAATGCAATTACCACATACCATGCATTTCAATGCCCATTTAATGCAATTACCACATACCATGCATTTTACAGTTGCAACATTATAATAGGTTATGCTCGTACGTCATACGTACCTTATAATTTCGTAGTCCGAATCAAACCCTGCTTGAGTCCCGTGACCCGAAGGATCATGTGCTAAACACATAAATAACTCGCAATTAAAACAAGCATGCTACCACGTGCCCAAGCACGTCCACAATCCCCAAAAATATCATCAATCATTGATGAATAACCATTTAAAAGACCCCGGGCGAAGCATGCATCGATTTCACAACAATAAAATTATTTTACCCCCAAAACAGGGCATCTCGATCGATCGGCCAAATGGGCTCGATCGATCGAGAGCCACAGCAACAAATGCCCAAAATTCCTTCCTTGCTCGATCGATCGAGCATCACGCTCGATCGATCGACCGACCACCTCGATCGATTGAGCATTTTGCTCGATCGATCGAGCCAACTGCTCATCGTCTTCCCGTTCCGAAAATACGCGCGATCGATCGGGCCCTTCACGCCGATCGATCGGCGAGCTCTGAACAAGCCTAAAAATGGCGTTTTTGGGTTTAAACTCCCAGAAAAATAATCCCAACACCCAATATACCATTAATCCTCAACAAACGTCAAAAAAACCCTTAGACATCCAACCCCCAAAATCTTTAAAAGTTTCAAAAACTCAACTCAACATAACACTCAACCAAAATCCACCAAACTACAATCAAATCGAAGACAAGGACGAGGGGAAGATTAATACCTGATTATCTTCGAGAAATCCGGCTCCTGAGCAGAGCTTCTAGCCATTTCTTCCAAGAGAAAGAAAGAGGGGTTTGGCGAAAATGGGGGAAAGCGAGGAGAGAGGGAGAGAGAAGAGAGAGAGAGGATATTTCTCGCAATGACGAAACACCGAGTCCACTTGGTATATATAGTACCAAGGCTCCAAAATACCAATACCTCCATAAATACATCATGACTCATTAAAAATCATCTGTTTTCAATAATTATCTCTCCAACTCAAATTCCCATTACCAGCCCCAGTACAAAGTACTCCGGACCCCAGATCCCACCAAAGACCAAATTCCAAGGTTATCACCACGATGAGGATGCAATCTCATCCCTTGGATTCAACGACTCCAAAAATCGGATTTAAAATCCACGAGAGTCCCAAAACCGCAATTAATTTATAATTGCCACAAATAAAATCCATTAAGGATTATTACCACACCGGGATTAACACCATTAATCCCCGGGCATCACACAACTTTTCGAACTATACTCTCATGCAATATTTCTTCAAAGGGTTGGATGCACAGACACGAAAATGGGTATTGAGCGGAGCACTGATGACTGGGAGTCCCCTGGTTGATAGAGATGAGGACAATGTGGTGCACCTGTTCAATGATATGGCGGACTTCGATCATCACTGGCATTGTGATCCTTCACTACAAGGTTGGAGTCACCAATACCCACCGGGGCCTCACTACCCTATTGATACGCCACAAACATTTGAACATCACGAAGAGAGGAGAGATAGTTCTGCAAATGTCACGACTCAGTTAGTGGATACCTTAGTAAGATTCATGGCATCAACTAATGTGATGTCCGGGAATAATCAATAATTTTTATTGGATTTAGTTATGATGTTTATATGATATGTCGGGATTTAATTCTTGGGTATCGGATTTCGGGACGAATTTGAAATAAATAATTCCGGGTTGAATTTATAGTGTAAACTAGAATCAATGGGATTCTTAATAATGATGTTATTATCATTTGAGTTTGAGACTTAATTGGAAATTTTAATCAGGGATGAGATGATAATTAGATGGTGTTTATTTAATCTAGGGTTAGATTAAAAGACACACACTTACCCCACTTTTTCACACAAACAAATCGGTATCCTCTCCTTTCCCTCCTCCAACCCGCCGCCCCCCCTCATTTCCTCTCCCCATTCTTCACGCCATCCCCATTCTCACACAGCAGCAAAGGATCTCGGCCCATTTTTTTCGTCCAAGATTCTTGTGGGTAAGATGTTACATGATACTCTAGCCATTTATCCCTCCTTATGCTTCGAATTCTTCATGGATTTTTGGTGGTTTGGGGGACGATTTTTTGGGGAAAAAATGGGTGGTACATGTATGTGTATATTGCTGCGTATAAGGTGTATATTGCTGCGTATGTGATGATATTTTGCTGCATTGGTGTACTGTGTGTGCGTGAATGGTGATTTGGCGTGTGTGTGCGTATCTGCGGTGTA
The DNA here is from genome assembly GCA_907163345.1 of Haberlea rhodopensis. Taxonomy (NCBI): domain Eukaryota; kingdom Viridiplantae; phylum Streptophyta; class Magnoliopsida; order Lamiales; family Gesneriaceae; genus Haberlea; species Haberlea rhodopensis. The sequence goes on along the minus strand of CAJQUN010000263.1, from coordinate 59,745 downwards.
TACTGATGTGTGTGTGTGTATTCTGCTGAGTGTGTGCGTATATACTGCTGTGTGTGTGTATTCTGCTGAGTGTGTGCGTATATACTGCTGTGTGTGTGTATTATGTGCTGTATATACAAGTTATGGTGCATTTGAGTGTGTGTATGTGTTGTGTATACAAGTGTTGATACATTTGAGTATGTATAAGTGCTATATATACAAGTGTAGGTGTATTTTCAGCAAGTATTTGGGTGAGTGATCAATTTTTCATTTGGGAATTTGGTTTGGATTGATGGGTTTTGGTTGGAGCATAGTTTAATTTTGATTGATGAACTTCTACCTTTTGGGATGTGTGCTAGTTGGATTAAAACCATTCTTTGAGAAGGGAGTTGCATGATTCAACTTTAGGGGCTGATTTTAGCTTGAAGAACTTACATATAAGTTGTTTGAAAATCATGCTCATAAGGCGTTTGATAATATGCTTAAGCGGTGTTCAAGTGTTGGCCAAAGCTCTACTAAATGTGTAGTGAGAAAGTCTAATTTTTGGCTCATATCATGATAGAGTTTTGGAGAGCATTGGGCTATAGTTTGGGGTGCTAATAACTTAGATACATGTTAATGTGTGTTAAACATGTATTAAAGTGTATATTAATCAATATACTTGAATGTGTACAATAGCATGAATTAGTGATTTATGTTATTTTATTGAGTTATTTCTAAAGTGTGGAGACTAACTCGATTAGTATAGTTGATTAAAGTGAGTCTGTAAAGATAATTCGAGTATGAAAATTATAACTGGAAATTCGGATAGTACGAGAAGTGTTATTGATTTGTGTATATCATTTCTTAAGAAAGAGATAATAATTCCAAGTATCAAGTGTAATATGTTAACTAGATGTTGAGACTGTTGAATGATTGAGCTAATGTGGAATGGACATTCGATTTATAGATACTCCATGAGCCTCCGGACATCTAGGGTGGCTTATTCACGTCGTCAACCTTAAGGTACGTGGTGACGTACGAGCAGGTATACCCAGTATTTATATATTAATGTATACATGTATTTTGAATGTGATGTTTAAGGCTAAGTGATTGAGTTTGGTAATTGAGTTTAATATACGTGGAATGGTGGATACGTAGATGTACGTGATCTGGGTATACGAGTTGAATATTGATGCATTTGGCATGATCGATATGAAAAATGGTTGAGAATGAGATTAGTTGATAGGCATAGTTGCCTTGGATATGAGATTCGTTGTGATTGAGCATAAAATGTTGAATTGTGATTATATTGAATTTATTGCATTGATGAGTACCATATTTTGAATAATGATACTGAACTTGATGTTTATGAAAGTGTATAAGATTGAACAGGAACAGTTCGTGATGGCTATGCCGGTTTGGAATTGTACAGGGAGTATATTTTATAGATTTTCAATAACCTTAATTGTTGCTTTACAATTTCGTATTGATTTGTGAATGAATATTGAGTTGGAGTATGCTCACCCATGTGGGGGTTGTTTCTGTTGAAACAGGTACAACAGGTACTAAGCTACTTTGGGATATTGGTTCGAGCTTTGTTGGATCATGCCGCTTCCAGAAGCGTATATGAGGGTGGGTAAATAGGATACACTATTTATTCAGTTAGATTGGTATTCATTTATTTGTTGCTCGTATGTGAGCAACTGGAAGCATGTATATGGACTGTATAAGGGTGTTGAAGCTCACTTTTGATGTCTTCTTAGTATGGTGTTTTCCCTGGCTGGGAACTTATTTAGGGTTTTGTTTTCTTTTAAGTATTGTGTTTTTCCCTGGCTGGGAGTTATTTTGGTGATGTGTTTTATTTGGGGTAGCTCAATTTGTGGGGAGACTCTGCCAAAATTAAAAACCCACAATGTAGAAGTGGTGCAATGGTGATGATAATGGGTGAACCTTGAGTTTTATTGCTGGTAGAAGTGATCATTCCTTGCTGTTATTATTTATGTCATGGAGAACATAGAAGCATGTAATGATTCTTTTACAGAATGGAAAATTTACATACACAAATGACGTCATAATTGCATTATTGACGTGTTGGGTCGTTGGGGTCTTACAACTGAGAACAGTTTGGAGTGCCAAACCAACTCTATGCGTCACCTGGAGCAGCAAATGGCGGTCCTCATGGAAACAATTTCAACTAGCTGCCAAGAGGAAGAGATGAGGGCTACAAATCAAGAGGCGACGAATCGAGTTTGGTTATATGATGATGAACACTCAACCAACCAATTTTGGGGGAGTGATCCTACTAGTGTTGAAGATTCAAGAGAATGCGAGCCTTTTACTGAAATTGAGCTTACATTGGCAGAATTATCCGAGGAATTCCAAAAGGAAGATGAGTCGAGTGTGATGTTGGAGAAGGAAGAGACTTTCGAGGATTCCGATTGCCCATCGATGGAGACATGTTCTATGCCATATGTGGATCTGTATTTTCCATCGATGCCAACTTCACCGCACTACATTATCCAAGATATGAAGCCAAGTCAAAAATCATTCTCTCATGCCTACTATTTCATGAAGAAAGTTGTTGAAGCGACGAGCTTACACTGTTACAATCTTGCCAATCTTGAGGGCATTCTGAATGAAGACTTATTAGTGGTATCATACGATACTTACTATGGGCGGCAGCCGCTCTTTGATGGTTGCTTCTGATGGTCAAGCCGAAGACTAGAAATCAGCGCTTCTTGGGAGGCAACCCAAGCGTATCCTTTTGTTATTTAGTTTGTTTTATTTTTCAGTGTTTGTATTTTAGTTTGTTTATCTCTCGAGTCGAATATTTTACCATTTACATTCTTCTCTTGCTAGGTATTAAGTTGGAGAGATGAACCCCTACAACCTTGGAACTTTCAAAAGTCAATCTCCCTCAACCCTCATGCAAGCATCTCGATCAGGGGAGTTTACTTTTTCCCTTTTGATTCATTTGAACATTGCGAGCAATGTTTTATTTAAGTTTGGGGGAGTGACTTGCATGTTTTACTTGTTTTAACCACATGTTGTGCGCTTAAATGACACTTGAATCGTCCGATTATTATGAGCTAAAAAAAAATATAATTTTTTTATTTTTTTTTGAGTTCAAACTTGAGAAAAGAATGAATTATAATAGTGACTATTCAATGAGGTTTTTGATCTCACCATGCATATGAACCTGATTATTGATGATTATTAGACTTGTACATGAATATCCTAATTTGAGTTAGTATGTCAAGAATGAGGAATATATTAAGCACAAGGAGTCAGGATCTTGTGGATTGCATGTTGAATAATGATAATTGTTGTGAACTTGATGATTTGTCTTGAGCATCTTAGAGTTATCCTAGAACTTATTTGATGATGACGCTTTTGTTGGGATATGCCCTAAGACATATCATTAGATGATTGTTTATGACATACAATGTAATATGATTTTATAAATGGCAATTCATTATTATATATTATTCTTTTAACTGTGCAATATGAATATATATGTTAATGTCCTTAGAATAATAATGTATTATTCTTAAAGATGTCCCTAGTCAAAGTATTATCATGAATAGGGATAATGATAATACGTAGAGACTAGTATGTGTTGATTGATGAATTGTTCATTGATATGAGATATCAAATCAACACATGGGTACATGTTAGAGAACGATGTACTGGACAGACCCACCATGAGAATGCAACATGGATATTTATATGATCGTCATATGCAATTCTCATAGTGATAATAATGTATGTATTCCTTACGACTTGTGATCATCAGAGATCCCAACATAAGGAGTTATGTATCTTGATATCGTCAAACGTTACCCGTAACAGGGTAATCTATAGAGGAGACTATTGGATACACTACGAATTATGTAGAGGGATGTTGACTGATCGAGATAGGATTTGTCCCTCCTATATAACAGGAGATGTGTTTGGCCCTTGATCAAGTGAGAACTAAAATGCATGGCCATGCTCGAATGAGTCGATATGAGATATCGAGCTTATTCGTTTATTCTAGTTCTACTTGGGGATCAAGAAATAGAGATTGAATATACGAGTATGACTATTCCATGACTCGTGTTCAATCTAAACACAAAGGACAAAGGGATTAAGTTACATAGTTAATATTATCACAAGTTCTAAAGGTTATGTCGAGTCATTGACATTCTTGTAATTTGGGTAGCCTCGATGTGTTGCTAGACACCGCTCCTTGCTTGTAACGTAAAATAAGATTTTATGTCACAGCCAACATTACAAGATCCTATCAGGTAGCACAAAAGATTAAATCGAGAAGGGAAATTAAATTAATTGGATGAATTAATTAATTAAGAAGAGTCTTAATTAAAAGATTATAAAGATTTAATTAAATCATGGGTTTGAGCCCATGAGGCTTTAAGAAAGCCTTAAACCTTAATTAAATCTTATAATATAAATACAAGGTTATGATTAATTGTAAGACATACTTTATATCATTCCAACCTACAAAGAAAAGGCAACACACGGCCGCCTCTCTCCAAGCTCTCTCGGCTTCTTCATAGCCGAAGTGGGTTGTGGTGATTTTCGGCGATTATTCGATTTAGAATCGAGTGTGTTTCTTGTTCCGGTTTAAGAACTTGTCTAGCAACTTGTTATTAAACTATCCCTTCACCCGATTTGATCGTGTGGATACCGTGGAGGCAAAACTTGACAAGTTTTGCTAGTGACTCGAAGGAGACGTTGGACGTGGTGCTGCTCCGTGGAATCGGCTCAAACACGCTACAAGGGTGAGACTTTTGTATTCCTTTATCCGATATGAACTCCTATGTATAGATCCGGTGTTTAGTCATCCATAAAAATTTTATTCCGCTGCGTTGTATGCTCATTGGATTACTAACAGTGGTATCAGAGCCGTGTACAAGGCTCATATCGGATTTATGTGGTTAAATAGTTTAATCATGTTAGAATTTATATTGCATGCTATTTAAACTGTATGAACATATATGATATGTTAATATTTAGTTTGTGAAATTATCATGATATTATATTTGATATAATTGATGTTTGATGTATACGATACACAAAGCGAATAATCAAATTTTTTAATCAAAGTTTCGGCCACCCCTAGCATATTGACCCACGGCTTAGCCACATGAGGGCTAGGGTTTTCGAACCCTTGGCTCGAGATGGCCTAGTCGTTGTGGCTCATGTTCATGCATGGAGGTTTTGAGACGTGGATGAGTTTTGAACTCTTTGGCTCGAAAATGGTTCACGCATGCATGGATTAGTAGCTTTACCACATGAGAGCAAGGTTTTTCGAACCCTTGGCTCGAGATGGTTGAGCCAACCCCGTGCATGGCCTGACCGTGACTCGTGGCTAACAAATTCCATTGTTTCAATCAAGATGGCTCGATGAAAACTCAAGAAGGTGCGAGGCGGCTAGGGTTTGGAACCCTAGCGCCACCGCCGCTCGAGCTTGGTTCGGCCATGGGCTAGGGTTTCGAACCCTAGGCCCATAATTGGTCCAGCCGTGCGCTTTTGTGGTTCGAACCATGGTGGTTCGTGGCTTAGTCGCTTTGGTTCGTGGCATGTGATGTCCCGAGCGTACGATAATTTTTCAAACATTATTTTACAGTTTTAATTAGAATTAAATTTAAAATGTTTAGAATTTAATTAATTAAAAGTTAATGCATGCTTTATGTGTTGTTGCATGGTGCGTGGTTATAGCCCTTTGACCTATTAGATAGGATTTGTGAATGTTTGTAATTTATAATACGACATGCGTGTCGTGCCTTCTCTATTTTATTCTAAATGTTATCCCTCCCCTATGTTCCCCTCGAATGTGAATCGAGGAATTCTATATCTTGTAAATAGTATAGTTTAATTGTTGATGGTGATCAATGAAGATGGAGCATCGTGCCGGGATGAGGAGGCAATTCACAAATTGGAGCCAAACGAAGGTGCTTGTGAAGTTACCTTAGGTTGACTCTTAGGATTTTCTCATTGGCTTGAGAAAATCGTTAGTAGGGGCTATAACCATGTCACGTTTAATTATGTATGTTGATGCATGATTTATCTTATGCTTTAGATTGATAATTGTATTACACATATATGTAGATATGTATACAACTATATGTAGTGGACATATTTATCAAACTAATCATGAGATCAATAAATCCCTCTAAAATATTAAGTTTTAGATGCTTTCCAAAATTAAAAGTACTCGTCAAAAACTTCGATTGTACATATGTGGGTTTGCCAAAGCAAAGCACCGTGGCAATCTTAGTAAGGCGCGAAAGGATAAAAGTGATATCCGTTATACTTTAAATTGGGTACGACTTAACTTGGTTATCTCAATAGGATTGGGAACCTAGAGGCATATGTTGGATAATAATTCATTTGATGAATTGAACAAAGCGTTGTTCGTCCAACTATCCAAGAATTATATGTGATGTAATTGACAAAGTGTTGTCTACCTAAATAACCGAGTCTTGGGCGATTAGCCAAAGCTAACTCAAGATTAGGCGAAATATGGATCTTGGCCCACTAAAGGTTTTGAGGGTTGATATTTTTTTAAACAAAATAGTGGGAGCATCATTTAATATAAGACCATGTTAAATGGTTAAATCATAAACTTATTTTGCATATTTATATTGTAGATATCCATGGCAACTAACAACGTAACAAGCACTTTATCACTGCGATCGGTCCTTGAGAAGGACAAATTAAATGGGACAAATTTCCTAGACTGGCATAGGAACTTGAGGATAGTCCTCAAACAAGAAAAGAAACAATATGTCCTAGAGGAACCCTTACTTGCTGAGGAACCTCCCCTAACGGCTACAAGAGCCGAAAAAGATGCTTACAAGAAGCATCAAAGTGACGCACTTGATGTTGGGTGCCTTATGCTTGCCACCATGAACTCTGAGCTTCAGAAGCAACATGAGGAAATGGAAGCGTTTGATATGATCGAGCATCTTAAGCAACTGTACCAACAACAAGCAAGACGAGAGAGGTATGACGTCTCTAAGGCGTTATTCCAGTGTAGAATGGTAGAAGGAAGTCTGGTTGGTACTCATGTACTCAAGATGATTGGGTATATTGAGAATCTAGAGAAACTGGGTTTCCTTTGGACCAAGAGTTGGCCACTGACGTGATCTTGCAATCGTTGCCTGAAAGCTTCAGTCAATTTGTCTTAAATTACAATATGATTGAAATTGAGAAGACACTACCACAGTTACTTGGCATGCTTAGAACTTTTGAAGCAAATAGCAAGAAGTCTAAACCTACAAATGTTCTTATTGTGAATAAGAACAAAGGAAAGACTAAAGCTAAGAACTTCAAGAAAAATAAGAAGGTCTTTGTTAAATCTAAGCCAAAGTCATCTGCACTGAAACCAAATGGAGGGATAGCGAAGGAAGGAAACTGTTTCCATTGCGGTGAGACCGGCCATTGGAAAAGAAACTGCAAAGTATACCTGGAGGATCTAAAGAAAGGAAGTGTGACTTCCACTTCAGGTATTTTTGTTATAGAAGTCAATTTATCTACTTCTTCATCATGGGTATTAGATACTGGATGTGGATCTCACATTTGTGTAAATGTGCAGGACCTCAAAAAAAGTAGATTGTTGGCGAAAGGCGAAGTTGATCTCCGAGTTGGAAATGGAGCAAGAGTTGCTGCATTAGCTATATGGGATTATCATTTATCTTTGCCTTCTGGTTTATCGTTGATTTTAAAAGATTGTTATTTTGTGCCTTCAATTACCAAAAACATTATTTCTATTTATTGTTTGGACAAGTATGGATTCTCATTTATTATAAAGGACAATTGTTGTTCCATTTATTTAAATGATATGTTTTATGCTAGTGCACAAATGGTGAATGGTCTTTATTTATTTAATCTTGATATACCTGTCTATAACATAAATACTAAAAGGATTAAAAATAATGATTGTAATCCGACTTATCTCTGGCATTGTCGCTTGGGCCACATAAACGAGAACCGCATATCTAAACTTCATAAGGATGGAGTATTAGATTCATTTGATTTTGAATCATATGAAACATGCGAATCTTGTTTAATGAGCAAGATGACTAAAGCCCCTTTCAAGGGACATGTTGAAAGGGCAAATGTTTTATTGGGACTAATACATAGTGATGTATGTGGACCAATAAGTACACAAGCTAGAGGTGGTTTTCAATACTTCGTTACATTTACCGATGACCTCAGTAGATATGGGTATGTGTACCTAATGAAGCATAAGCATGAAACCTTTGAAAAGTTCAAAGATTTCAAGAATGAAGTACAAAACCAACTTGGCAAAAGTATCAAAATCCTTCGATCAGATCGAGGAGGTGAATACTTAAGCCAAGAGTTTCATGACTATCTAAAGGAGTGTGGGATAGTCCCACAACTCACTCCTCCGTATACTCCACAATGGAATGGTGTATCCGAGAGGAGAAATCGAACCTTGTTAGACATGGTTAGATCAATGATGAGTCATGCAGATCTTCCGATATCGTTTTGGGGACACGCTTTAGAAACAGCGATTTTCTTACTGAACCGTGTTCCATCTAAATCAGTGGAAAAGACACCATATGAGATATGGACTGGGAAGCGTCCTAGTATGTCTTTTATGAAGATTTGGGGTTGTGAGGCTTTCGTTAGACGTCACGCCACTAACACACTTGGACCCAAATCTGATAAGTGTTTATTTGTGGGGTATCCTAAGGAAACGAAAGGATACTATTCTATTATCCCACCGAGAACAAAGTAGTTGTTGCTCGGACTGGTGTATTTCTTGAAAGAGAATTTATTTCTAGAAAAACCAGCGGGAGAAAAATTGAACTTAGTGAAGTTCAACCACAAGAAAACACTGAACCTGAGATTGAGATGGAAACAGAGCAGGCACCGCAAGCTGTTGTGGAAGAAGTACCTGCTCAAGAGACACAAGCCCAGCGTAGGTCTGTAAGAGAACACCGGGAGCCACAGAGATATGGATTTCTTGTGACTCAACAAGGTGACTTACTACTTATTGATGAGGATGAGCCGTCATCTTATCAACAAGCTATAATGGGCACTGATTCTGAGAAATGGCAAGAGGCCATGAAATCTGAGATGGAATCCATGTATGCAAACCAAGTATGGACTTTGGTTGATCCACCTGAAGGTGTACGACCCATAGGGTGCAAATGGATTTTCAAGAAAAAGACCGATATGGATGGTAATGTACAAACCTATAAAGGTCGGCTGGTTGCAAAAGGATTCAAACAAATTCATGGTATTGACTATGATGAAACCTTTTCACCAGTGGCCATGGTTAAATCCATAAGGATCTTACTTGCAATAGCTACATTTCATGATTATGAAATCTGGCAGATGGATGTCAAAACAGCTTTCCTTAATGGAAATCTGCTCGAGGATGTGTACATGACACAGCCCGAGGGTTTTGTCGATCCAAAGGATGCTGGAAAGATATGCAAGCTACAACGATCCATTTATGGATTGAAGCAAGCTTCTCGGAGATGGAATCTTCGTTTTGATGATGCAATCAAAGAGTTTGGTTTTGTCAAAAACGAAGATGAACCTTGTGTCTACAAGAAGGTCAGTGGGAGCGTAATCATTTTCCTAGTGTTGTATGTAGATGACATACTTCTCATTGGAAATGATATCCCTGCCTTACAATCTGTAAAGATTTGGCTAGGGAACTGCTTTTCGATGAAAGACTTGGGAGAAGCCACCTATGTATTAGGAATCAAGATCTATAGAGATAGATCGAGAAGGCTTCTTGGCCTAAGTCAAAGTACATAAATAGACAAAGTGCTTAAAAGGTTTAGCATGCAAGAATCAAAGAAAGGATTCGTGCCTATGACACATGGTATATATCTCTCGAAGGAACAGTGTCCTTCAACACCAGATGAGAGACAACGCATGAGTAAGATCCCATATGCATCAGCTATTGGATCTATCATGTATGCCATGATATGTACTCGTCCCGATGTATCGTATGCTTTGAGCATGACGAGCAGATATCAAGTTGATCCAGGTGAAGGTCACTGGATTGCTGTCAAGAATATCCTGAAGTACTTGAGAAGAACTAAGGATACATTCTTGATTTATGGAGGTGAGGAAGAGCTCAATGTAATTGGTTACACTGATGCAAGCTTCCAAACTGACAAAGATGATTTTCGATCGCAATCTGGATATGTGTATTGCCTAAATGGAGGTGCTGTGAGCTGGAAGAGTTCAAAGCAAGAAACAGTAGCCGATTCTACAACGGAAGCTGAGTATATTGCTGCCTCGGATGCAGCAAAGGAAGCTGTTTGGATTAGGAAGTTCATTCTGAACTTGGAGTGGTGCCTAGCATTAAAGATCCGATAGAACTCTATTGTGACAACAATGGAGCGATCGCATTAGCTAAGGAACCTAGATCTCACCAAAGATCCAAGCACATACTTCGGCGTTTTCATTTCATTCGAGAAGTCGTTGAAAGGGGAGATGTTAAAATATGCAAAGTACCAACAGATGATAATGTATCTGACCCATTGACGAAGCCACTGTCACAGCAGAAGCATGATCGTCATACTAGATCTCTAGGCATTAGGTATATGTCTGAGTGGTCTTAGTGCAAGTGGGAGATTTGTTGGGATATGCCCTAAGTTATATCATTAGATGATTGTTTATGACATACAATGTAATATGATTTTATGAATGGCAATTCATTATTATATATTATTCTTTTAACTGTGCAATATGAATATATATGTTAATGTCCTTAGAATAATAATGTATTATTCTTAAAGATGTCCCTAGTCAAGTATTATCATGAATAGGGATAATGATAATACGTAGAGACTAGTATGTGTTGATTGATGAATTGTTCATTGATATGAGATATCAAATCAACACATGGGTACATGTTAGAGAACGATGTACTGGATAGACCCACCATGAGAATGCAACATGGATAGTTATATGATCGTCATATGCAATTCTCATAGTGATAATAATGTATGTATTCCTTACGACTTGTGATCATCAGAGATCCCAACATAAGGAGTTATGTATCTTGATATCGTCAAACGTTACCCGTAACAGGGTAATCTATAAAGGCGACTATTTGATACACTACGAATTATGTAGAGGGATGTTGACTGATCGAGATAGGATTTGTCCCTCCTATATAACAGGAGATGTGTTTGGCCCTTGATCAAGTTTGAACTAAAATGCATGGCCATGCTCGAATGAGTCGATATGAGATATCGAGCTTATTCGTTTATTCTAGTTCTACTTGGGGATCAAGAAATAGAGATTGAATATACGAGTATGACTATTCCATGACTCGTGTTCAATCTAAACACAAAGGACAAAGGGATTAAGTTACATGGTTAATATTATCACAAGTTCTAAAGGTTATGTCGAGTCATTGACATTCTTGTAATTTGGGTAGCCTCGATGTGTTGCTAGACACCGCTCCTTGCTTGTAACGTAAAATAAGATTTTATGTCACTGCCAACATTACAAGATCCTATCGGGTCGCACAAAAGATTAAGTCGAGAAGGGAAATTAAATTCATTGGATGAATTAATTAATTAAGAAGAGTCTTAATTAAAAGATTATAAAGATTTAATTAAATCATGGGTTTGAGCCCATGAGGCTTTAAGAAAGCCTTAAACCTTAATTGAATCTTATAATATAAATACAAGGTTATGATTAATTGTAAGACATACTTTATATCATTCCAACCTACAAAGAAAAGGCAACACACGGCCGCCTCTCTCCAAGCTCTCTCGGCTTCTTCATAGCCGAAGTGGGTTGTGGTGATTTCTGGCGATTATTCGATTTAGAATCGAGTGTGTTTCTTGTTCCGGTTTAAGAACTTGTCTAGCAACTTGTTATTAAACTATCCCTTCACCCGATTTGATCGTGTGGATACCGTGGAGGCAAAACTTGAAAAGTTTTGCTAGTGACTCGAAGGAGACGTTGGACGTGTGCTGCTCTCTGGAATCGGCTCAAACACGCTACAAGGGTGAGACTTTTGTATTCCTTTATCCGATATGAACTCCTATGTATAGATCCGGTGTTTAGTAATCCTTAAAAAATTTATTCCGCTGCGTTGTATGCTCATTGGATTACTAACAACTTTGAGGCGAAATTTTATAGTTACAAACTTGACTTGGAAATGATCTAGGCGATCTTTGGACCGTTTGAGCCTTTCAAGCTTACAATGATTTATATCAATCCCTAGTGTCCCATTTGAGCTTTATTGAAAAAGAATGGTATATGCATTGCATATAATTAGACCCCATTCAACATTCTTTGGCAAACTCATTATACCCACCTTTATGAGCCTAAATTGAAAGAATTATCTTTACCTAAAGGGAGTATAATGGTTCTCATTAGATGCACATAATTTGCTATATTTTGATGAGCTAATTGTTGAAAAATTGATGAATGATAAAAGAAAAAGATAGATAAAGCCTTGAGAAAAAAAGTGATTACATAAGACCCAAAGTGGCCAAGGCTATAAAAGAAAAAGAGGAGAAGGTCAAACTTGTGCTAAAAATTTGAACTTTCCATGATTATATTCTCTTCTTTGTGTTACCTTATCTTTTCTTTGAAGCCAACACCAAAGGCCTTACATTACAAGCTTAAAAAGTCCTTTTGATACAAGTCTAGGGAGTAACTATCATTAGTGGAGAAGTTGTTTGAAAATAGGCCTATGTGATGCTTGATGATAATCTCGCTTTGAGTTGATTAACATGATTTGATCTTGAATATGTGCATGAAACTTGAGATTGACTATAGCACACACACACGTTCCGATTTTGAGATGTGTTGCTTGAATTAGGAGAAAACATGTCTTGTCAGCTTTTGTATATGTGCATGAGATTTCTGAGAATAAGCAAGTCATGAAATAATTGTTTCAAATATAAAGAATGAACCCTACCTTATGATTTTAATGCTTAATCGAGGACGATTAAGTGATAAGTTTGGGGGAGTTGATAGGGTTGAATATTATGCGTTTTTATGTTATGATATGTATATGTTTTCATGTTGATTCTTGGATTATTTTACGGTTTATGGTATATATTTTTATATTTCAGAAATCAATGTTGAAATGCATAAAAGTAGAGGAAATGAGCCAAAAATGATGAAAAAGGACCAAATCGAGCGAACGCGTCAAATCCGGGAAAGGAAGAAAAATTCAAAAGAAAATAAAAAAATAAAAAGCATCTCGATCGATCGAGAATCAAGTCTCGATCGATCGAGGCTGGCAGAACTTTGGCGATCGATCGAGCAGTCAGTCTAGATCGATCGGCCGGAGGAGTTTTCTGGAAAATAACTTCCTTATAGAGTTTGTGTCTAACAAGGAAGTCCTTGATTCCCTTCCTCTATATATGTGGACGAAAATTTCAACCATAATCATACTTTTAACCTAGGGAATAGTCTCAACACCTCCACACTCCATATCACCTTCATCCACCATCACCACTTCATCCTAGGAATTGGAACAAGCCAACAAGAGAATCGAGGAGCACGATCGAGAAGGAAGCGAGGAAGGATCGAGAATCAACGAAGAAGTCGACTTGGGAGTTTTCTTTTACTCTTCTATTATTGTTTTGAATTATAATTGGATTTGTTGTGTCTTTGATGATTGAGAAATATCAATAACATAGTTTTTCCTATTGATTTTGAGATTGAATTCATATATCCTCTATGCGCATGTGTTATTGTTCTTAATGCTTTTAAATGATTGATCACCTTTGAATGATATTTATTATAATTGAGATCGAGAGATGAAATTATAATACGAATAATAATTCATGCCGTGTGTTAAAGATTGAGATCGAGAGATAAAATCACATACGAGTGATAACTTTGGGTTGTTTAATCTAAAGTTAGTGGTTTTCATAAAGCGCATTCAACATTAAATTGTTAATTACGTGAACGAGAGTTACTAGTTACAATTTGATGTTAGACTTAATATAGCTCGAGAGAGTATATTGAATAAGTTTGGAAAACCCGTCACCTTAGAGATGTATGAAGAAAAGAATTGTAAGAGTTGGGTTAGGCGAATAATTGTCTTGATAATTCTTTCTTGTGGATTTTTCTCGTGATCGTCGATTGTTTTGGTTGGATTAGATTAGTTTAATTATTGATTAATTATCGTAGGTTAAATATAGTTAAAAGAAATCTTATTTGGTAATTGTTTGTTAGTCCCTGTGGGTTCGACAATCCGTATCTTCCTATCTATACTAAAACTTGACACCGTGCACTTGCCGTCTAAAATTGCTAGATTGGAATTAATTGTTTAAAATAAAAGTGATCACTACAATGAAGCGATCGATCGCCAAAACCCACTGGAGCCAAGCGATCGATCGTTATAAAGAGGCGATTGATCGCTCGAAGAATTTCATTGAAAAAAATAAGCTAGCGATAGCGATCGATCGCCAGCAGTGTTTTGGAAAGTTTGGAGACTTGATTTCTTTCCTTCCTACATGGGCTCTGTTGGGGTTCAACAATTGCCTCTGCTTTGTGATCGGTCGAACACATGGCGCTTGTGCCAGTGTATGGTTGAAAAGATTGATGTTGCGCCATTACCCTTAACTATAGTTATTGGTAAAGCGGTAATCGCTCGATCCTACAATTGGTATCATAGCCAAGGCCGCGTGTTCGATTCCCATGAGTTGCAGAGAGTGCAATTATTGGTGGAGGGATTGTTGGGGTTCAACAATTGCCTCTGCTTTGTGATCGGTCGAACACGTGGCGTTTGTGCCAGTGTATGGTTGAAAAGATTGATGTTGCGCCATTACCCTTAACTATAGTTATTGGTAAAGCGGTAAGCGCTCGATCCTACAGGCTCTAACCTACCCCATCAGCCTCCACACCTCTATATACTCGAAAATCAGCCTCTTTAGGAGAGATTCAGACTTTAGAACATAGTTAGACATTAGAATAAATTTTCTTTCAATTTTGTTGAAGAACGGCTTGAAGAACGAAGACGGAAGCGACGCTCCGGAATCGTGATTCTTTTTAGTAACTTTTCTTTTACCATTAGTTTAATATTTTCTAGAATAGATTTGAATGTTTTTAATTTAGTTATGAGTAGCTAAAAACCTTTGTGATTCTCGGTTGAGGAAGACGATACATTGGAGTTTACGATTCTTGTGAGATTAAGTTTTGATTGTTGATTTTCATTGAATATAAATTGTTTTTCTGAATTGATTGCCATGATTGTTATGCATGATTGTTAGATTGATAACCTAGCTATTGTTCATACAATTTAACACTAAATTAGATATCATATACAGAATCGTTTGATCCCTCTAATTTACGAAGCAACTAAGATTAAATACATTCCACTTGTGAGTTTGTTAAATTCTTAGGAAAAATAATTGACTAGATTAAACATAGACGCTTGGATTGTGTTGTTTAGCTTCATCGATCTCACTAGTTCATATGCTATCATCGATTTAAATCTTAATCGCTTGTATTTTGATTGATTGTTTGATAAGGGTTAAACTAGAAAGCTTGGGCTACTTAACTAAACTTAAGGTGAGATAAGACTTTGATTATTGAATTAAATGCCCACGATGAATATTCATATGGAAATTGAACCGTTTGTGAAGATCGATGATCGAGATAGTAAACACCAATTGTAAAGTTAACCGAAAACCGAGAATCACTCTTTTCTCATAAGTTAATTCATCTAGTTTAATTTTGCATCATAGTAGTAGTTAATTCAATTGACTTCAAAATCCCCTTTTATTTTCGTTTGCATAAGTTAACACAAAGATATAACCTTCCTCGTGGGATTAATCCCTATTCATGCTACTACATTCATTTTTGTTATTAACTTGAGAGGGTTAATTTGGGCGTACGCGATAAGCGCTACCAAATTTTGGCACCGTTGCCTGGGAAGGCGTTTACTTTTGTGTTAACTTTATGTTTATTTTTTATTTTTTTAGTGCTACTTTGGTTGGTTAATGAGTACAGGTGAATCATCCAATTACGAAGATAATTTTCATTACGATTCTGAGATCGAGAGGACAGTACATCGGAGAAGAAGAGAAGCAAGGATACTTGAGGAAGAAGAAGAGAGGACTATCATTGCGGAGAATCAGAGCCTACGACAGCTAGCGAATCCTACTGTGGATCAACAACCTCTCTGCATCACCTTTCCTACAGTTGCTACTAACATAAATTTTGAATTAAAATCTGGCCTAATACATCTGTTACCGTCTTTTCATGGCCTTGCAGGTGAGGATCCGCATAAGCACTTGATGGAATTCTATGTAGTATGCACTACGATGAAGCCGACCAGGATAACTGAGGAACAAATCAAATTACAAGCTTTTCCGTTCTCTTTGAAGGACGCTGCTAAGGATTGGCTCTTCTATTTGCCTTCTGGATCCATCACTACTTGGAACGAGTAGAAAAGAACTTTCTTGGAGAAATACTTTCCTGCATCAAGGGCGACGAATATTTGCAAAGATAATACGACATTAGACAACTCCATGAGGAATCATTGCATGAATATTGGGAACGCTTTAAAAAGCTTTGTGCAAGCTGTCCTCAACATCAGATAAGTGAACATTTACTTATTCAATATTTTTATGAGGGTCTTTTGCCAAATGACAGGAACTTGGTAGACGCTGCTAGTGGAGGAGCATTTGTGGATTAGACGCCAGTGGAAGCAAGGCACTTAATTACAAACATGGCAGCCAACTCTCAACAGTTTGAAACTGCTCGATCGGATCATAAGCTTAGGAAGCAAGGCGAGGTAAATGTGTCTAGCCTCGAACAACAATTGATTGATTTAACTGGTATTGGGAAACAACTTGCAATTGAAATTGGACAAAGTGCTAAGGTATGTGGAATTTGTGCACTACCGAGTCATCTAACTGACGCTTGCCACACACTTCAAGAACCATCTATTGAGGAAGCAAATGCAGCAGGCGGATTTCCGGGACAGCCACAGAGAAAGTATGATCCCTTTTCCAGCACATATAACCCAGGATGGCGAGAACATCCAAATTTGAGATACGGGAATCAGCTGAATCACAGACGCAACATCAAGCACCACCATATAGACCACCATTCCAAAGGCCACAACAAATCGTCCCAACTCCAACACCTGGTGAGTATCTAGAAAATATGTTTAAGGAACTTGCCAATGGATCTGTGAAATTTCAACAGGAAATGAGGGCAAGCATCCAGAGCTTGATTACGCAAATGGGACAGTTGGCCACCGCGATAAACCACATGGAGTCTCAAAGGTCAAGCACCCTACCATCACAACCATTAGTGAATCCGAGGGATAATGCAAGTGCGATTAAACTAAGGACTGGGAAAGAACTTGAGACACAAGAGGAGGAGAAACCGATAGAAACTACACATGAAGTGGAGAAAAAGATCAAACCTACGGGAAACGATTCCATACAAAAAGAGGAACAAAAAGGTAAATCCCCTCTAATTTCTGAGTATAAGATTGAACCACCTTTCCCTTTTGCATTTCAGGAAGATAGGAGGAATGAAAGCATCAAGGACCTCTACGAAACCTTTCGGAGATGTGAGGTGAACATTCCGCTGTTGGATGCTATCAAGCAGGTGCCCCGCTACGCAAAATTCTTAAAGGAGTTGTGCACCGCTAAGAGGAAACAAAAGCCTAAAGGATGCCGCAAAGTTGAGTTAGGGGAGAACATCTCAGCAGTCATTCAATGGAAAATCCCTACCAAGTGCAAGGACCCAGGTATGTGATCGCTTTTATTTTAAACAATATTTTTCAGTGTAGCGATTGTGTAGCGCAAGTGCACGGTGTCAAGTTTTAGTATAATGATAATATAAGTACGGATTGTCGATCCACGAGGACTAGGAAATAAGTACCAAACTCCACTAGTTTAACTATATTTAGCCTATGAAAAATGGTTATGACTAATTAATTAAAATAACTAATTAACTCAATATTTAATCAAACAAACAATAGAGAATGCGAATAAAATCAATAGAGACAATTATCAAGACTTTCGGTTCACCTATGTAATCCCCCACAATTCGCCTATTATTTAAGAATTAATTCAAACAATCTAAGGTGACTAGTTTTCCTAATTCATGTGATGCCCCGAAATTAATTATATGCAATTTGGGCATTAATGATGTTTATATGATTAATTATGGTGATAATTGATTTATGTGTTGAAATTAATTGTCTTGTTGAAATTGCTTAGTCGCATGGTAGGCGTGACCTGGGGGTTGCATTTCAGGGTGCATGTTAGATAATGGGGTGTTAACATGATTTATTTGTATTGGTTGTTAATTATGTGGAAGATATGAACTTAGTGGAAGTTTGTGGCATTTTTTGTAAAATTCTTTTAAAATACCATGTTGGGGTATTTTATACATCATGTTAATTTTGGGGTTCAATTTTAATTAACTTTATAACCCATTACCCCACTATACCCCCCACTTTATCTCACTTTACCCATCACTTTTAAATCCCCAATTTTCACTCTCAAACCCTAACCCACCTCTCATTTTCGATTTTGAGCAAAAGAGGAAGGAGAAATCTTCTCAAAACCTTTGTTTGTGAGATCTTTGTTAGGATTTGGGGTCCTCAAGAGGTATGAAATTAAGGTACGTAAGAGACGTACGAGCATCGGACGGTAAAACACACTTCTATACTATGACTATGCAATGATTGCACAAGTAATTATGTAATATGATGATGCTATGATGTTTATGATAAGTAAAGATGTTATGATGTCTATGATAAGTAAAGATGATATGATGATGATGATGATGTATGTTAAACTATGTTACTGGGAATGGTAGAGTGTTCCGGTGGTTGTTATGGGCAAGCGAGAAAGGTACTTACCGCTGACATAGCTAGCGAGGAGATACATCCGCTATCAAGGTGTAGCGAGGGGTATCACAGTACCGCTATATGTCGACCGAGGGGGCCAATTGTGCCGCTGACATAACAGGACCCGAACATCCCCATTTCTAATTAACATTGTTGATTATGAGCATATAAGTGAAGTACGATTTTAATCATTTATATCAAGAACTAATAATTACATGCATGACTATGAAACAGGGACAACAAAAGCGGGTTAATGCGATTAACCAGGAAGTATATGTTAACTATTATTTTCATGCATTTATTTATATGCCATTATCTTATGATGTTAAGTAACGATGTGCATGCTCACGATGGGTTGTTCCTGTAGGTACACTTTTGGACTGAAAAGCTAAGGGTCGGGTTGAGGCAGTGAGCTATGAGGAGCATGAAAGAATTTAGGATACAGGATTTTTGAATAGTCTCTACTCTAGGAGTAGTGTAAATCTATAGCTTTAGCATTCGTTTTTGGGAATGTAATTAATTAGCTTTTGGAACTTTATTTTTTTTGGCCTGTAATCCTATTAGCTCAAGGCTACAACCAGAACCCTAAGATGTTATTAATGCATGTTTAGCCCATAATACGTTATTATAATGATGTTAAGGTAGGAAGACCCTACATTAGTGGTATCAGAGCAGTGGTTAGAGAACCCGGGAATGAGTGAAGGGTAGCCTTAGCAATAAGTTGGCTAGGTGCTCCTTTTTAAACATGTTTTGTGCATATGTTGCATATGAAGTATATGACTATTACACTAACATGTTATGGTTTCTAACGATGTATTATATGAACTGCTTTTGGGTATTGTTGTTAACCCTTGTCTTGCAGCATGTCAGCAAATGTGGAAGTGGGTGATGCAATTAGTGTTAATGCAAGTGCTGGGCGTACCAATCCCCTACCACCGCCAGCCTTGGGCGAAGAACCCTCTGAACAACAGTTACTACCTGGGGAGCTAAGTTTGGCTCAGTTTCTGACATATTGACCCCCGATGTTTGAAGGAACTGAGACAGGGGAACTGGCCGAGGAATGGGTAGAGAGGATAGAACAGATATTTGTGGCAGCTACTTGTGCGAAGTCAGCATGGATAAGGCTAGCGGAGTTCCAACTGGCCAAGAAGGCATTGATGTGATGGAAGACCACGGTAGTAGAGCAAGAGGCTCAGGGATAGGAAATAAACCGGAAGCTATTCAGAACTCGGTTTCTGACCCGCTACTTTTCAGCTGCTGCACGACAGGATAAGGAGGATGAGTTTACCAACTTAAAGCAAGGTACCATGCCGGTATCGGACTATGCTCTTCATTATTGTTCTTTACTCCGATATGTGCCCCATGTTGCTGCGAATACCCAGGCAAAGATGAGACATTTCATGAAAGGTTTGAGGCCGGAACTGTATGACAGGGTGGTTACTTATGGCCCTGCTTGCTTTGATGACGCCCTTTCACGGGCTGAGGTAGCCTTTTTGGGAGTTGGTGCATATCCTGATGCCGAGCCACCTCCAGCACCCCCTCAGAAATCTACTTTTGATAATTTGAAACCGAGGGGTGATCAGTTAAAGCCAAGGGGGAACACATCAGCTTCGAGGTTCAGTGGTAAGAGGCCCGAGAATCATTGGAAAGGAAACCGTAGGAATGACGCCCCATCAGGAAGAGGACAGTCTCAGGGAGGTAAATTTGGGAGGGTCCAGTGCTCTCTTTGTGGGCAACCACATTCGACGAAAGACTATGTGGGTTGTTACGTATGTGGCAATAAGGGTCACTTTGCTCGGCAATGTCCCAATCGGGAGGGACAACAGAACTCTGCGGGGAGGCCTGCGGACAGAGCAGTGCAGCACAAGCCACCGTTTGTACCGAGGCAGTATGGAGGTTAGCCTATGGGGCCACCTCAGGGGCAGGTTTATGCATTGACAAGGGAGCAGGCTACAGCGGTTCCGGAGGAAGTGATAGCGGGTACGTGTCTTTTATTTACGCATCCTGCTTTTATATTGATAGACACATGTGCGTCACACTCTTTTGTGTCGTCAAGTTTTGTGGAAAGGCACCACATATGCACTTCTCCGTCGCCCATGCCTCTTGTAGTCTCGACACCCGCTGGAAGAAGTTTGATTACTGATCAGATTGTCTATGACGACCTCATTTATTTTGAGGAACGAGCTAATGTCAGATTTGATTGTTCTGGGAATGTCAGACTTTGACTGCATTGTGGGCATTGATGTTCTGAACAGGTATCAGGCAGTTGTGAACTGCAGGCAGAGGACAGTCCGGTTCAGATCTGATAAGGGAGTCCAGTGGACATTCTATGGGGATGGTTCTCGTTCAAATATCCCGTTGATATCTGCTGTCAAGATGGCACAGTTGTTGGAACGGGGCCATACATGATATCTCATCTATGTTGTTGATATCACTGAAAAGAGGGAAGAATTAAAAGTCGAGGATGTACCCGTAGTTGCAGAATTTCCTGATGTCTTTCCGGAAGAGATTCCCGGATTTCCACCGACGAGAAAGGTCGAGTTTGGAATTGAGTTACTACCGGGGACGTCTGCCATTTCTCGTGCCCCGTATAGGATGGCACCAGCGGAGTTAAGGGAGTTAAAGGTTCAGTTGCAAGAGCTCCTTGATAAGGGTTACATACGCCCTAGCGTATCGCCCTTGGGTGCACCAGTCCTATTTGTCAAAAAGAAAGATGGTTCGATGCGTCTGTGCATCGATTACAGGCAACTGAACAAAGCCACAGTGAAGAATAAGTATCCACTTCCGAGGATCGATGATTTGTTTGACCAGTTGCAGGGTACGAGGCTCTACAGTAAGATCGATCTGAGATCGGGGTATCATCAGATTCTGGTAAGGGAAGATGACGTTCAGAAGACAGCTTTCAGGACTAGGTATGGGCACTATGAATTCTTAGTCATGCCTTTTGGGGTTACAAATGCCCCAGCTGTCTTTATGAGTCTGATGAACAGAGTATTTTAACCATATTTGGATCAATTTGTTGTTGTTTTCATTGACGATATACTCATTTACTCTCGGACCGAAGAGGAACATGTGAAGCACTTGAGGATAGTAATCCAGGTCCTTAGGGATCATCAGTTATATGCGAAGCTCAGCAAGTGCGAGTTCTGGTTGAGCAGTGTGGTGTTCTTGGGTCATGTTATATCTAGCAGTGGGATATCTGTAGATCCCAGGAAGGTTGAAGCTGTGATGGAGTGGGCTGCACCCACTTCTGTACCCGAGATATGGAGCTTCCTTGGTTTAGCGGGTTATTACCGACGTTTCGTCGAGGGATTCTCTAAGATCGCTAAGCCGTTGACACAGCTGACTCAGAAAGGAGTCCCGTTCTATTGGTCCGAAGCTTGTGAGGAAAGCTTCCAAGAATTGAAGCGTCGTTTGACTACGGCACCTGTATTGGTGATTCCTTCTGAGAATAAGAGGTTTGCCTTGTACACAGATGAATCACTACAGGGTTTGGGATGTGTGTTGATGCAAGATAAGCATGTGGTGGCTTATGCATTGAGGCAACTGAAGCCACACGAGGCTAGGTATCCAGTCCATGATCTAGAGCTGGCATCCATTATCTTTGCCTGAAGATTTCGAGGCATTACCTGTATGGTACGACGTTTACCATCTATTCAGACCATAAGAGTCTGAAGTTTTTGTTCACACAGGCTGAATTGAATATGCGACAAAGAAGATGGATGGATTTACTCAAAGATTGTGATTGTGAAATTGAGTACCATCATGGTAAAGCAAACTTGATAGGAGACGCCTTAAGTCGGAAGGTGAAGATTACTGCTGAGGATACCATGAGTTTGTCAGCCATGATGACTTCTTATTGCCATCTGGGCTATGATTTCGATGTGGACACGTCGCCGGTGCGAGTGTCGACCTTATTGGCTGAGCCAGACATATTTGAGGCTATCATGAAAGCCCAGAGGTCGGATGATGAGGTCCAGAGATGGTCATCGATAGTACTTCAGGGACAGCCATCAAAGTTCAGAGTGGCAGAAGATGATTCCTTGAGGCTTGGTAACCGTTGGGTAGTGCCGAGGGCACCAGAGTTGCGTCAAGGGATCTTGCACCGTGCTCATAGTAGCAGGTTTAGCATACATCCAGGTGGGAGAAAGATGTACAAGGACTTGTGTGACCAATTTTGGTGGAGGAGGATGAAAAGAGACGTCATCACCTTTGTCAAGAAGTGCTTGATTTGTCAACAAGTAAAAGCGGAGAGGCAGAGGCCTGGTGGCGAACTGAAGAGTTTAGAAGTACCTGAATGGAAGTGGGAGCACATATCTATGGACTTCGTGACCCACTTGCCAAGGACGACCTCTGGATTTGATGCGATCTGGGTGATCGTGGATAGGCTGACGAAGGTGGCTCATTTCATCCCTTACTGTATGACTTTCACATATCTAAAGATGGCCCAATTATATGTACGGGATGTGGTGAGGTTGCATGGGGTTCCAGTCTCGATTGTGTCTGATAAAGACCCAAGGTTTACTTCACATTTCTGGGAGGGTCTCCAGACAGCTTTGGGCACAGAGGTGAGACTGAGTACAGCTTATCACCCTCAGACAGATGGTCAGATAGAGCGTACTATACAGACGCTCGAAGATATACTGAGGGCATGTGTGTTGGAGTTTGATACTTCGTGGCAAGCTTCAGTGCCACTAGTAGAATTCTCTTACAATAACAACTATCAGGCAAGCATTCAGATGGCTCCGTTCGAAGCTCTCTACGGACAAAGCTATAGGTCACCGGTGTATTGGGAGGACTTGACTAATAAAGCGGTCGGAGGACCGGATATGATTAGGGATATGGAAAGAAAGATTAAGTTGATACGCCAGAAGATGAAAGCGGCCCAGGATAGGCAAGCAGCCTATGCCAATAAACGACGACGACCACTAGAATTCCAAGTGGGAGACAAGGTCTTCTTGAAAATCTCACCCTTCAGGGGTGTGGTTCGTTTTGGTATGCGGGGGAAGTTATCTCCGAGGTATGTTGGGCCTTATGAAGTATTGCAGCGTATCGGTACTTTGGCCTACCGTTTGGCTCTACCGCCGTCTTTATCTGGTATCCATGAAGTCTTTCACGTCTCTATGTTACGGAAGTATGAGCCAGACCCATCTCATGTATTACAGCCTACTGAAGTACAGTTGGACTCAGATGTATCCTACGTAGAAAGGCCAATCAGAATTCTTGATCGAGAGGATCGCAGATTACGAAGTGTGATATCCCCGAAATGATTAATTGCAATTTGGGCATTAATTGTGTTTATATGATTAATTATGGTGGTAATTAATTACATGTTGGATTTATTTATCTTATGGTAATGCATGGTCACATGGATAGAGTGACCCGGGAGAGCATTTCAGGGTGCATGTTGTGCATGTTGGGAAAATTGCTATTAGCATGATTTATTTGCCATTGTTAGAAATTAATTGGAAATCATGAGTTTAATTGGTATTTTGGTGCATTTTAGATTAATGCTTTTAAAAATATCATGTTGGGATGTTTAATACATCATGTTAGTTGTGGGGATACAATTGAACTTGTTTTAAAACCTTTACCCCCCACCTTTACCAAAACACTTTACTAATTCCTCAAAATCACTTCCCACAAACCCTACCCTCCTCATTTTCGAGTTTGAGCTTAGGGGTGAAGAGAATCCTTCCAAAAACCTTGATTTGTGGAGTTTATTGGGAGATTTGAAGTCCCCAAGAGGTATGGATACCTCATTGTTGATTTTGTAGTGTTTTATTTGAGTTTGGTTTGGTTTGAAGGGTTTTAAAATGGGTTTGTTTTGGGTTGTTGTGGTTTTGGTTGAATGTTGGATTTTTTGAGGTGTTTAAAGTGTTTATGGAAGGTTATTATGTGTTTGATAATGGGTTGGGAAGGTTTTGGGGTGCATTAATGGTGAAAAATCGCGAGTCTGTGCGAGGCGATCGACCGCCTGAAAAGAGGCGACCGATCGCCTATGGGCAGTAGCAAAATCGCAGGGCAGGCGATCGATCGCCTGAAATGGGGCGACCGATCACCGAGGGGTAGTGGCTAAATATGAGGTAGGCGATCGATCGCCGCGAAGAAAAAATTGAGGCGATCGATCGCCTCAGTGAAGCGATCGATCGTCAACTGTGGAATTTTGAAAAATGAATTCTTTTGACGAATTTTTGGTATTCGACTATTATTTGGCTTCTAATATGGGGCTGTGTGGTTGTGTAGAACCATCCCAGGTAGCAACGCAACCAAGGAAGTGAAGCCATATCAATTCCACTTTTGGAAAGGTACGTAGAGGACGTACGGGCACCCAACGGTACATGTATCTAATATACTCATTGTTTATGCATTGTGGATGCGAGTATATATGTGATTATGCATTGTGGATGCAAATACATGTTGAATTATGCATGATGATTGTATACGCATATGATGGTTATTGGTGCACATCCCATGAGTCGTGGTCATCCCTTGATGTTTTTAATGCTTGCCGCTATTTGATTTGTTGCCGCTAAATGTGAAGCGAGGGGTGGGAGCGCCGCATGTCACATTTGAGCGTGGTTATCATATGGGCGAGGAAAGAATATTTTCCGCTCAATGTGAAGCGAGGGGTGGGAGCGCCGCATGTCCATTGAAGCGAGGTTATTCTATGCCGCCTATATGTAAATAAGCGAGGGGCATTAAAATACATTGTGATGGACAGACTAGGGATTGGTGATTGGTATTTGGTTTTGATGAGATGGTATTATGTCATGACATGTGTAGACCATTAAATAATCTATTGATTATACTCATGAGTTATGGTACAGGGACAACCAAACTGGAAGCATTTGAAATGCATGGGAAAACAGGAAGTGTTTTATTGTGATATATGCATTTACGTTTATATTCATATTGTGTTGAATATGAATGATATCATTGCTCATGTTTGGGGGTTGTCCTTGTAGGTACTTTTTGGCATGATGAAAAAGGGGCTAGAACGGGTTGAGGTGGTGAGCTTGTGAAGAAATCTTTTGAGGAAGGAAGGACAGGATTAATTTTGTATAGTATCTACTCTAGGAGTAGTGTAAAGCTATAATTGATAACATTCATTTAGATTGGGAATGTAACTAATCCATTGTTAGTCCTTATTTTGGCATGTAATTCTTAAAGCTCATAGTCTCAACACGATTATTTTACTCTGATTATTTATATTAGCTCTAATTATGGCTTTAATCCGCACTTAAGGAACTAGGGTCCTTACATTAGTGGTATCAGAGCAGTGGTTAGAGAACCCGGGAACGAGTGAAGGGTAGCCTTAGCATGATTGGCTAGGTGCTTACATTTGAAGCATGTTTATGCATGTGGTGCATATTGATGTATAACCTGTTATACTAACATGCTTATTATCATTCCTGTTATCTAACGGCATAACATATATATTTGTTTTGGAAGTGTTGTTAACCTTTGTGTTACAGCATGGCTGCTATGAATGCGGGGAACCTTAATGAAGAGGTCGGCGATGTTGGGAGCGTGAACGCTAGTATTGGTCAGGCAAACCCTCTACCTCCACCAGCTGTAGGCATGGAACCAGTGGCTCAGTTATTGCTACCTGGTGAGATTAGCTTGACCCAGTTTCTGTCTTACCACCCGCCCCGGTTTGAGGGAACAGAATCAGGAGAGGAGGCTGAGGAGTGGCTGGAAAGGCTTGAACAGATATTTGTATCGGCTCCTTGTGCTGTTACAGCATGGCTGAGACTGGCGGAGTTCCAGTTGGCAAAGAAACCTCTAATGTGGTGGAGGAGCACGGTAATGGAACTGAGAGCACAGGGTGCTGTGATTGATTGGACACTCTTCAGAACCCGGTTTCTGAACCGGTACTTCTCCGCTGCGGCAAGACAGACGAAGGAGGATGAGTTTGCAAGTTTGAGCTCAAGGTTAATCAACACGACTTTCTACTCTGATTTATACATATGAATGTTTAGTTCTCTTAATTGCACCTAAGATTATGTTTGAGATCACGGGGTCTCACAAAAGATGAGAAATTTCATGAAGGGCTTGTGGCCGGAACTGTATGATAGGGTGATCACTTATGGCCCTGCTTGTTTCGATGATGCACTTTCAAGGGCTGAGTTAGCCGAGATGTGTGATGTCCGGGAATTAATGGTGTTAATCCCGGTGTAGTATTAATCCTGGATGGATTTTTTTTAATTGTAGCAATTAGGAATTAATTGCGGTTTGGGTCTCCCGAGGTTGTTAGATTGGGCATTTGTGATCGTTGGATCCAAAGGTTGAGATTGTATTCTCATTTTGGTGGAAAGCCTATGATTTGGGTTTTTAGTGGGACTTGGAGTCCGGGGTGCCTTGTGTTGGGGCCAGTCTGGGGATTTGATGTTGGAGGGTGAGTTTTTGAAAACAGATGATTTTTAATGAATCATGATGTATTTGCGGAGGTTTTGGTGTGTTGGGGTATTTTGCTATATATACCCGTTGGACTCGGGATTCCGTCATTTGGAATCCATTTCTCTCCTCTCCTCCCCCTCTCACGCCACCTTCGCCCCAAACCCTTCCCCTTCCCTTTGGTTGAAGCAAAATCGTTAGAACTCGATTATGGGGGGGCCGGATTTCTTGAAGAAAGATAGGTAATATTCTTCTCCTCTCTTTTGGCTTCAATTTGATTGTGGTTTTGTGTTGTGTGGTTGAGTTTTGGGTTGGTTATGGCATTTGGGGGTTTTGGGTTAAAATCCAAAATGTTGATTTCAGTGTTTTCATGGAGTTTAATTGTTGTATTTGAGGCATTGAGGTGGTATGGGGTGTTGGTTTGGAGTTGGGTGTGAAAAACACCATTAGAACTCGAGTTTTTCGAAAAATCGCAGTCCGCGATCGATCTTGGCGAGGCGCCGATCGATCGCGACATGCTAGAAGATGTACAGTATCGGCGATCGATCGCGAAAAGGGGGCGATCGATCGCGAGGGTCTCAGCGATCGATCGCGAGATGTGGCGATCGATCGCGGATTGATTTTTTTCGGGCAGTAGGCTTGCGCGATCGATCGCGCCTGATGGGCGATCGATCGCGGCACTGTTCACCTGCATGGATTTTCGAATATGTTGGAAAATGTTGGGATTTTGGAACCGAGGTCTAAAGGGCCGACTTCCGGAGTGTTGTTCACATTCCAATGAGAATGTTAGGCTTTTAAAATGGTTTGATTGGAACCAAGCTTATTAAACGGAATTTTTGGTTGGGTTTTTGGCTATCTGTTAATCATATAAAATGGAATATTTTGGGTAGTATGCATGCTTAGCCGGGGGGGCTTTTATTTTGGTAATCGTCATGGATTGACGATATGATTGGGAGTCTTGAACGTGCGTGGGCACGTGATCGCATGCTTATTCTTGATTTTGAGTCGTTTATGTGTTTTAGCACATATTTCTCTAGGCATGGGACTCAAGGAAGGTTTGGCTTGGACTACGGAGACTTAAGGTACGTGGGACGTACGAGCATAACCTATTATAGTATTGCAACTGTAATATGCATGGTTTGTGATAATGGTATTAAATGGGCATTGGAATACATGGTGTATGGTAATGGTATTATATGGACATTGCAATATCTGGCATGTGGTAAGTATTGAAATGCATGGTGCATTATATTTACTTCAAATGGATAATGATATGCATGGTATATGGTAACTGTGATAAATAGACATACATTTGAAATCATAGGGTGCCGCTTTAGAGCGAGCAACGATTGGGTGTTGTCGCCGTTGAGCACTACCGGTTATGACGCCGCTATTGTTGAGCGTGCGCTGGGTTAAGAATGCCGCTATTGTGGAGCGAGCAATGTTACGGGAACATGGAATCCTTGGTTAAATATATGTGAAATCTATGGCCTATGTATAATGATTTTACATATTGATTATGGAGCTGACATGATAGAACTGTATTAGTTAATCTATATGGTGATTAACTGGCTTTGGGAATTTGATGAGTTTGGTTATTTTGAGAACAGGGACAATGCATGGGATCCCGGATGAGGGTATTGCCATCCAGGGAGTATCATTTAAATTATGGCATTTACATTCTGTAAATTATGAATTGCAATATTATTATTTTGTGATTGGTGGTATTGGTATGCTCACCCCGTGTGGGGGCTGTCTCTGTTGGGGCAGGTAACACAGGTGTAGCGGCTTTGGAGTCGAGCTCGGGCTGTTGGTTAGAGGTACTTCCAGGATCGAGGTACCAGAGCTGGCTGGACGGACACTCAGATCCAGAGTTGAGATCGAGTGGCGCTTGGGAGGTGCTACCAGGACTGGTATCCGGTAGAGTGTTATACATCAGATACATGCTTATCCATTTGGTACTCTTATGTGAGTACATTTTACGTGTGTATGGAATGTATAAATGGGCTACGGCTTCTCTCTGTTCATTATGGTTGCATGCAATTAATTATGGAATTGCTAAATGAACTAAGAGCATGTTAGTGTATTATGTGGGTGCATGTTATATGATTAATCTTGGTTGGGGAATCTGAATATTTTGGGAATTGGATGCAAGAAATTTTCTGGGTAGCATACGGTGTTGCACTTGCATGTGGTTTTCCCCATTATGATATGATTATATGCACTAATGGTATGGCTTAATACACTAATAACGGGTTAAGGGCACGGGGGTCCTTACATTAGTGGTATCAGAGCCAGGTTAGCTCTTTGGGGCTGTTGAGGGCCTAGGAACATGTTATTGGGAATGAGAAGCACATACTTATGCATGATTGCTTATGTGCGTTTATGATATGTGTTCATCATTGGCATATGTGTTGCTAACCATGGTGGTTGCAGGGTCTTATGAGACATGGACTATGCATTACGGTTGCATAGGTATACATCGGAGTGATGATTTTAATGCTTTGCCGCTACATGTTGGAGCGAGGTGCATTAAAATACACTCATGGCGATGTTTATGGGAATACGGATTATGCATTACGGTTGCATGCACGTCGAAGCGATGATGCCGCTGTCGTGTCGAAGCGATGGTAAATGCCGCTGTCACGTCGAAGCGATGATGCCGCTGTCGTGCCGAAACAATTATTGAAATACGGGTTATGCATTACGGTTGCATGCATGGCGTAGCGATATGAATACTTGCCGCTGTCGTATTATAGCGATGAAGAATATTTGCCGCAAATATGTCGAAGCGAAGGAAAAATGCCGCTGTCATATTATTATTGCGAGGGATATTATGCCGCTAATACGTCGAAGCGAAGGGTATTTCCGCTGTCATGCCGGAATGATGGTAAATGCCGCTGTCGTGTCGAAGCGATGGTAAATGCCGCTGTCACGTCGAAGCGATGGTACCACCGTCATGTCGAAACGATGATGCCGCTGTCGTGTCGAAGCGATGATACATGCCGCTGTCACGTCGAAGCGATGATGCCGTTGTCATGACGTAGCGATGTGATCGGGAACAAAGTACTACATGAGTGTGAGTACCTCTTGAGTCCGCGATTAGCCGGGTATTTTATTGGCGATGGTTACGCCGGGTATTTTATTGGCGATGGTTACGCCGGGTATTTTATTGGCGATGGTTACGCCGGGTATTTTGTTGGCGATGGTTCCGCCGGGTATTTTATTGGCGATGGTTACGCCGGGTATTTTATTGGCGATGGTTACGCCGGGTATTTTATTGGCGATGGTTACGCCGGGTATTTTGTTGGCGATGGTTACGCCGGGTATTTTATTGGCGACGGTTACGCCGGGTATTCTATTGGCGATGGTTTATACCGCCGGATATCTATAGCGACATTTTATGCCGCTGACTCCATGGCGAGGGATCATGCCGCTGATTCGATAGCGATGGATTATACCGCTATGTGTGTAGCACTGGATTATGCCGCCTACGAGCGATGGGTGCTGCTTATGTACCGCTGGTGGACGATGGATACAGGTATTCCGCTATCTCGATAGCGATGAGGTATGTCATATTACTTTTGTTATCAGTATGGTGATTATGGTGTATTATTATTTACCGTCATGTGTTTGACGATGAGATTATGGATGTCGTGTATCGACAGGTACCGTCATATGTTCGACGATGTTATTTGGGATAACTATGTGGACGCTTGGCGTCATTTTGGTGATTTATGCATTCATGTTTATGTATATGGTTGTATGGTTTGAGTGCCGATGGTGGGCACATGGTAGGGTCTGGGTATTTAGTTGACGAGACCTTTTGCCGAGCAGGTTTGCTCGATGGATCATTGATGCATTGTACCGGTGAGAGTACGCATCGTATTATGGAGGTATATTATTGACGAGCAATGATACCCTTGGGTATGCTCGCTGGGATGGCTAAGGCCAAGTGAATGGTGGTAAGAGTAGTCATTGAGGAAACTACTCGCTTGTTATTGTGATGAGGAGTAAACATGGTTACACCCACCCTAAGGGCGTGGAAGAAGTCCTAATGGATTAGGATTGCATGATAATTGAGCGTGGACGCCGGGTTGTCCAGTGTGCTTTGGTGTTTTAGAGATATGTTGGGCAATGACCCACAACTCTAATGGTTTGGGCGGTATGGTATACCGGGATGGAATGTGTGTCGCGTTAATAGGTTGGTATAAGCCTATGGGACCAGCGAATCACTAGCCAGGTATTGTTGCAGTGCTTTAGTGTGCTTGTGGTAGCTATTATAATGCTCGTTGGATTCGAGTTTGGTGAATCGTATGGTGATACGATGAGGGTTATGGTAGACTCTTGTAGTCTCTATGTGGCATGGTGTTTGAGGTAGGGAATACCTCACGGGGACGTTATACGTCATTGTTTTGAGGGACTTGTGCTGGGACAGCTCAAGTTTGTTGGTATTACCAACGTGAGTGTCAACAAGTCGTGGTTAGCTCTAGTTGAGCATCCTTGCATATGGCATGCAATGGGAGTCACAATGGTTTGTGAGATATAGTTAGTGGGGTGACACTACTATATTGATTTTTTTTTATCTCTTGGAGAGATTTGGATTGTACTGTCTTGGAGACAGCTTGCATCGGTCGTGGTTTGATTGTAAGTCAGCCATGGTAAGCATTACTGATGTTGGACCGAGTAATGGATTTCTTACCTCGGTGAGACGTTTGAGGAGACGTCTTCGGGGAGATGCTCGATTTTGGAGTACTATGGTATTAGTACAGAGCATCGTTGGAAGGTGTATACATGGCGTATACGGATTTTTGGATTGGGTAATGGTAGTATTGATGCACTACTCTAACCAATTGTATATTTCTGGGTTCCGGGATATGTTTTGGTATTAATATACCAGGTTTTCCGAACGGTAATTCGAGGATTGGAGGATCATGGATTCATGACTTCTTCCTTGAGAGGAAGACGGTATTGTGATTCCTACCGGTTGAATCTTTTGGGGAGATTCGTTATTTTGGTTCGTGTGGTGGTGATGTTGAAATCACACCCTTTGGTTTTGGTTTGTCAACCATCATTCTCCGTGGGGCGAGAATAATCGGGGTTTGACAGTTGGTTTTGGGATTTGGGTGTGATTGGAGATACCCGAGTCTATTGCATTGTGTATGCATGTTGTGATTGGTGTTTGGGCATGTATGCCGTGAGTGTATACGAATGCCAATGTTATTTTGTTCATTGTTGAACGTCGAGTTGTATGCTTGGTTTGGTGAATCTCCGGTGTGAGATTGTGGGACCTCGAGATCGGTAATCTCGCTGGCACGATGCATTCTGATGAATGATCGTGAGGGTTGTTTGACTTCCCCGGAGGAGGGATTGTTGTGTTTTGAAACCATGGTAGTTCTTGCTGGTTAATTCGATAGCCTCCCTGTTTTAGGATTGTAAAATCCCAGGATAGACAAGGGGTGGCCAGGACTCGGATTTGTTTGGTGTCGTGGTTGACACGCGTGGCGGGGATGCAAGTGATTGTTTTGCGTGACCTCTGTGGAACTTGAGACTTTGTGGAGTCTTGAGGGTGTGTCGGGACCAAGATATGATTTCTTGGAACACACCGGTGTAAACATCCTCGGTGATGTGTTTTGTGTGGATCAGTGACCGTGGGTAACCCGGTCCGGGTTGCAAGTGGTGCAACTACTCCTTTGGAGGAGATGGGCTGGGAAGCGGAACCGGATTTTCTGTGAGTATACTGTCGTATGCTAGTAGTCCTCATCATAACGATGCGTGTTAAGCATCGTGGACAAGTAATGGAGATATCATGGAGAGATATCTATGTCGAGATTAATGAAGGTTTGGTTGAGTTTCAGTCATGGTGGACTGACTTCTGGGACGATTCACGTCGAGGTATGTTGTTATCTTTCGGGTTGTATTGGTTTTGGCGGTTGCTCTATTTTAGGTCTTAGTGCGAGACTGGTATTCTCGCAGTTGTTAATTCGATTCTAAGGTGGTTCAGAATCGGGGTCTTGGCTTTGTTTTGTTTGTGTAGTCCTGGTGTTACGTGGAGTACACCGGTGCAATTTCGGGGACGAAATTTTATTAGTAGGGGATAATTGTGATGTCCGGGAATTAATGGTGTTAATCCCGGTGTAGTATTAATCCTGGATGGATTTTTTTTAATTGTAGCAATTAGGAATTAATTGCGGTTTGGGTCTCCCGAGGTTGTTAGATTGGGCATTTGTGATCGTTGGATCCAAAGGTTGAGATTGTATTCTCATTTTGGTGGAAAGCCTATGATTTGGGTTTTTAGTGGGACTTGGAGTCCGGGGTGCCTTGTGTTGGGGCCAGTCTGGGGATTTGATGTTGGAGGGTGAGTTTTTGAAAACAGATGATTTTTAATGAATCATGATGTATTTGCGGAGGTTTTGGTGTGTTGGGGTATTTTGCTATATATACCCGTTGGACTCGGGATTCCGTCATTTGGAATCCATTTCTCTCCTCTCCTCCCCCTCTCACGCCACCTTCGCCCCAAACCCTTCCCCTTCCCTTTGGTTGAAGCAAAATCGTTAGAACTCGATTATGGGGGGGCCGGATTTCTTGAAGAAAGATAGGTAATATTCTTCTCCTCTCTTTTGGCTTCAATTTGATTGTGGTTTTGTGTTGTGTGGTTGAGTTTTGGGTTGGTTATGGCATTTGGGGGTTTTGGGTTAAAATCCAAAATGTTGATTTCAGTGTTTTCATGGAGTTTAATTGTTGTATTTGAGGCATTGAGGTGGTATGGGGTGTTGGTTTGGAGTTGGGTGTGAAAAACACCATTAGAACTCGAGTTTTTCGAAAAATCGCAGTCCGCGATCGATCTTGGCGAGGCGCCGATCGATCGCGACATGCTACTGGAATTTGTAGAAGATGTACAGTATCGGCGATCGATCGCGAAAAGGGGGCGATCGATCGCGAGGGTCTCAGCGATCGATCGCGAGATGTGGCGATCGATCGCGGATTGATTTTTTTCGGGCAGTAGGCTTGCGCGATCGATCGCGCCTGATGGGCGATCGATCGCGGCACTGTTCACCTGCATGGATTTTCGAATATGTTGGAAAATGTTGGGATTTTGGAACCGAGGTCTAAAGGGCCGACTTCCGGAGTGTTGTTCACATTCCAATGAGAATGTTAGGCTTTTAAAATGGTTTGATTGGAACCAAGCTTATTAAACGGAATTTTTGGTTGGGTTTTTGGCTATCTGTTAATCATATAAAATGGAATATTTTGGGTAGTATGCATGCTTAGCCGGGGGGGCTTTTATTTTGGTAATCGTCATGGATTGACGATATGATTGGGAGTCTTGAACGTGCGTGGGCACGTGATCGCATGCTTATTCTTGATTTTGAGTCGTTTATGTGTTTTAGCACATATTTCTCTAGGCATGGGACTCAAGGAAGGTTTGGCTTGGACTACGGAGACTTAAGGTACGTGGGACGTACGAGCATAACCTATTATAGTATTGCAACTGTAATATGCATGGTTTGTGATAATGGTATTAAATGGGCATTGGAATACATGGTGTATGGTAATGGTATTATATGGACATTGCAATATCTGGCATGTGGTAAGTATTGAAATGCATGGTGCATTATATTTACTTCAAATGGATAATGATATGCATGGTATATGGTAACTGTGATAAATAGACATACATTGGAAATCATAGGGTGCCGCTTTAGAGCGAGCAACGATTGGGTGTTGTCGCCGTTGAGCACTACCGGTTATGACGCCGCTATTGTTGAGCGTGCGCTGGGTTAAGAATGCCGCTATTGTGGAGCGAGCAATGTTACGGGAACATGGAATCCTTGGTTAAATATATGTGAAATCTATGGCCTATGTATAATGATTTTACATATTGATTATGGAGCTGACATGATAGAACTGTATTAGTTAATCTATATGGTGATTAACTGGCTTTGGGAATTTGATGAGTTTGGTTATTTTGAGAACAGGGACAATGCATGGGATCCCGGATGAGGGTATTGCCATCCAGGGAGTATCATTTAAATTATGGCATTTACATTCTGTAAATTATGAATTGCAATATTATTATTTTGTGATTGGTGGTATTGGTATGCTCACCCCGTGTGGGGGCTGTCTCTGTTGGGGCAGGTAACACAGGTGTAGCGGCTTTGGAGTCGAGCTCGGGCTGTTGGTTAGAGGTACTTCCAGGATCGAGGTACCAGAGCTGGCTGGACGGACACTCAGATCCAGAGTTGAGATAGAGTGGCGTTGGGAGGTGCTACCAGGACTGGTATCCGGTAGAGTGTTATACATCAGATACATGCTTATCCATTTGGTACTCTTATGTGAGTACATTTTACGTGTGTATGGAATGTATAAATGGGCTACGGCTTCTCTCTGTTCATTATGGTTGCATGCAATTAATTATGGAATTGCTAAATGAACTAAGAGCATGTTAGTGTATTATGTGGGTGCATGTTATATGATTAATCTTGGTTGGGGAATCTGAATATTTTGGGAATTGGATGCAAGAAATTTTCTGGGTAGCATACGGTGTTGCACTTGCATGTGGTTTTCCCCATTATGATATGATTATATGCACTAATGGTATGGCTTAATACACTAATAACGGGTTAAGGGCACGGGGGTCCTTACAAGATGGGAGTTGGTGCATATTCGGATGTCGTGCCACCTCCAGCACCCCCTCATAAATCTACTCCTGATAATTTGAGGCCGAGGGGTGATCAGTTTAAGCCTAGGGGGAATACTTCAGCGTCGAGATTCAGTGGTAAGAAGCCAGAGAATCGATGGAAAGGAAACCGTAGGGATGACGCCCCGTCAGGAAGAGGACAGCCTCAGGGAGGCAGATTTGGGAAGGTCCTGTGTTCTAATTGTGGGCAACCACATCTGACAAAAGACTGTGTGGGATGCTATGTTTGTGGCAGCAAGGGCCACTTTGCTCGGCAATGTCCCAACCGAGAAGGACAACCGAACTCTGCGGGGAGGCCTGCAGAAAGAGCAGTACAACACAGGCCGTCGTTTGTACCGAGGCAGTATGGAGGTCAGCCTATGGGGCCACCGCAGGGGCAGGTCTATGCTTTGACGAGGGAGCAGGCTACAGCAGCTTCGGAGGAGGTTATAGCGGGTACATGTCTTTTATTTACGCACCCTGCTTTTATATTGATCGACACAGGTGCATCACACTCTTTCGTGTCGACAAGTTTTATGGAAAGGCACCACATATGCACTTCTCCGTCTCCCACGCCTCTTATAGTCTCGACCCCCGCTGGAAGAAGTATGATTACTGATCAGATTGTCTATGATGGCCTCATTTATTTTGAGGATAACGAGCTAAGGTCAGATTTGATTGTTCTAGGGATGTCAGACTTTGACTGCATTGTAGGCATTGATGTTCTGAACAGGTATCAGGCAGTTGTGAACTGCAGGCAGAGGACTGTCCGATTCAGGTCTGATGTGGGAGTCCAGTGGACGTTCTTTGGGGATGGTCCTCGTTCTAAGATTCCCTTGATATCTGCAGTCAAGATGGCACAGCTATTGGAACGAGGCCATACTGGATATCTCATCTATGCTGTTGATGTTTCTGAAAAGAAAGAAGAATTAAAGGTTGAGGATGTGCCTGTAGTGGCGGAATTTCCTGATGTTTTCCAGAAGAGATTCCCGGATTCCCACCGATGAGAGAGGTCGAGTTTGGGATTGAGTTACTACCGGGGACGTCTGCCATTTCTCGTGCCCCATATAGGATGGCACCAGCGGAACTAAGGGAGTTAAAGATTCCGTTGCAAGAGCTCATTGATAAGGGCTATATACGCCCTAGCGTATCGCCCTGGGGTGCACCAGTCTTATTTGTTAAGAAGAAAGATGGTTCGATGCGTCTGTGCATCGATTACAGACAACTGAACAAAGCTACAGTGAAGAACAAGTATCCACTCCCGAGGATCGATGATTTGTTTGACCAGTTGCAGGGTACGAGGCTCTACAGTAAGATCGATCTGAGGTCGGGGTACCATCAGATACGAGTAAGAGAAGATGATGTTCAGAAGACAGCCTTCAGGACAAGATATGGGCACTATGAATTCCTAGTCATGCCTTTTGGAGTGACGAATGCCCCAGCTGTTTTTATGAGCCTGATGAACAGGGTGTTCCAGCCATATTTGTATCAGTTCGTCATAGTTTTCATTGACGATATATTCATCTACTCCCGGACTGAAGAGGAACACGTGAACCACTTGAGAACAGTACTCCAGATCCTTAGGGATCATCAGTTATATGCAAAGCTTAGCAAGTGCGAGTTCTGGTTGAGCAGTGTAGTGTTCTTGGGTCATGTTATATCTAGCAGCGGGATATCTGTAGACCCCAGGAAGGTTGAAGCTGTGATGGAGTGGGCTGCACCCACTTCTGTACCCGAGATACGGAGCTTCCTTGGCTTAGCAGGTTATTACCGACGTTTTGTCGAGGGATTTTCTAAGATCGCTAAGCCGCTGACATAGCTGACTCAGAAAGGAGTCCCATTCTTTTGGTCCGAAGCTTGTGAGGAAAGATTCCAAGAATTGAAGCGTCGTTTGACGACAGCACCAGTGTTTGTGATTCCTTCTGAGAATATGAAGTTTGCCTTGTACACAGATGCATCATTGCAGGGTTTGGGCTGTGTATTGATGCAGGAGAAGCACGTGGTGGCTTATGCTTCGAGGCAGTTGAAGCCTCATGAGACCAGATACCCAGTTCATGATCTGGAACTGGCGGCCATCATTTTCGCCTTGAAGATTTGGCGGCATTATCTCTATGGTACTTCATTTACCATCTATACGGACCATAAGAGCTTGAAGTTCTTATTCACCCAAGCGTAACTGAATATGAGGCAAAGAAGATGGATGGATTTACTCAAGGATTATGACTGTGAGATTGAGTACCATCCTGGTAAAGCAAATTTGATAGCAGACCCCTTAAGTCGGAAAGTGAAGAGTACTGCTGAGGATGCTATGGTAAGGTGGATAGATTGACGAAGGTGGCTCACTTCATCCCTTATTGTATGTCGTACACACACTTAAAGATGGCTCAATTGTATGTACGGGACATGGTAAGGTTACATGGGATTCCAGTCTCGATTGTGTCTGACAGAGACCCACGGTTCACATCACATTTTTGGGAAGGTCTTCAGTCAGTTTTGGGTTCAGAGGTGAGACTGAGTACAACTTATCACCCTCAGACAGATGGTCAGACAGAGCGTACCATACAGACGCTCGAAGATATGTTGAGGGCATGTGTATTGGAGTTTGATACTCCGTGGCAAGATTCAGTGCCACTAGTAGAGTTCTCTTATAATAACAGCTATCAGGCGAGCATTCGGATGGCTCCATTAGAAGCACTTTACGGTCGACGTTGTAGGTCACCGTTGTACTGGAAGGACTTGACTAGTAAGAAGGTCGGGGGACCGGATTTGATTCGAGAAATGTGATGCCCCGAAATTAATTATATGCAATTTGGGCATTAATTATGTTTATATGATGAAATATGTTTATAATCGATTTATGTGATGGGTAATGAAGTGTTAACATGATTATTGTCAATTATGAGGAAGATATGAAGTTAGAGGAAGTTTGTTGCATTTTTTCTTAAATGCTTTTAAAATACCATGTTGGGGTATTTTATACATCATGTTAATTGGTGGGGTATAATTTTATTAACCCCTATACCCCCACTATACCCTTTACCCACTACCTTTATTCACTTTACCCTTTCCCCTCCAAAATCCCCAATTCATTCCCAAAACCCTTCCCATTTACCCATTTTCGAAATTCTTCAAAGGAGGAAGGAGGAAGCTCCACAAAATCTTAGTTTTTGAGATCTTGGTTAAGATTTGGAGTCTTCAAGAGGTATGGAACCCTTCCTAAAGTTTTTATGATGTTTGGTATTGAAATGGGTTAGTTTTTGATGATTTATGTGGGTTTGTTTTGGGTATATGTTGTTTATGGTTGGGGTATGATTTTTGAAGTGTTTTATGTGGGTTTTAGTGAGTTTTGCTGATGTTGAGGTGGTAGGAAAGTTTTGGTTTGAATGGTGTGGGGTGAAGCTTTGAAAATGCACGAAAATGGTGAGAAATCGCGCACCAGCAGGTGGCGATCGATCGCCTGAAATGAGGCGATCGATCGCCAAAGGCCAGTAGCCATTTCGCGTAGCAGGCGATCGATCGCCTCAAATGAAGCGATCGATCGCCGCAAGGCAAAAAGTGAGGCGATCGATCGCCTCAAGTAGCGATCGATCGCCACTGTTTAAAAAGTGGAAAATGATGATTTTTGTTGAATTTTTTGTATTTGGCTATTGTTTAGCTTCTAATATCAATTTGTATGGTTATGTAGAACCATCCCAGGTGCCAACGACATCAAGGAGATAAAGTTCTCCAATTTCTCCACTTTTGGAATTAAGGTACGTAAGAAACGTACGGGCATCGGACGGTAAACCATACTTCTATACTATGATTATGCAATGATTATATAAGTACATATGATGTTTATGATGATGATTATGATAAGTAAGTTTATGATGATGATGTTTATGATGAGTGAAGAGGATATGATGTCCATGAGGACGATTATGATAAGTAATGATGATGTTTATATGATGTTTATATCATGATACGATGTTATGATATGGTAAGATGCCATACGATGTTATGATTGGGTAAGACGCCCAAATGGCAAGATGCCATACGATGTCTATGATATGGTAAGACGCCATACAATAGGGTAAGATGTCCATATGTATGAATGTGAATCAGGGTCAACAAGAAGAAGTTAACGAATAACTAGCAAATTTACTTAATCAAGATTTCATGCATTTACTGTTATGTTTCTGTTATGATGGTTAAGTAAAGATGTGCATGCTCATGATGTGTTTTCCCTGTAGGTACACTTTTGGACAGAAGGCTCAGGGTCGGGTTGAGACAGTGAGCTATGAGGAGTATGAAAGAAATTAGGATACAAGATTTTCTGATAGTCTCTACTCTAGGAGTAGTATAATTCTATCGCTTTAACATTCATTTTGAGAATGTAATTAATTAAGTTTTGAAATTTCATTTTTGACCTGTAATCTTAATAGCTCAAACTACAACCGGAACCTTAAGACGTTATTAATGCATGTTTAGTCCATTATATGTGTTTAAGATGATGTTAATTATGTTATATGATTAATTATGATGATAATTGATTTATGTGATGGAATTATTATCTTGTTAAAATGCTTAGTCACATGGTAAGCGTGACCCGTGGATGCATTTCAGGGTGCATGTTGGGAAATTGGGTGTTAGCATGAATTAATTGTATTGGTTGGCAATTATTTTGGAAAGCATGATTTTATTGGGAGTTTGGTGCAGTTTGTAAAAAATGCTTTTAAAATACCATGTTGGGGTATTTTATACATCATATTAATTTTGGGGTATAATTTTTAATAACCCTTTACCCCACCTTTTACCCATCACTTTTCATCCACTTTACCCATCACTCTCAAATCCCCAAATTTCATCCCCAACCCTAAACCACTTCCCATTTTCGATTTTGGCTCCAAGGAGAGGACAAATCCTTGCAAAAACTTGATTTGTGGGATTATTTGTGAGATTTGGAGTCCCCAAGAGGTATGGATACCTCCTTGGTAACTTAATGGTGTTTAGTTTGGATATTTGTTTTGGTATGTTGAGTTTTAAAATGGGTTTGTGTTGGGTTGTTATTGGTATTGGTTGGGAGTTGGATTTTTGGTAGTTAATGGTGTTTATTGAAGGTTTAAAGTGTTTTTATGTTTTTGGTTTGTTGGTATAAGTGTTGGTGAGGTTGGTGAAGAATTTATGGTGCACAAATAGTGTTTCTCGCAACACAGACAGCGGCGATCGTTCGCCGTTTTTGGCGATCGATCGCACGCAACCAGTAGGCTCCAGAAGCATTCGGTGATCGATCGCCACTTTTGGGTGATCGATCGGTGAGAATGGCGATCGATCGCGCCAAATGTGGCGATCGATCGCCGAAGACAGAAAAATTTGGCAACAGGCAGTGTGATCTCGCGATCGATCGGGACATCTCGACTATCGATCGCGAGACACAGAAAAGTGTGTTTTTGATTATTTTATGGGATTTTTGGATATTGGACTATAATTGGCTTCTAATATTGATTTGTATGGTTGTGTAGAACCATCCCAGATACCAACAACTTCAAGGAGATAAAGTTCTTCAACTTCTCCACTTTTGAGACTAAGGTACGTAGTGAGACGTACGGGCATCGGAGAGTAAAATGTGTTCTTACGCTTTTGGCTATATATATATAGTGGACAAGTGTGGATTACGAAATGTGTTGATATATATTGAGATAATGGTGATGCATTATGATTGTGGACTCAAGTGTTGTGTTTATATTTATGTGGTTGGAAATGCTTGATTGTTCCGGTGGTTGTTATATACGAGCGAGGGAGGTACTTGCAACTGTCATATGAAGCGATGGTAATATGATATTTGCCGCTGTCATGTCGAAGCGATGTACATGCCGCTGTCATTGTCGAAGCGAGGGATATCATATGATGCCGCTATATGTCGAAGTGAGGGGTCCTAAAATTCCGCTGTTGTAACAGGACCGGAACAGTCACATTTCTAGTGATTAATGTGGAATATTGTGGTTATAACTGGAACGTGGTATCGATCATTATATTATGAACTAATGATTTTGTGCATGAGTTTATGAAACAGGAACAACAATGAAAATGTGCTAATGTGGTAAATCAGGGAGCATACATACATTTATATCTCATGCAATTATTTATGTTATTGTGCTTGGATTTTGTTGAATAGTGGTGTATATGCTCATGGTGAGTTGTTCCTGTAGGTACACCTTTTGGACTTGGAGGGCTATGGGCCGGGTTGAGGCAGTGAGTTATGAGGAGCATTAAGGAATTAGGATACATGATTTTTGAATAGTCTCTACTCTAGGAGTAGTGTAAATCTATAGTATTAACATTCATTATTGGGAATGTAATTAATTAACTTTTGGAATTTTATTTTGGCCTGTAATCGTGTTAGCTCAAGGCTACAACCGGAACCATAAACTGTCTTTTATGCATGTTAGCCCTATTTATATATCTTTTTACACTGTTAAGGTAGAGAGGCCTTACACACGTGCTCCTCCTCACTTCGAGAATAGATAAGAATGTCGTCGATGAACGACGAACTGATCAAGATACTGTTGGAA
Organism: Haberlea rhodopensis; assembly: GCA_907163345.1. Lineage (NCBI taxonomy): Eukaryota > Viridiplantae > Streptophyta > Magnoliopsida > Lamiales > Gesneriaceae > Haberlea > Haberlea rhodopensis. Next base: position 17,291 of record CAJQUN010000263.1, on the reverse strand, counting down.
CACCCGATTCATCAAACTCATAAAGACAGCCGGGGAATTCGTCACTCCGAACGGCATAACCAAGAATTCGTAGTACCCATACCGAGTCCGAAATACTGTCTTCTGAACATCCTCCTCTCTGACCCGAATCTGATGGTACCCAGACCTCAAATCAATCTTGTTGTAAAGTTCCGTGCCCTGCAATTGATCAAACAGGTCGTCAATCCGTGGAAGAGGATACTTGTTCTTTACCGTTGCCTTATTCAATTGCCGGTAATCGATGCACAAACACATCGAACCATCTTTCTTCTTTACGAACAGAACCGGTGCATCCCAAGGCGATACGCTAGGGCGTATGTATCCCTTGTCGAGAAGTTCCTGTAACTGTACCTTTAGTTCCCTCAACTCCGCTGGTGCCATTCTATAAGGGGCATGAGAAATACCAGACGTTCCCGATAACAACTCAATTCCAAACTCGACCTCTCTACTAGGCGGAAACCCTAGTATTTCCTCCGGAAATATATCGGCAAACTCAGCAACCACGGGTATCTCCTCAATCCTTAATTCTTTCTTCTTTTCGGCCATATCCACGGCATAAATAAGATATCACGTATGTACACGTTCCAATAACCGTGACATTTTAACAGCCAATATTAACGGAATCTTCGGACGAGAACCGTTCCCATAAAATGTCCACTGAATCCCCTGATCAAACCGAAAACGAACCGTTCTCTGCCGGCAATCAACCACTGCCTGATATGTGTTCAATACATCGATGCCCACAATTCAATCGCAATCTGACATACCCAGAACAATCAAATCCATCTTCAGCTCATTGCCCTCAAATAAATGAGGCAATCAGAAAGTAACTGGCCAGCAATCACATTCTTCCCAGTGGGTGTCGAGACCATAAGAGGCGTGGGCAAAGGAGAGGGGCACCCATGATGTCTTTCCACAAAATCCGTAGATATAAAAAAGTGGGAGGCACCTGTATCGATCAAAATAAAAGCGGGGTACGTAAATAAATGACACGTACCAGCAATCACTTCCTCTGAAGCCGCCGCAGCCTGTTCCCTCGTCAAAGCATAAACCTGCCCTTGAGGCGGCCCCATCGCCTGACCTCCCGACTGTCGAGGCATCATTGGTTGCTTCTGTTGTACTGTCCCACCCGTATATCTCCCCCTGCCTTCCCTGAGGTCTAACTGGCCATCACGACTCTGACAATACCGAGCAATGTGGCCCATCTTGCCACATTTATAACAAGTCGTACAGTCACCCATCACGTGCGGTCCTCCACAGAAATGACATTTTACTTCTCCGATATGGTCAAAGCCATATTGGAAAAGACTGTCAACCCAACAAGGAAGGATTGGAGCTTAAGACTGGATGACGCACTTTGGGCTTACCGGACTGCATATAAGACTCCAATAGGTATGTCACCATATCGACTAATTTTTGGTAAACCATGTCATCTTCCTGTAGAGTTGGAGCATAGAGCATACTAGGCTGTGAAGTATTTCAACATGAACCATGATGAGAGTGGCTTGCATCGGAAGTTGCAGTTGCAAGAAGTAGAAGAGATACAGAATGAGGCGTATGAGAGTGCCAGGATCTACAAGGATAAGATGAAGGACTTCCATGACAAAATGATATCACGAAAGAGCTTTGAAGTTTGTCAAAAAGTTCTCCTTTACCATTCACGCCTTCGCCTAGTTCCAGGTAAGCTTCGTTCTAGATGGCATGTACCTTATATCATTACTAATGTGTATCCCCATGGTGCAGTGGAAATTCAGATTTTGGACAGCACTAAGACATTCAAGGTGAATGGTCACCGATTGAAGCATTACTACGATGGTGTCCAAGACGAGGAAAATGGACAAGTGAACGTCAAGGTGGCTCTAGAGGATCCACCTCACTTTGACTGATCACGAGGACTAGCATCGGGCCACCGACGTTAAACAGAGGCGCTGATTGGGAGGCAACCCAAGGGGACCACTGATTATAGCTCTTGGGATTCCAAACCTAGAAAAAGGTTATGTTTGATAAAATCTGCAACAACTTTGGAATCGTCAGTCCGGGTAGCGATAGCTTCCACCCATTTCGAAACATAGTCAACGGCAAGAAGTATATAAATATGACCATAAGAGATAGAGAATGGTCCCATAAAGTCGATGCCCCATACGTCAAAAATTTCAGAAATAAGAATGGGTTGTTGATGCATCTCCTTTCTTTGGGAGAGAGTACCGGTCATTTGGCATTGCGCACAGTTCTTGCAAAAATAGTAGGCATCACGAAACAGGGTAGGCCAAAAGAATCCACATTCTAGCACCTTTTTAGATGTCCTCTTTGCACCAAAATGTCCCCCACAAGCGTATGAATGGCAGAACTTAAGAATGTTATGTACCTCAGTTTCGGGTATGCATCTCCTAATGATTTGGTCTGCGCAGTTCTTCCATAGGTATGGATCATCCCATACATAGTACTTGGCATCACTTCTTATCTTAGCTCTTTGAGACCTAGACAATTCAGAAGGTAGTACATTAGAAGCTAAGAAGTTCACAATATGAGCATACCATGGTAGATGTCGCTTATGGAGAGTAGATGCTCATCCGGGAATTCCTCCTTCAAACAAAGCTCCTCATCCACATGTGGTAGACGGCTTAAGTGATCCACTACTTTGTTCTCGCTGCCCTTCTTATCCTTGATTTGTATGTCAAACTCACTCAAGAGCAAAATCCATCTTATCAACCTTGGTTTTGCCTCCTTCTTCGTCATCAAATAGCGAAGAGCTGCATGATCAGAATAAACAATGACTTTAGTACCAAGTAGATAAGATCGAAATTTTCAAGAGCAAAAACAACTGCTAAAAGCTCTTTCTCAGTAGTGGAATAGTTCCGTTGAGCATCATTCAAGGTCTTTGAGGCATAGTAGATGGCAAGTGATGCTTTCCCCTCTTTTTGGCCTAAGACAGCACCGACTGCATAGTCACTGGCATCGCACATGATCTCGAAAGGCTTACTCCAGTCGGGTGGTTGTATGATGGGGGTAGAAGTCAATGACTCCTTCAGTCGATCAAAAGCGCTCTTGCTTGCTTCATCCATCTCAAAAGGAACATCCTTTTGTAATAGCTTACACAAAGGTGTAGCTATCTTAGCGAAATCCTTGATATACCTCCTGTAAAAACCTGCATGTCCGAGAAAAGAGCGCACATCCCGAACACAAGTAGGATAAGGTAAAGACTGCATAACATCAATTTTTGCTTTGTCTACCTCTATTCCTCTAGCAGAAACGACATGCAACACTATACCTTGTTCTACCATAAAATGACATTTTTCAGAATTTAGAACAAGGTTAGTCTCTATGCATCTTTTTAAAACAAGTGTAAGGCTAGCATGATAATCATTGAATGAGTTACCGTAGACAGTAAAATCGTCCATGAATACCTCTAGAATATGCTCAATAAACTCAGAAAAGATGCTAAACATACACCGTTGAAACGTGGCTGGAGCATTGCACAGTCCAAAGGGCATTCGGTAGACGAATGTGCCAAAAGGGCATGTAAAAGTAGTCATTTCTTGGTCCTCCGGTGCAATTGCAATCTGAAAATAACCCGAATAACCGTCAAGAAAGCAATAATATGAATGGCAAGCTAACCTCTCAAGCATTTGGTCAATGAAGGGTAGAGGGAAATGATCTTTTCTAGTCACAACGTTGAGCTTCCGGTAGTCGATACACACTCGCCATCCATTTTGAATACGTGTGGGTACAAGTTCATCATCCTTGTTCTTTATCACAGTAATACCGGTCTTCTTTGGCACCACTTGGACTGGACTGACCCATTGACTGTCGGAGATAGGGTATATCACCCCAACCGCTAAAAGCTTCAAAATCTCCTCTTTCACCACATCCATCATAGGTGGGTTAAGCTTCCTTTGGGGTTGACGTGTAGGGCTTCCTCCTTTTTCAAGTAGAATGCGGTGCATGCATGTGGAGGGACTGATTCCCTTGATGTCATCTATGGTCCAACCGATTGCAGTCATGTGCTCCTTGAGCACATGAATAAGATCCTTCTCTTGATCATCCCCCAACTTGCTAGAGATGATCACTGGTAATGTATCTCCTTCACCAAGGAATACATATTTGAGATGGCTAGGTAATGGCTTCAACTCAATGGTAGGTTCCTGCAAAACAGATGGAAGAATTCTAGTGTTAGAAACAGGCAATGATATAAAAGAAACGTTACCTGACTGATGTAGCTCAGGTGTATCATCCAAGGCATCTATGATATCTTTCAACTCATTTATGATGAATAACTCCCCATCCTCCGTCTTCATAGCCATGGTAAGAGTGACTTCCAGTTCATCTTTCCCTACAATCTCAAAAACTTCCTGTGACAAATAGTGTGACATCCCCGAAATGGTTAATTGCTATGTGGCTTTAATTGTGTTTACATGATTAATTATGTGGTAATTAATTATGCATTGGAATTTATTTACCTTATGGAAATGCATGGTCATGTGGTTAGGGTGACCCGGGGTTGCATTTCAGGGTGCATGTGGTGCATGTGGGGTAAATATTATTGGAAGCATGATTTATTTGCCATTGGTAGCAATTGATTAGAAATCATGTGTTTAATTGATATTTGGTGCATTTTGAGTTAATGCTTTGAAAATATCATGATGGGGTGTTTTATACACCATGGAATTACTTTGGTATGCATTTTAATTAAATAAACTCATTTTATAACCCCACACTTCACCTCATCCATCACTTTTTAACTTTACCAAAACAACACCCAAACCCTTCCTTTCCCTTCCCATTTTCGAGCTTGAGCTCAAGGGTGAAGAGGAGTCCTTGCAAAATCTTGTTTTGTGGAGATTGTTGGGTGATTTGAGATCCCCAAGAGGTATGGATGCCTCATGGTTAATTTTATTGTGTTTTGTTTGAGTTTGGGTTGATTTTGAAGGGTTTTAAATGGGTTTGTGTTGGGTTGTTGTGGTTTTGGTATTAATTTGGTTGGATGTTGCATATTTGAGTTTATATAGATGTTTATTGTTGGTTTTGAGTTGTTGGGTTGGGTTGATGTTGGTGTATGTGGGTGTGTATGAGTTGGGGTTGAAGATGGGTGAATAGTGCCCAAACCCCGCATGCCCAGAGCTCGGCGATCGATCGGCGTTTTTCTCGCGATCGATCGCGAGCAACAGAGCTGAGGCAGAGAGCTTCAGCGATCGACCGCGAGATGGGCGCGATCGATCGGCGAGGCCGCGATCGATCGGCGCTAGCTCCGCGATCGATCGCGGATTGTTGGATTTTGTTGCCCGAGACAGTGAGGTCTCGCGATCGATCGGGGCTTGATGGCGATCGATCGCGAGACACCAAAAATGATGTTTTTGGTTATTTTTGTGGGATTTTTGGTATTGGACTATTATTGGATTCTAATATTGGTATTTGTGAATATGTAGAACCATCCCGGTGGCAACACAGCCAAGGAATTGAAGTCCTACCATATTCCACTTTTGGAAAGGTACGTAGTGGACGTACGGGCACCCCAACGGTACATGTATCTTATATACTTATTGTTTATGCATTGTGGATGCAAGTATATATGTGGTATTGCATAGTGGATGCAAATACATGTTATGCATGATGTTTATAGATGCATATGATTATTGGTGCATATCCCATGAGTCGTGGTCATCCCTTGATGATTTTAATGCTTGCCGTTATTTGGTTTGGTTCCGCTAAATGTGAAGCGAGGGGTGGGAGCGCCGCATGTCACATTTGAGCGTGGTTATCATATAGGACGAGGAAAGGGTATTTGCCGCTCAATGAGAGGCGAGGGGTGGGAGTCCCGCAGTTCATTGAAGCGAGGTTATCCTATGCCGTCTATATGTAAATAAGCGAGGGGCATTAAAATACATTGTGATGGACAGACTAGGGATTGGTGATCAGTATTTGGTATTGATGAATGGTATATGTTCATGACATGTTTAGACCATTGAAAAATAATCTATTGATTATACTCATGAGTTATGGTACAGGGACAACCAAACGGGAAGCGTTTGAAATGCATGGGGAAAACAGGAAGTGTTTTATATTGATTATGCATTACGCTTTATCTTCATATTGTGTTGAATATGAATGATTATTATTGCTCATGTTTGGGGGTTGTCCTTGTAGGTACCTTTTTGGCATGATAGAAGGGCTTGAACGGGTTGAGGTGGTGAGCTTGACGAGCATTCTATTGAGGATGAAAGGACAGGATTATTTTGGATAGTATCTACTCTAGGAGTAGTATAAAACTATAGTTGCACACATTCTTTTGATTGGAATGTAATTAATCCATTTGGTAGTCCTTATTTTTGGCATGTAATGCTTAAGCTCATAGACTCAACATGTTCTTTTAGACTCTGATTTGATTATATTAGCTCTATTATGCCTTGATTCCGCACTTAAGGATTAGGGTCCTTACATTAGTGGTATCAGAGCAGTGGTTAGAGAACCCGGGAACGAGTGAAGGGTAGCCTTAGCATGATAGGCTAGGTGCTTACATTTGAAGCATGTTTATGCATGTGGTGCATATTGATGTATATTCTGTTATACTAACATGCGTATCCTCATTCCTGTTATCTAACGGCATAACATATATACTGCTTTGGAATTGTTGTTAACATTTGTATTACAGCATGGCTGCTAATGAGGAAGTTGGAGATGTTGGTAGTGTGAACGCAAGCGTCGGACAAGTGAACCCTCTACCTCCACCGGCCGTAGGCATGGAACCAGTGGTTCAGTTATTGCTACCGGGTGAGATCAGTCTGACACAATTTCTATCTTATCATCCGCCCCGGTTTGAGGGGACAGAGTCCGGAGAAGAGGCTGAAGAGTGGTTGGAAAGACTTGAGCAGATCTTTGTATCGGCTCCTTGTGCTGTGACAGCTTGGCTGCGACTGGCGGATTTTCAATTAGCCAAGAAACCTCTGTTGTGGTGGAGGAGCACAGTAATGGAAATGAGAGCACTGGGTGCTGTGATTGACTGGACACTCTTCAGGACTAGGTTTTTGAACCGGTATTTCTCCGCAGCAGCAAGACAGACAAAGGAGGACGAGTTTACAAGTCTGAGGCAGGGGAACATGACAGTGGCAGACTATGCCACACGGTACTCTTCATTGCTGAGGTACGTCCCCCACATTGCCACCAGTGGGCACGCTAAGATGAGGAACTTTATGAAATGGTTGCGACCGGAGCTCTATGACCGGGTTATCACTAATAACCCAACTTCTTTTGATGACGCTCTCACAAGAGCGGAGCTTGCTGAGCTAGGAGTGGGAGCTTACGCTATGCCCCCACCGGTACCGCCACAGAGGCAGACTAGTGATAGCCTGAGGCCTCGGGGTGAGCCATTTAAACCCCGTGGTGCCTCTTCATCTTCACGGTATGGTTGAAAGAAACACTTTGGACAGAAGCAGGATAACAAGAAGGGCAATTGGTCCGCAAATCGAGGGTCTTCGCAAGGGGATAGGCCGGGAGAGCCGAGGTGCAACAATTGTGGAGGGCCACATTCTTCAAACAAGTGTCCTGCATGTTATGTCTGTGGCAAGATGGGCCACATTGCTCGGTATTGCCCCACACGGGGAGGACAGTCAGAGTATCAGGGCAGCAGGCCGAGGTTTGAGGATAGGACAGTGCAGCAGAGGCAGCAGTTTGGGCCTCGACCATCGGGAGGTCAGACAGTAGGACCACCCCAGGGGCAGGTATATGCACTGACCAGGGAGCAGGCCCAGGCAGCCCCAGAGGAGGTGATCGCCGGTACGTGCCATTTATTTACGTACCCTGCTTTTATTTTGATCGATACAGGTGCCTCCCATTCTTTTGTATCGGTGGGTTTTGTGGAAAGACACCATATGCGCACGTCTTCTTTACCCACGCCTCTCCTTGTCTCGACACCCACTGGAAGAAATGTCGTTGCTGATCAGTTTATGGCAGACTGCCTCATTTATTTTGAGGGCAACGAATTGAGGTCAGACTTGATCGTGTTGGGCATGTCAGACTTCGACTGCATCTTGGGTATTGATGTTCTGAACAGATATCAGGCAGTGGTAGATTGCCGGCAGAGGACAGTGAAGTTCAGACCTGAGTTGGGCAGTCAGTGGACTTTCTATGGCAACGGTTCTCGTGCGAAGATTCCGTTGATTTCAGCGATCAAGATGACTCAGCTGTTGGAACGTGGACACACGGGCTATCTCATTTATGCCGTGGACATGTCTGGAAAGGATAATGAACTAAGGGTTGAGGATGTGCCAGTAGTGGCAGAGTTCGCTGATGTATTTCCAGAAGAGATCCCAGGATTCCCACCGGCTAGGGAAGTTGAGTTTGGGATCGAGCTGTTGCCAGGGACATCCGCTATCTCTCGTGCACCTTATAGGATGGCACCGGCTGAGTTGAGAGAGTTGAAAGAACAGTTGCAGGATCTCCTGGACAAGGGATATATACGCCCGAGCGTGTCGCCATGGGGCGCACCAGTTCTCTTTGTGAAGAAGAAGGACGGTTCGATGCGGTTGTGTATCGATTACCGGCAACTGAATAAGGCTACAGTGAAGAACAAGTATCCTCTTCCAAGGATCGACGATCTGTTTGATCAGTTGCAAGGTACCAGGGTGTATAGCAAGATTGATTTGAGATCCGGGTATCATCAGATTCGGGTCAGAAAGGAAGATGTGCAGAAGACAGCGTTCCGGACCCGATATGGACATTATGAGTTCCTAGTGATGCCGTTCGGCGTGACGAATGCTCCAGCAGTCTTTATGAGTCTGATGAACAGAGTGTTTCAGCAGTATCTTGATCAGTTCGTCATTGTGTTTATTGACGATATTCTTATCTACTCCCGGAGTGAGGAAGAGCATGTGAAACACTTGAGGACAGTGCTTCAGATTCTCAGAGAGCATCAGTTATATGCTAAGCTCAGTAAGTGTGAATTTTGGCTGAGCAGTGTAGTGTTTCTGGGGCATGTCATATCGAGCAGCGGGATATCTGTAGATCCCAAGAAGATTGAAGCTGTGATGGAGTGGGCTGCCCCCACTTCTGTGCCTGAGATTCGGAGTTTTCTTGGTTTGGCCGGGTATTATCGACGCTTTGTCGAGGGCTTTTCGAAGATTGCCAAGCCGCTGACTCAGTTGACTCAGAAAGGAGTGCCTTTCTTTTGGTCAGAAGCTTGTGAGGAGAGCTTCCAGGAGTTAAAGCACCGGTTGACGACGGCGCCAGTGTTAGTGATCCCTACGGAGAACTCCAGATTTGTTTTGTATACTGATGCATCACTGCAGGGCCTTGGATGTGTTCTGATGCAAGATAAGCATGTGGTAGCATATGCATCGAGGCAGTTGAAGCCGCATGAGACCAGATATCCAGTTCACGACTTGGAATTGGCGGCTATCATCTTCGCCCTGAAGATTTGGAGACATTATTTGTATGGTACGTCGTTTACCATCTACACGGACCACAAGAGCCTCAAGTTTTTATTCACTCAGGCAGAGCTGAACATGAGGCAGAGGAGGTGGATGGACCTACTCAAGGACTATGATTGCGAGATAGAGTACCATCCGGGAAAAGCTAATTTGACAGCAGACGCTTTGAGCCGGAAAGTTAGGAGTTCTGCTGAGGAAGTCATTCATTTGTCGGCTATGATGACCTCTTATTGCCATCTGGGCTATGATTTTGACATAGATGCATCGCCTGTGTATGTATCGACTCTGTTAGCCGAGCCAGACATCTATGATGATATCAGGAGAGCTCAGAGGTCAGACGATGAAAGAAGCAATAAAGTTGAAGAAAAGAGGAAAAAACCGGAATCAAAGATACATGTTGCTCCTTTCTCCTCATATTTCTATGTATTCCAGCCAAGTTTTGGGAATGTGGTCCATATAAAAGTTGTAGAACTTTGAGTTATCTTCGCGTGGATAGCTGACTCGTCGAATTCGGAGTTTGTATGTGAAAGTTATGGCCAAAATACAAAACTCGCCAGAAAAATGGAGGACAGGCGTAATTACGCCATTCACAGGCGTAATTACGCCAACGCTACGGCATTACAGGCGTAGCTACGCCATTCTGAGGCGTAATTACGCCAGAAACGCAGAAAGCCATTTTGTGACACGTCACCAGGCGTATTTACGCCACTTTCAGGCGTAATTACGCCTATAGAATTTTGGAAAATTAAAATTCTTGATTTTGATGTGACTAGAAATAGACACATCTATTACGCTTAATTGTCTACGATTTGGTATATTTTGATGGATAAATTGATACATATGCTACCTAATCGTATATTTGTGTAAATGTAGGGAAAAGTGAAGAAATCAAGCTAAAATGATGAAAGAAGCAATAAAGTTGAAGAAAAGAGGAAAAAACCGGAATCAAAGACACATGTTGCTCCTTTCTCCTCAAATTTCTATGTATTCCAGCCAAGTTTTGGGAATGTGGTCCATATAAAAGTTGTAGAACTTTGAGTTATCTTCGCGTGGACAGCTGACTCGTCGAATTCGGAGTTCGTATGTGAAAGTTATGGCTGAAATACAAAACTCGCCAGAAAAATGGAGGACAGGCGTAATTACGCCATTCACAGGCGTAATTACGCCAACGCTACGGCATTACAGGCGTAGCTACGCCATTCTGAGGCGTAATTACACCAGAAACGCAGAAAGCCATTTTGTGACACGTCACCAGGCGTATTTACGCCACTTTCAGGCGTAATTACGCCTATAGAATTTAGAAAATTAAAATTCTTGATTTCTTTCCTTTCCACATGGATTTCACCCTACTCCATCAGCCTCCATACCTCATATACACGATTTTTACCTCATTTTAAGCATAATTTCATACTCTTAGAATATTTTAGGATTTTAGATTAATTTTCTTTCAAAGTTTTCTTCAAGAACGACGAAGAACGGAACCGGAATTGACAAGCCGGAATCGTGATTTATATTAGTAATTTCTTTTCCTTTATTTATTTAATGTTTTCCATTGAATTTTTATTGCTTTTAGATTTAATTATGCTAGGCTAAAACCCTTCGATTCTTGGTTGAAGGGATACCTACTTTTGGATTTAAATCTTTTATGAAAATTCGGTTTGATTGTTGAATTAATCTTCGATTTCAATTGGTTTCTCAGAATTCGAATTCCATGATTGTTGTGCTTGTGTATTAGACCGATCACCTAATATTCAATAACGTAATCGATAGTTTGCTAAGAAACAACTAAGATTAATAATTAACCGGCTGTAGGTGTTATTGAATTCTTAGAGAAACGATTGAGTAATCAATTCTAACGGCTGTAGTTTTTATTGATTAGATTTGTCGAACTCATTAGTTTTGAAAACTATCATTGATTTAATCATTAACGGCTGTAGTGGTGATTAGAGATTTGGTAAGGGTTGAATTGAATGCTGTTTTCTCTTTGACTACGAATAAGATGAGTAGGAATTGAATTTCCAATCGATAGATAATTGAAAGAATTCGAATGTTTTGATTTGATGACTAAAAGATAATTTTCCAAAAGTACGGTTACCTGAAAATCAAGAATCGCTTTAATCCCATAAGTTTTAATCATTTTAGTTAGACTCGTTAATTAGTTTGATATTTGCTAAGTAGTAGTAATCCAGTCCAAATCCTCCATTGTTACTAGTTCTTTGATAATTGACACAAAATAAATTTACCTTCCCTGTGAGATCGATCCCTACTTCCACTACTACATATTTTTTGTTATTAACTGAAGAAGGGTTAATTTGGGCGTACACGATAAACGCTACCAAATTTTGGCGCCGTTGCCGGGGAGGGCAACATTTATTTGTGTCGATTTTTTTTTATTTTTTTATCCCGCATTACTACTTTGGTTTGTTAATGAGTACAGGTGGATCGTTCAATCACGAAGATAACTTTCACTACGATCCTGAGATTGAGAGGACGCTACATCAGAGAAGGAGAGAAGCAAGGCTGCTTGAAGAGGAAGAAATGAACAACATGGCTGCAAATCAAAGCTTGAGGCAGCTCGCAAATCCTAACTTGGATCAACAACCGCTCTGCATCAGTTTCCCTGCTCTGGCCAATAACGTAAATTTTGAACTCAAATCTGGTTTAATTCACTTATTGCCATCTTTTCATGGTCTTGCAGGTGAAAACCCACATAAGCATCTGATGGAATTCCACGTGGTGTGCACTACCATGAAGCCGACCGGAATCACTGAGGATCAAATAAAGCTAAGAGCGTTCCCGTTTTCTCTAAAGGACGCTGCAAAAGACTGGCTCTTCTACTTACCATCCGGATCGATCACCACGTGGAATGACTTACAAAGAGTATTCCTAGAAAAGTACTTCCCAGCTTCACGGGCAACGAACTTGAGGAAAGAGATATATGGTGTGAAGCAGCTCTACGAGGAATCACTACACGAGTACTGGGAGAGATTCAAGAAGTTGTGCGCAAGTTGTCCACAACACCAGATAAGTGAACACCTTCTCATCCAATACTTTTATGAAGGTTTACTTTCTTCTGACAGGAACTTAGTGGATGCGGCAAGCGGAGGAGCATTTATAGACAAAACAGCGGAGGAAGCTAGAAGGTTGATAGCTAACATGGCGGCCAACTCCCAACAATTCGGATCTGTGCGCCATGGGCAACCGCAAAGAAAAGAGGTAAACGTATCAAACTTAGAACAACAACTGATAGACCTCACTTTTCTTGTGCGTGGTATGGCAGGTGGAAATGTAGGAAAGACAAAGCCGTGTGGAATCTGTCTGGCTGCGAACCATTCCACAGACGCATGCCCCTCACTACAAGAGACAACCACGGAGAACGTGAATGCTGCGGGAGGATTCCCAGGGCCACCACAAAGGAGTTATGACCATCCACCAAACAACTACAATCAAGGGTGGAGAGAACATTCAAACCAATGCTATGGTAACCAACAGATGAACCAACCTCCACCCTATAGACCGCCATATCAGCGACCTCCACCACCGCCAGTGCACCCTTCTTCTGACAGGTTAGAACATAGCATAAAAATTATTGCTGAAAATAGCTTGCAATTTCAACAGGAGACGAGGGCAAGCATCCAGAGCTTGACAACACAGATGGGACAATTAGCAACTTCATTCAGCAAGATCGAAGCAAGGATTTCAAATGGACTGCCGTCACAACCAGAGATGAACCCCCGGGAAAATGTGAGTGCTATCACAGTGAATGTGAATGAAGATGCAGCTGAAGAAAAGGTGGTACTGACACCACCCGAAAAAGAAGAGATGACGGAGACAGAGACAGATGTTGAAGAGTCAATGCAAGGGGAGGAACCACGAGGTAAGTACCACAAACTTTCTGAATATAAAGAACCACCCCCTTTCCCCCAAGCATTGAAGGACAATAGGAAAGGTGCTGGACTCAAAGGCCTCTACGAGATGAGTCCACGCTACAAAGAGCAAGCCCCATTGCATGAAACCGTGAATGAGGATCGAAGCAAGGAACACAAGGGGCAGCCCAAGGTCGAGCTCAATGACAATGTTTCGGCGGATAACCAAAGAAGCATCCCCATTAAATGCAAGGACCCAGGTATGTTCTTTATCCCATGTGAGATTAGAGGTATTAAGATTGAGAAGGCTATGCTCGATTTAGGGTCGTCCATAAATGTCTTGCCTTACTCAATGTACTCTCAACTGAAGATGGGACCTTTAAAAAGAAATAGAGCAGTTATTCACTTAGCTGATAAATCCATGGTCACACCTAAGGGGATAATAGAGGACGTAGTTGTGCATGTAAAGAATTTGGTCTTCACAGCCGATTTCTATGTCTTAGACATGAGAAATGGTGATCCTTCTAGTCTAATTATTTTAGGAAGACCATTCTTGAAATCATCAAATTCAGTAATCAATATGAATAGCGGTTTGATAACCATGGAGTCTAATGGTGAAATTGAAAAATTCAACATGTATGAACCCATTAAACCTCTTGAGCATTCTAGTTACGCTATTGATGTACATGATGATTATGATTCTGATTTTGATAATGATGAGTTGTGGGAAATGGGAAAGGCTACTGATGGCCTTGACGAGAAGAGAGGTATGGATCCTCCTCCTGTGCATACTGTTCATACTATTGCTGTTTTATCTACTCATGATACTGTTGATCCTCTTATTTCTCAATTGCAGGATCGTACCATTGGAAAGAAGCATCCTTCGGATCGACCATGTCAATCACGTGCCGAAGGAGTAAGGACTGAGGACGCCCACTCAAAGGCAAACAAACCAAAGGTCAAGAGACTTAAGAAGATATTGAGGTGGAAGAAGAAGGATAGAGCGACATCGCATCACCCACCTTGATAGAGGACTGGCGTCGGGCCACCGACGTTAAACAGAGGCGCTGCTTGGGAGGCAACCCAAGGGGAGTTAGTTTCCCTTTTACCCTTTTATTTTTATTGCTTTTTAGTTGAACTTTTATCTTCTCTTGTCTTTTTGCCTTACATTGGGGACAATGTAAGATTTAAGTATGGGGGAGGGATTAGTAGTTAGTTTTGCTTTCCTATTACAAAAATACAAAAAAAATCGAAAAATTTAAAATTTTGAGCTCATAGTTAGTAATGAACACATGCTTAGAATCACTAGCCCATGATGAAACCTAATTGATGGCATGCATGCTTTGAACATAGGTGAATTGTTAACCTTGGAACACTTTGAACTCTAATGCAAAGTGTACTTTAACTTAGTAAGTTGAATATTTTGAGCACATTATTGTCATGGCTTGTGAAGTGTGCATAACTTAGTGAAGATTGTGTGAATTTTGTGATAGTCTTAAGAAGTCTCTAATGCATGCTAGAACTTAACTACATGCTTTTTGAGGCGTATGTCTAGACTACTTGCAAACATGAAAGTGATATAGGCAATCTTTGATGCGTTTGAGCCTTTCAAGCCTACCATGTAAACAAAATCATTCTCTAGTACCTATTTCGAGCCTTAAATGTAAAAGAATGGTAGTATGCTAAGCATACTAAAGACCCCCATTCAACATTTCTTGACTAGCTTATCACCCTACCCTTTAAGCCTAAATGTAATTTTAATCCATACCTTTTAAGGGAGTATGATGTATTTCATTCAAATACACTTGGGAATCATTGAAGTTTATTTGTGAGCTTAATTGTCAAAAGAATGGAATGCATGAAAGAAAAAGGGATGCCTTGAAAAATAGATGAAAAATATGACTCCAAGGGGAGCCAAGGCACAAAAGAAGCAAAGTGTTGAAATAGACCTTGTGAAAAAGAACAAAGTTGAAAAATTCATACAAGAAGAGAAGCTTTTAGTGTGCATTTCATCATACTCTCTTGTTTGAATATCCTTACCCTTTCTTTCATAAGCCAATACCTAGGCCAAGCTACAAGCTAATTAAGACCTACTTGATTTGTGTTTGCAAAGTAGCTAAGATAGTGGAGAAGAGTGTGCAAGTGAGCTTATACTTGTGTTAGTGTATGACTTGAACTATTATGGCTTTGCATATTTTGAATCTATAATTTGTACACAACACTTGTTTATGACCACACACACACGTTCACTACTTCGTTGGGTACGAAATGTTTAGGGATTGAACTTGTTCCACTGTTAACTTTTCACCGCCGTTCATTATTATGCATGTTAAAATTGTTGAGGCAGTAAAGTGAGGACAAGTTGCTTTGTTATGAACCTATGAGCCAACCAAAAATATTGTAGGTTTGATTGTTTACTCGAGGTCGAGTAAAGAGTAAGTATGAGGGTGTTTGATGTGACTAGAAATAGACACATCTATTACGCTTAATTGTCTACGATTTGGTATATTTTGATGGATAAATTGATACATATGCTACCTAATCGTATATTTGTGTAAATGTAGGGAAAAGTGAAGAATCAAGCTAAAATGATGAAAGAAGCAATAAAGTTGAAGAAAAGAGGAAAAAACCGGAATCAAAGACACATGTTGCTCCTTTCTCCTCAAATTTCTATGTATTCCAGCCAAGTTTTGGGAATGTGGTCCATATAAAAGTTGTAGAACTTTGAGGTATCTTCGCGTGGACAGCTGACTCGTCGAATTCGAAGTTCGTATGTGAAAGTTATGGCCAAAATACAAAACTCGCCAGAAAAATGGAGGACAGGCGTAATTACGCCATTCACAGGCGTAATTACGCCAACGCTACGGCATTACAGGCGTAGCTACGCCATTCTGAGGCGTAATTACACCAGAAACGCAGAAAGCCATTTTGTGACACGTCACCAGGCGTATTTACGCCACTTTCAGGCGTAATTACGCCTATAGAATTTTGGAAAATTAAAATTCTTGATTTCTTTCCTTTCCACATGGATTTTACCCTACTCCATCAGCCTCCATACCTCATATACACGATTTTTACCTCATTTTAAGCATAATTTCATACTCTTAGAATATTTTAGGATTTTAGATTAATTTTCTTTCAAAGTTTTCTTCAAGAACGACGAAGAACGGAACCGGAATTGACAAGCCGGAATCGTGATTTATATTAGTAATTTCTTTTCCTTTATTTATTTAATGTTTTCCATTGAATTTTTATTGCTTTTAGATTTAATTATGCTAGGCTAAAACCCTTCGATTCTTGGTTGAAGGGATACCTACTTTTGGATTTAAATCTTTTATGAAAATTCGGTTTGATTGTTGAATTAATCTTCGATTTCAATTGGTTTCTCAGAATTCGAATTCCATGATTGTTGTGCTTGTGTATTAGACCGATCACCTAATATTCAATAACGTAATCGATAGTTTGCTAAGAAACAACTAAGATTAATAATTAACCGGCTGTAGGTGTTATTGAATTCTTAGGAGAAACGATTGAGTAATCAATTCTAACGGCTGTAGTTTTTATTGATTAGATTTGTCGAACTCATTAGTTTTGAAAACTATCATTGATTTAATCATTAACGGCTGTAGTGGTGATTAGAGATTTGGTAAGGGTTGAATTGAATGCTGTTTTCTCTTTGACTACGAATAAGATGAGTAGGAATTGAATTTCCAATCGATAGATAATTGAAAGAATTCGAATGTTTTGATTTGATGACTAAAAGATAATTTTCCAAAAGTACGGTTACCTGAAAATCAAGAATCGCTTTAATCCCATAAGTTTTAATCATTTTAGTTAGACTCGTTAATTAGTTTGATATTTGCTAAGTAGTAGTAATCCAGTCCAAATCCTCCATTGTTACTAGTTCTTTGATAATTGACACAAAATAAATTTACCTTCCCTGTGAGATCGATCCCTACTTCCACTACTACATATTTTTTGTTATTAA